>OY992538.1:208823123-209278123 GCA_963921195.1 Pegoplata infirma
TAAAATTTGGTATAAATATAGGATTTCTTACTAAAATAAAGTACAATTTTGTTCTTCTAGTTCTCAATGAATGTTGAGTTTAATACCTACGTATTTTTACCATTTTAATATTTTTTTTAACATTAGCTATTTGTCATTTAAATTCCCTTTGCTACTTGTAGTAAAGGGTTTTTATATTTGCTAAATAGTCTTGACAATGGAATCTTACAAATTCCGAAACACGTGTCGACTAAGTCTTGCAAAAATGACAAACATAAATAAACTTAAAACAGAAATATAATTTTCTTGAAAATTGTTCTATGAGAATATCATAGTTTTAATTAGTAAAGTAAATAATGACCTCGAGCTAGAATAAACCCACTCAAAACATATTTATAGGATTTCTTGTTAAAAAAAATTTACAGCTGCATAACTTATTTTCATAGAAAATGTAAAGCAAAAGCCTTATTATGCTTAAAAGCTTTTAAAATAAACTACCAAAGCTTTACTTAAAATTATTAATTGTCATATTTAATTACTGAAATATGCGAAATCTTATTTTTTTTTTTGTAATTTTAAATTATTTAAATAACTATTTTAAATTATTTAAATAACTATTTAAATTTTTTAACTAAATTCAAAGTCTTTTGTTTATAAAAGCTTAAAGCTTTTGTAAGAATTTGGTATAAATATTGAAATTGTTGTTAATAACAAATATATACAGTAGCGCGTCCCAAATTCAGCTCTTTTTCGAATTTGAAAATGCTTGCCCCCTCAAAAGATAGGGATTTAGGACCCTTTTACGGGAAAAATAAAAAAAAAAAATTTTGGACAAAAAACCAGTTGGCTACCAGCGGCTAAAGATTGCAATCTTACAAGGGAAGTATCTCAACCCTTATGAACCGATTTGCCTGAAACTTAAAATATATATAAAAGAGAAGATTTTAAGGTTGGGGTGTCTCGGTTTATCGGCCGTATCAGTGTTTAAAAATTTTGTTGCCCCCTTATGAAACAATGTGGACCTTTGGGAGAATTTCGATAACTCCCGAACTAACATTCCTGTTATCACACTTTTCATCTTCAAGATGCAACGCTGTACCAAAATTACTCCATGGAAATTTTATTAATATTTTTCCTCAAATGTACTCTGTATTGCGCAACTTTTGGTGCCAAATTTTTGGACAAAAAAAAAAAAGTTTTTTTCAAAATGCACTAACAATAAGATTGCAATCTTTAGCTGGTGGTAGCCAACTGGTTTTTTTTCCAAACATTTTTTTGTTATTTTTCCTGGAAAAGGGTCCTAAATCCCCATCGTTTAAGGTTGCAAGCTAAAAAAATTTGAATTCGGGACGCGCTAACATACAGTTTGAAAACTTATTTTCATAGAATATTAAAAGTAAAAGCCTTCTTGTGCTTAAAAGCTTCTTCATGAATCTAGCAAAGCTATACTTACAATTGTTTCTTGTTATATTTAATTTCTGAAGAATGAGGAATCGAGTTTTTTAATTTGTATTTTTGATTTGATCTTTCTATAAAAATGCGGTTTCCCTAAAATAAGAAGTTTTGACATTTTTAAAGCGTGTTTTCCTTAAAATCCTTCTAAAAAAACTGTTTTAAGTTATAAAAGCTTTAAAAAAATTTCTTTGGAAAAAGATTTATTAGAATTAGCTTTTAGTGAAATTATTAAATTTGTTTTTAAACGACTTTGGCGTTTTATTAAAAAAGCATAAAAACTCTCCCAGCAATAAATCTTCTAAGCCGCAAAAGTTTTTATAAAAATCTTTTCAAAAAGCTTTCATAAAAATAAAATTTTATAAATCTTGCTTTCCGTTAAAATAAATTGGTTTTAAATTACTAAAGAGATGTTTGTTGTATAAAGCAAAGCTAAGAGCTTTTTTGTTAGAAATTTATCTGAAAACAAACGTTGGAACATTTTAAATATAAACAATATTTAAGAGTTATTCCATAATAATATCTTAAGAAACTCCTTTAAAATAGGAGTTTTTACATTTTAGCAGAATTTTGCCAGCATTTACTCTTTTGCTACATTTTAATACAAATCTTTGAAAAAAACTTTTACATTTTTTTCCAATCTTGCTTTTCGGGTTGATTAAAACTGTTTTAAATAAGTAAACAGTTTTTCGTTTACTAAAAAAAGTTTAGAGCTTTTGGTGAAATATTTATCCCAAAGTTTTTAATGTTTTTTAAAAAGCCATTGCAAGAAACTTTAAGAGCTTTTTTAGTTCGTCGTCTTAGTGTGCTGCTTCCTTCAAATAAAAGCTTTTTAGCTAGATTTTTTTTCTTTTGAATAATTTCTATATAAGATCGGCTATATTACGTAGCTTTTCAAAAATTATTTTCAAAAGCTTTTTGTAAAATCTATCTAAGCCGCTGTTTTGTTTTGTTTTCTGTATTACACTATGTGACACGATTTTTGTGTCTAGTCACAGCAAAACTTAATCGAGCTTTTGGCAGCTTAGCACAGCTTTTTAGAATGCAGTACAAGTAAGAAAACAAATTTTACTCTTTTATTGAGATTTAATTAATTTGAATTGAGATTTAATTGTATAAAACTTATAATTTAAATTTCTTTGTTGATAAAAATAATGATACGAAAAATTTCTTAATAGGTGGTACTAAATCAATCTGTTGTCTTAATAAGATGCTGAAAGGTATTTTTTCTTTAAAATATTTTAATAAAGCTAGGTTCTAAAAATTAATGGAAAAAACTTTTCTGAGAATTAAGCTAATTTTTTAATAATTAATTTTATAGTTTTAAATTAGATCTGAAATTTTACAGTATAAAAGCTTTCAGCTTATTTAAATTGGTTTTGAAAATATGTAAATTTTATAAATAAAAAAAATATATAACTCGTCTATTCTACAAAGCTTTAAAAATCAAAATTAATCATTAAGCAAGCTTTCAAATCACAAATATTAAATATTTGTAATTTTGAATGAATCTTGGAAGCTTTTTTATTTCATAGTATTGTTTCTATTACCATCTGTTTTAGGGCGCTAAAAATATAGCAAATGTTGGGTTTTTGAGATGGTAACGTTCCTAAGCTACTTAAGATTTTTATAAAATTTGAGTTTTGTATTTTTCTATAGAAACAAGTTTAAAATTAAAAGGTTTAATATTGTTTTTTATATTTCGTACAATTATTTTTTTTTAATAGAAAATTTCAAATTGCGTTCCTAAATGTTTAGCTAATGTTTCCAACATGAACAATTTTTACGCACACATCAACTTATCGCAGTCAGTATCCCTAAAGCTGTTTTGAGTGACATCAGCCAAAGAATTTTTTCTTTCAAAATTGATTTCATTTAATCTTGTTTGCCGCCTAAATACCTCTTATTGTTGTAGGTCATCTATTGGTCGGTTTTGATTTATTGAAATATTCCTATTTGTTTTTTTGTTTTCTTTATTTTCTTAACTAAGCTTTTTACTAGTCTTCTTCATTTTCATTATACTATTGTTACAATTTTTCAATATTATGTCTTTTTTTGTATACTCCTGTTAGAAAAAAATCCATTAAATTCTTGTACTTGAATGTATAGGTATGTGTGATAATATATGGGACAATCCAGAGACGATTCAAATTAACTTAAAGTGAAACTTGAAATATCGACTTGTTGTAGTAAAACGGATTTAGAAACTCTTTTATTTTCAACCAGGTCGGTTCAAATTCATTTTGAATAACGCATTTCCGAATTCAAAAAATCATTTGACATCTCTGCTTCATAGAGCTTTTGTATTTGTTTCAGACTGAAACTATCAGTTAGGTAAATAATTAAAATTAAATTTTTCAAAATAATTGTTTGAAATGAATAAGTTTTCTATTTTTTATTGCTTTTTTTCTCTAAAAACTTGGGGGAAAATGTGACTGATTGATTTTATACGTTATAAATTTCTGACATGTGCCACCTTGTGAATGACCCATATGCTTACTAAAAAATCTCAAAAAATCTATACAGTCAAGGACAAAATTGGACCAGTTTTTCTGAAAATTTTAGTAATTTTCTAATAGTTTCCAGCAAATGGTCGTAAAATTTGGTGTTAATCAACAGTCGTGAAGGGGGCGTTCTTTTCGAGTACTCATCTATTGTTTTGCCTTTCTGAATATCCATTTTGTATGTTAATTTATTATAAAGTAAAAAAATCGTACTGCAATCCCAATTTTTTATAAAAATAATCAATTAATTTATTGATATAGGTGGCCCCATGTTGGGCGCCATTTGTAATAATTGTTTATTATGCTTATAAAATCGTGAATTTATCCCAAACTACTATAAAAATAGTTAATTATTGATTTTTTTTTAACACCTGGTCCTATGTTGAGCGCCATTTGTAATAATTATTTATTATGCTTTAAAAATTGTGCATTTATTCCAAAATACTATAAAAATATGTAGTACTATCTCCGTCCCAAAATAATCTTTACAATTCTATATTTTGGCTGGGATTATGGAGGATTTTTTGAAAAAGCTTTGTTTTTTTTTTTTTGTTAATACACATCGGGACACATCAATAATTTAGAAATTCTTTATAGCTTTGAAATTTTTTAATTCACGTGCAAAATGGATTCAATAAACTGCATCCAGATAAATGAGACAACTTGTTTTCGACGTTACAAACAGGCATGGTGTCCACTATGGTCGAAAAGATGAAAATAATTACAAAATGCGGCGCATGAAATAAGAAATTTTTCGGTAGATGCCCTTTTAACGGTTTTTAATAAATGCATCATGGATGCAATAGGGACATCTTGCAAATATTTTTAATTAATTGTGTTGTTATTTATAAAATTTTAGTACACGAGATTAGTATAAGATTGTTTTTTAACTTTGTCTTGTATTATTTCAACTAAAACACTGCTTAATAAAATGTAAAGTTTATTTTGGGACAAAAAAATCTATAGAAATGTAAAGAATATTTCGGGAAGTAGGTAGTAGTTGATTCAATTAACCTTGCATTTATCCCAAAATACTATAAAAAGAGTAAATGATTGTTTTAAGAGCTGGTCCTTCGTTGGGCGCCATTTGTAATAATTATTTATTATAATTAAAAAGATCGAAAAACAACAAACTTATTTACAAATTTATTTTATTATTTATTATGCTTAAAAAATCCTGATATATATCAAAGTTTAAATTTGCATTCAGTTCTTTTTAGAGATTTTGTGACTATTTTTGACACTCAAAAAACAAATGTACACTAATTTTTTTTTGTAACTTATACGTTATAAATTTCTGACATGTACCACCTTAATTGTGAATACCCCATATGCATACTAAAATATCTCGAAAAATCTATACAGTCAAGGACAAAAGTATACCATTTTCTCTAAAATGTTAGAAATTTTCTAATCGCTACAATTTTCTAATAAGCTACAGCCGGGTAAGGGAAGCTCTTGTCGTGTCCAGTCATTAAGTTTAGCTTTTCTGAATTTCTATTTAGTACGTCAACTTATAAAAAAGTAAAAAAATTGTGCTACAATCCCAATTTATTATAAAAATAGTGAATTTTTTATTTTATAGATATAACCCCACGCTGGGCGCCGTTTATAATAACTATTTATTTTGCTTAAAAAATCGTGGATTTATTCCAAAGTAAAAAAAAAAAGAAAGATATTAATTTTTAAATTTTGTATGAATTTAAATTTATTGTTTAAGCTGGCCCCACGTTGGGCGCCATAATTTTATGATATTTAAATTTTTTTTATGTATAGAACTAAATACAAAAATCACAACATAAATTTGCATATATTTTTGATTTTGTGATTAATACAATGCTTTTGGCAAATGTACACTGAAACAAATTTAACATTCAAAACAATTTTTTTTTTCAGACCCAAATTTACTTCAACGAAAATTATCTGCAGTATTTGTTAGGTAAAAAGTCTTTTTCGTCACACTTTTTTTTCACTTCAATTTTGTCCCACACTGTATGATTGGATATTATATGGAACAATATTTGTATTGTGCTCGATTCTCGAATACGACTTCACCATTCACCCAATTTTTGAAAATTTGATATTCTTTCGAATTTTAAGATTTTAAATTTTTTTCTCGTAACACTAAAAGATCTAGTTAATATGTTTAATAATCACAAAAACGAATTTAAAAATCTTAAAACCCGAATGAATATCAAATTTTTAAAAAATGGGTGAATGGTGAAGTCGTATTCGAGAATCGAGCACATTATGTTTCAAACGTTACACGAGCATACAGAAACACATACAAAAGAAACGGAAACTACTGGACAAACAATTTTCTAACAATACATTATGAAAGAAGTAAGAAAATGAAAAAAAAAATAAAATATCCAAAAATGTTTATACAATAAGGATGTCTTTTGCAAGACAGCAGCAGCAACATGGTCGGTTTAGTTTTTGAAATTAGAAGAAGAAAAAAAATGTGTTTTTTTAAATAAACTAAACCAAACATTCTTAGAAACCATATAAAATTTTTAAACATATAAATTTGATTTTTATGTAAATTTCAATTTAAAACTCCCCTACCTTTTTTTGGACTTTTGGTTTGTTTTTTATATATTTGTATTCTTTGCTAAAAAGCCTTAACGAAAACAAAGCACTAGAATATAATATAAAAAGGGGGAACATTTAGCAAACAAGATGTTTGGGTTTTTTTTATAAGATGCCTACGACGAAAGATTGTACACCGTTTACAATTGAAATTTAGAAGAGCTTAATTTAGAGTTAAAATAGGTCTTTGAGAAACGACAAAAAGATAACCCACCAATAGACTTTAGCATGTACCAAAATGGCTTCCACAATCTTTCCTTCATATGGAATTTTGTTAATTAATATTAATATCAAATTTTCTGGAACCTTTTTTTCAGTTAAGTCAAATAAGTCAGTTTACAGACGGCTCCCAATGTGGGTCCAGCTCCAACAATTAAGAAATTTACTATTTCTATAACATTTTTTTTACTATTTCTATAATATTTTCGTAAAATAATTATTTCGAATGGCGCCCAACGTGGGGCCATCTCGAACAAATATTAAATTCATTATTTTTTATGAATTTTAAATTTCTTAACTTCAAATTTTCTGGAAACTTTATCAACAAATGAGTCAGTCATACTACAAATGGCGCCCAATGTTGGATCATCTCTAAATTTGTGAATTCGCTTAAAAACTAATTTTCTGAAATCTTTGGGGTTACACTTAAAATTTTTATTTATCAAAAAATAAGTAAGTCATATTACAAATGGCGCCCAATGTGGGGTAAGATCTACCAATTAATTAATTTACTATTGCTATAATATTTTGGGATTAAAGTACTATTTTTTAAGCATTTTAAATAATTATTTCAAATAACGCCCAACATAGGGACATTTCGAATAAATATTAAATTCACTATTTTTAATAAATTGGGAATTTTCTAACCATCAAATTTTCTTAAAACTTTTGGGTGACACTGTGAATTTATATTTATCCAAAAATGTGTAAATCATATTACAAATGCAGCCCAACTTAGGGCTAATTCTAACAATAAATTCAATATTATAATTAGCTGATGAATGTGTAAGAAATGGCTCCGAGTCGGTGGGGGAACGTGTCGAACCTGATATCTCGGTTCCTATAGTGGAGTTGATGAACGAAATTGATAGGATATCAGATAACAGGATGAAGGATAGGTGAATATCGCTGACCATGTGCCGGATATCGCGAACCATGTGGCCACTGCCAAATCCTAAGAAGACAGAAAGTCTTCTTACCTTTGGCAAACGGACGGTTAGCCTATTAGTACACCCAAAAAAAAACGTGGGTATTCAAAACTAAAAATTTTGCTAATGAACTAATTTTTTAGTCCAAAATGATCTAGTGTAGGCGTTGGTAATCAATACTAAAATTTTTTACTAATATTATTCAAAACCAGTAAAAATTACTAATTTTAGTACTTTGAAGATACAAAAAAAGATTTTGGTACCAAATCACTTACTAATATTTTTACTGCAGAATTATTTTGAGTGTAGGAGTACTGACAGGACACTATATATATCGTATGGGAATTTCTGATAGGCACTTTAGTAGAAGTTGTGGAGAAGTGGAGGAGGAGGAGTCAGTGAAGCACTTGTAAGTGTCCGGGTCTGATAAAACGTCGTCTTAAGTATTTGGGGCAACGATTTTTTGATGACCTGGATTGCCTAAACGATTGACATCTCTAGCAGAATACCTTAGAGAATCGGGGTGGTTTGAGAGGTAGAATTTTGTATATCAGAGGGGAGTAGGGAGACAACTTTAGAGAAATCACAATGGGCCTCATGGCCTCCGAGTGAATTCGCCAAATTGGCGGACGCCCATCCAACCAAACCTAACATTTTAACATAGTGAATAATTAGTTTCAAATGCCACTTTACAAGGGAAATTGAAAATTTTTTTTCGAGTAAAACTAAATATTTATCAAAAAAATAAGTAGGTCATATTACAATAAGATGGCGCCCAACGTGGGCACAGCTCTAGCAATTAATAAATTCACTACTTCAATAATATTTTGGGACTTTAGCACGATTTTTCAATCATATTAAAAATTATTTAAAATGAAGCCTAACATAGGGACATATCGAACAAATATTTAATTCGTCATTTTTAATAAATTTTAACATCAAATTTTATGTCAACTTTTGGGAGACACTATGAATGTCATTTTATCCAAAAATGTGTAAGTCATATAACAAATGGCGCCCATCGTCGGGCCATTTAAAAAAATTAAGAGATTAACTATTTCTATAATATTTTGGGTTTATAGCACGATTTGTTAGGCGTTATAGGAAATTCTCGAGAAAATATTAAATTTACTATTTGTTTTAATAAATTTTGATTTTTCTTAACAAATTTTCAATCAGCTTTCAGACACTGTGAATTTATATTTACCCAAAAATGTTTTAAATCATAGTTCAAATGGAGCCCAACGTAGGGCTAGCTCTAACAATTAATAAATTTACTATTTATAAAATATTTTGGGATACAAGCTTAATTATTAACACTAATAAACATCAAAAATGCGACTAAAACGCGACCTTATTCACCTGATTACAAAAGCTCTGTTGTTGTTGAGAAAATTATGGTCAAAGTTCAAAAAATTGACGTTTTGGGAATTTTTGGAAACTCATAACGGATGAACCCGATGAGATGACGACTTCAAACTAAGTCGAAGGTAAAGCTTAAACATGACTCTTTAAGACGCAGAACTCATTGCCCAAAACGTCGATTTTTTTTAACTTCGACCTCAATTTTCTCAAAAACAAGATATGATGGAAATGTTTGGATACTAGATTTGTGCAAGGTCGCGTCGTAGTCCCGTCAAGTTTTTGTACAGTACAGTAGTGTGATTATTTTAAATGGCGCCCAACACGGGGACATTGCAAACAAATTCGCATTGGGAATTTTCTTAATACCAAATTCTCTGAAAACTTTTGCGATACACTGTGAATTTACATTTATCCAAAATCTAGTAAGCCATATAAGAAATGGCGCCCAACGTGGGCCAAACTCTAAAAATGAATAATTTAGCTATTTTTATAATATTTTGGGATAACAGCTCAATTTTCTAAACATAAAAAATAATATTTCCAAATGGCGCCTAACATGGGGCTATCTCAAACAATTATTATTATAGAAATATTTTTAACAAATTGAAAATTTTTTTAACATCAAGTTTTCTAAAAACCTTTGGGTTCAACAGTGAATTAATAGTTATCCAAAAATTAGTAACCATATTATAAATGGCGCCCAACGTAGGGCCAGGTCTTAAATTTAATTAATTCACTATTTTTTATAATATCACAATTTTTTGCACACGATTTCTTAACAACAAGTTTGCTTATATCAATCAAGAAACCCTCAATTAAATTCAGTAGAACTAAAATCCCGAATAATTTATTTGAAACTTGCTTTAAGCTTTTTTAATGATTTGCAGAATTTCAATTTAGATTTTCTGACTAACAATTTGTTATTTCAAAATCTAAATTCAGATTTTTTACCTTTATTTAATCAGAAATCCAAAATATACTATTCCCATTTCTAATTTTCACTTGGAAAAAGTGTAGTCCTGCTGCTATTGTTGCTAGTGATGTTTGGATGCTGCTGCTTTGGCTATTGCTAAATCGGCTACTGCTTTTGTTTAAAGCTATTTGCTACTAGTGCTATTGTAGTATAGCCTATTACTTAACAATAATGTTGTATTCTTCTAATAAATTTTAAAAGAAGGCTTTGTTGTTTTGCCTCTCTGTCCCTCTTCCTTTCTCTATTTGATTGTCTTCCTCTTTGACAGCTATAGCCAAGGGTAGTCCTTCTTAAATTATGTTGAACAAAGTTTTCTTCTTTACTCATTATTCTTTTGATTTGAACAAAAAAAAAAAAACGGACTTTAGTGTTGAAAATATTGTTGTATTTTGTAGTTAAAAGTAACACTACCAGGTGCTGCTGCTGTGTGTTGTCCAAACTGCCTATATTTACATACAGCTTTTTTGTTAAGGAAGTTCAGTTTGTCTGGTTTTGTATGTGTTTTTTTTTTAGTTTAATATTTTTTTTTTTACTTTTGCCGCCAGCTGACCCTTTAATCTGCATAATTTGTGCAATATGTTGAAATGAAATTCTATACCCGCTTTATAAAACAACAGGAAGCAATTTCTTAGGTTTAATTTTTCTTGATTTTTTTTTTATATTTTCTTTAAATTAAAGCAAAATAAATTAACTTGGTTTTTTTGTAACTTCTTTAAAGAGAAATTGAGAATAGGGCACTATCTAGGAATTTTAATGGTTTTAAAATAATTTAAATATTTAGAAAAAAATCTATATTGTCTAGCAAGACTAATTTCTATAGATTGAGTGAAACTTAGAACGATCTAGCAGTGTCCGTTTGTAAAATGCCCGATATAGTCCAAACCTTAGCTTGAAGTTTGTTCGATTAAGTTCGTAATGCAAAATCGGACAAGAATAAAGAACTAAAACAACATCTGAAAAAATTGTCTTTTACACTTTTTTTGTAGTTTTGTAAAACAAACGAAACATTTTTATAGTCCTTCATTTGAACCAAGGGGTTGAGAGATACATTTTTATATAGTATATCCAAAAATGGCGTCCAAAGTGGGGCAGCATTAAAATATAATAATTATATGGAGTTCACACTAGCGACCTTAAACAAGTTGTTCAACAAAACACCAGTAGCAGAATAAAAACGTAATGGACACAGAACAAAGGCTTTTTTAAACATCTCACTCTTGAACACTTCAAAACAGCAAGTGTGAACTACGTATTAAAATATTTTCGAAAAAGAAGAAAAAATCTACACATGTTGTCTAGCAAGGCAATTTTCAATAGATCCAGCAATGTCCGTCTGTGTGTCTGTGAAAAGCACGATATATTCTAAATCAAGGCTTGACCACTGATGCTTGACCTTGAAAAACAAAAACTTCTGAAAAAAAAATTCTTACACTTTTTTGTTAAGTTTTGAAAAGCATAAAAAACAGTTTCATAGCACAAGAAGTTCATAGTCCTTGATTTAAGGCAAGTGGTTTAGGAGATGATCCCCGCCCTCTTTTGGTGGCGTGAATTTATATTATATATTGTTAAGATTGTTTTACTAAAGGCTTAAGCGTTACTATCATAATATTTGAGTTAATAAACATTTATCGCGAGATCGAAATTTATTAAATTTAAATTTTTTGTAGTTTTGTAAAACAAACGTAACATTTTTATAGCAGAACAAGTTCATAGTCCTTCTTTGAACCAAGGGATCGCGAGATAGATTTTTTTATATTTATCCAAAAATGGCGCCCAGTGTGGGGCCATATTAAAATTTAATTTAAATATTTCAGAAAAAGAAAAAAATCCACACATGTTGCCAAGCATGGCCATTTTCAATAGATCTAGCAATGTCCGTCTGTGTATCTGTGAAAAGCACGATATATTACAAATCAAGGCGTGACCACTGAAGTTTGTCCGGTTAAGTTCGCAATCGGGCAAAATTGGATCAGATAGAAAAAGTTGCCCGTTGAAAATCAAAAACTTCTGAAAAAAAAAATTACACTTTTTTTTAAGTTTTGAAAAGCATACAAAACAGCTTCATACCAGAAAAAGTTCGTAGTCCTTGTTTTAGGGAAAGTGGTTTAGGAGATGATGCCCGCCCTCTTTTGGTGGCGTGAATTTAAATAATATATTCGTAAGATTGTTTTAGGTAAGGCTTAAGCGTTACTATCATAATAATTGAGTAAATAAACATTTATCGCAAGATAAAAATTTATCCAAAAATGGCGCCCAAAGTGGAGCTAACTCGAACAAATTAATAAGATCACTTTATTTTTTATTATATTGAGATAACAGCATGATTTTAAAACTAATAAACCGAATAAAAGCTTTTTGAAGATTATAGTAATTGAAGTATTTGAAGCCGATGAAGCCAACTAAATTTAAACATTTTGTCAAAAACCTTATAGAACAAATCAAATTATAATTCATAATTATAATTAGAGCCTGTGGTAAATTGTACACACAGACACAAATAGCATAGTAAATAATTACACTACTAAACATCGAAAATGCTTCACCAATTGATTAAATTAGTTCTGGTGGTCAAAAATCCAGTCTTGAAACTTTTTCATCACATCTGGCTTTTGAGAGAATTGAGGTCAAAGTTTAAAAAAATTCGCCGTTTCGGGCATTTTTGGAAACTCATAGCGGATGAACCCGATGCGATGCCGACCTCAAAATAAGTCGAGGGTAAAGCTTAAACATTACTCTTTAAGATGCAGAACTCATTTGGTCAGTGTGATGATGTCTTATTCCCCAGTATCGAAAAAAAGTTTTTGGAGGAAAATAACTTATTTAAAGACAATTGGTGTTCCAACGGTAATAGCGATTGATCAAATGGGTTATACACAGGGCTAACAGATATGGCGATTTCTCGCCAAACGTGGCGATTTTGAAATGTGTTTGGCGACGAGTTTTTCGATTTGGCGACGTGGCGAAATTTTGGCGATTTACAAAATGTATTTCAATTTTCTCAAAAACATGATGTAATCGAAAAGTTTGGAGACCGGATTTTTGACTAGGAGAATAACACTGTGAAACAAATTCAGGTTAGCAAAAGTTAGATCGATTCTGAGAGTGTGGGGTGAAAATAGAGGCTAAATTAGAAGACCCGTATTGCGGGGTTTGTTTATGTTAGTTCGAATTTTTTTTTAATCGACCTTCGAGCTTTGCAGTCAAATGCCAATTTTCAGCATATTGTTTATATGGTTTTTTGGCTATAACTCGTCGATTAATTGATATTTTTTCAATCCGTAAAAGCGAAATTATTTCTAGAGACCTGTCCAAATATTAAAATTTAAAAAAAAAATTGATTTAGAAAATTTTTGTGGTGTATTTCATATACACCACAAAATATTTTCAGAAAGTATAAAAAAAAAATATTTTTTCAACATTTTGCTTCATAAGCACCACAAAAATTTTCTAAATCAATTTTTTAAAAAATGTTAATTGTTGAATAGGTCTCTAGCAATAATTTGGATTTTACAGATTGAAAAAATATCAATTAGTCGACGAGTTATAGCCAAAAAAAAAACATATAAACAATATGCTGAAGATCGGCATTTAACTGCAAAGTTTGAATCAGGATTAAAAACTTTTTATAAAACTTCAAACCGAAGTCAAAAACCTTCGATTTGTTGAGCAGTGTTATATCTTATACATGGCGCCCAGCGTGGGGCTAACTCAAACAATAAATAAATTTTGATAATTTTTTCCACAGTTTTTTTTTTAAACATGTTTGTCTAATAATAGTGCAAAAACTTCAAAAATTGTTAATCATTAATTATGAGACCATAGTTCTTTTCTAATCTTATGCATTATACCAGATTTTTATTCCGTCCTATGCCTTTTTTCGAATTTTCAACCGCGAATAGCTAAAATTTCTAGGTGTGATAGAAAAATTTGGAGTCAGGACTAAAAAAAAATAAAAATTTTTTATAAAACTTCAAACCGAAACCAAAAACCTTCGATTTGTTGACCAGTGTTATTTTTTATAAATGGCGCCCAGTGTGGGGCTAACTCAAACAATTAATAAATTTCGATATTTCCCAGCAAAAACTTGGTAATGACACACCATTACCATTCGAATTACTTGGTAATGACAGAAAATTACCTTTAGCATTATTTTGAAATGTAAAATAAGGACTTATTAATAATGACTTACATAAGTCATTATAATAAAATAAAAAAATTTCAGAACTAGATTTTCACTTTTTGACTCACTGCACATTATTTTGAATAAAAACAAAATAAAATTTAATATTTTTTTATTTTTTTAAATTTTTTTTTTAAATAATTTTTTCATTACCTATAAGTACATATGTAATTAGTTATTAATACTGGTTTGATAAACATTACATTTGGCACATTTGCTTGTAAATGTAATGGGAAAGGTAATTCGAATCAGAAGTAGTTATAATTTTTGAATTTCCCATTACACATTTCATTACTTGGTAATGCAAGTTTTTGCTGGGTTATATTATATTAATATAAAAAAACCGGTTTTTGAATACTTAAAACCTCTAGAGAAGTACATATTAAAAAAATTTGGATGTTTTTCAAAATTTCAATTGAGATTTTTTTAATGTGCTTCTCGGAAATTTTAATGGGGGGTTCGGGTTTCTAGTTAGGCTTTTCTAAATTTTAATTTCCTTCAAAATTACTTTTGATTTTCTAAGTATAAATCTCAATAAAACTTCCGTAAGATTAGCTAAAAAAACGTGTAATGAAAGCGTTTTCCATTGTACAACAATAAAAATAATTTCCTTTGCCAATATTTCCAACTATACTAAAAATCTCTTTCCTAAATTCACTTTATGTTTTCTAGGATTTAGTCATTTAGAAGGAAAAAAAGAAGGTATTGATTAATTATGCCAACATGAAGTCATGATATCATGATATGAAAAATTGTAAAATACACAAAACAAGAAACGTCAATGAAAATGTTTGAAACGTCATCAAATACAAATTAAACTACAAAGTAAATCCACTCTCAGCTTTTTCGCCAGTCTAAAATTATCCCTCTCACCCCCCTTAAAACGTTGGGGTGGTTTGGATGGATGGCTGGCTGGTTAGTTTTTGTGTAATAACAAAAAAAAAAAAAGGCTATTGTTGTTGTTGCCATAACAACAAAAAGTAGTGGCGCCTACAAAACTACCAACACAAACAGAATAATAAAACCATAATCGTTACAATACGATAATAATGAGGACAAAGAGTATTATAAATACATATAGAAGGGGGATAATACAACATTGTATATAATAGGAGTGAAGGCAACAGAAAATAACAGAAATTGAAATAACAAAATATGAGAAAAGAAGTATAAAATTTAACAAAAATTTGGCACAAGAATTATGGCAAAGAGGAAAAAAATACAAAAAAAAAAAATGAAATTGCATTGTTCAAATTATTTTTTTTTTGTTAATATTATGCTAAAAGTATGCTACAAAATTATATGTTTGTTAAAGTAAAGTATAGTAACAAGGTATTTTGAGGACTTATCTCAAAATGGTTTTCTAAATATTTCCACTTATTTTGTGACAACATAACTAAAAGGTTTTTTTTAAAAAGCTCATTTACAATTGGAAATAGGCTGCATTTGGGAATTAAAGTTGTGTACCAAAAATATGCAATAGATAATTAAAAATTTATGAAATGTCCAAAAAGTATGCTTTAAAGTTATATGCAGGGTTGAAAGAATTTATATGCAGGGTTACAAAAAAATATATGGAATTTAAATGTATATAAATTCTATATAAATTTTAAAGCCAAGTGTAACGGCACAACCTACAAGGAAGGTCTTTCACAGGGCACCCGCCGATTGTCCTGAAACTTTAATATGGGAATGAGTGGGAAAAAATAAGAGTTACCTGTTTTTTTTAGGTGCCCAATCTCAAATTTAAACAAGTGAGAGTGTTAAATTTGGCTGTGCCGAATCTTTTATACCCTCCACAATGTAAAAAAAAAAAATGTCAGGGGCGTTTTTTTTTGGTTTGAGGGGGGTGGGGGGGGTAATGGGTGTCAGTAGGGGACTTTGAGAGCACCTTCCCATCGCGATAAATATACAAAAAAAAATTAACAAAAAAACATAAAAATAGTGTATTTTTTCAGAGGTTGGTTTAGTTCTTCAAGGGGGAACTTTTTTCCCCCTGGCCCGATTTTGCCCATTCACGAAATTAACCTGCCTATGAACATGAGACATATTTGTGCCAAACTTCAAGAGTCTAGCTGTTTTATTTGGACTGCATTGTGTTATCTACAGACAGACGGACATTCACAGAATGTCTTAGAATCGATCATGGATCAATAATATTTATACTTTATGGGGTCCCCGACCGATATTTCGATGCGTTACAAACGGAATGACAAAGTGAGTATACCCCCATACTGTGGTTGGAGGGTATAAAAAGGGTTGCCACCTTATGAAAAAATTAGGTCTTTCTGCAAAATCCGAATAAAATCCGAGCTAGCAGGAATTTCGCCAAACGAAAAAATACGGGTCAGCTTTATTTTTAAAGAGATTATAATATATGATTTTGGCGGTTGTACGTATATACATCTCCATATAAACTACCACAACGATTATACATTTTTGACAATAACGAACTTAACGAAGCCGAATTTGGTCGCGACCGATACGCCATTGGATAGGTCTTCAAAAAACCTTTCGACCTGTATAAAATGTTCATATAGTTTCTTTTGAAGAAATGGGGGAAATCTTCAAAAAACGAAAAAATTCCCGTTTTTTCCCCTCCCCTTTGATCCGCGCTAAATGTGAGATTGAGCAGCTATACAAAAACAGGTAACTCTTATTTCGCTCCACTCTTTCCTATATGCAAGTTTCAGGAAAATCGGTTGGTGTCCTGTGAATGACCTTCCTTGTGAGTTAAACGGGTTGAGATGTTTTATAAAATGAATAGCATATTTTTAGGCACATAAAATAAATTATAATACGTATGGTTTTCGACCTTTTTTTAGAAATGTTTAAAAAAATTAGGAAAAATATTCGAAAACAATTAATTTTCTGATTCCCAAAAAATGGAAAAGTCGTAAGCTTTTAAAAGTAATATTTAAAAAGAAAATATTATCGTGTCTTTAGAAGTTGTTTGGGACTCAACTCCATTACACTTTCGGAAGAATCTTTATAGAACATTAAAAAAATTATTTTCTCCAAATCACAACTTTAAAATTATCTAAATTGTTCCTAATTACTATAAAATTTTTTATACCCTCCACTTAGTGATAGTGGGTATATATAAGTTTGTCATTCCGTTTGTAACTCATCGAAATATCGGTCTGGGACCCCACAAAGTGTATATATTCATGATGCCTGATCGATTTTAAGACATTCTAGCGATGTCCGTCTGTCTGTCTGTGGAAAATGCTATCACGGACAAAATATTCCACAGAGATGGCTGAAACTTAACACATTTATTGGAAGTTCTCCTGAGAAGTTTGGTATTGCATTTAAGCAATATCGGTTCAGCGCTTCAAAAGTTATGAACGAAAATGTAAGCACACCTAAAAAATTTCAGTACATTCAACATAACCTAAATATACAAAATGCTTTAATTCGGCTTCTGGTTGACATATGTGAACATAATTGAACACCAAATGGTATTTAAACAATTACGAACATATTTTTTAACAAAAAAAAGAAAAAAAATCGCGGATTTTTTTTACCAAAATTTTTTTTTGCGGAAATTTTTTTTTTCAAAATATTTCTTTTTTTCAAAAGTAATTTCCTTTTAAATTAAGTTTTTTTACAATAATCTTTTTGAAATGGTGGAGGGTATCACTACATTCGGCAAGGCCGAAATTAACTTTTTTACTTGTTTTTGTTATGTTTGCAAATTTTATCTTAACTTAAAAAAAAAAAAAATTGCCAACAATATAAAAAAAAAAAACATTAAAAAACAAATCTAAACAAAGTAATATTACATGAAATCATTATGTTTATTTAACATTTGGTTTTTTAGGTTAGTTTTTTTTCAAAATTTTTTATACTTTTTATGTTTTATTTATCAGTTGCCATAACCAAAAGGTTAATGTTTTGATTGTAAATCTAACACAAAAGATAAATGAGCCAAATATTAAAGTCTTGTAATTTACAAAATGGATAAAATATAAAAAATAAAATAATAGAGAATAGAGAATAGAAACCAATATTGAAATAATGCCAAAATAAATAAACATTTAAACCATTAAAATGAAAATATAAAAACTTTTTTTGTTAATAAACACTGAGAGAAATATTAACTTTTAGAAGTCTTATTGTGATTTTAATTATTTTTAAATGAAACGGTATCTTTAGGATTTATTTGGTTAATATTTGAAATTTTCCAAAATGGCGCCCAGCCTGGCGCCACTTTGTTTTACAATTAAATTTGACAAAAAATTTACTTCAAACCCAAAACGTGGGATATTTATTTAATAAAAACAATGTTCAATACCAAAATATTTTCGTGAATCAGTTAACTGGTCGTTTCAGATGTTTGTCTCCCAAGCGTAAAATAGGGTTAGTTGCCTAATTTTTTTTTTAAATATAAAATGTGTTTGCTTTATGAATCAACAAAATACTCTTTTTATACCCTCCACTCTAGTGATAGAGGGTATCCCAGCAAAACTTAGATTACCAAATAAGGTATAAAATAAGGTATATGATCTCTTATTTTATGCATTGCAGCATTGATGATTTTAACAGGCGATGAGACTCAAAGTAATGCATCCACATTATCACATAGAATACCAGTAAGGTATAAAATAAGTCATAAATTTATAACGAAGAATACCAGTAAGGTGTAAAATATATGATATTTTATAGGTTACGAGTAAGGTATATAATATAGCATACCAGAACGTAATATATAAGG
Source organism: Pegoplata infirma (assembly GCA_963921195.1). Classification (NCBI taxonomy): domain Eukaryota; kingdom Metazoa; phylum Arthropoda; class Insecta; order Diptera; family Anthomyiidae; genus Pegoplata; species Pegoplata infirma. The sequence continues at coordinate 208,842,037 of OY992538.1, forward strand.
TGTTACGAGTAGTGAAAAAGTAATTTTGTATTAAATTTACTCACGTGATTGTAAGTGAGTGTAAGTAGATATAATATGCTAGTGAGTGTGTGTCGTTAGAAATTTCTTGTCGTGAGCCCATCTCTAGTTTAAACTTATGCATTTTTTATAAAACAATTATTTTTTATGTTATTGTAATGCATTATGCATTTAATTATAAATAATGCATTATTTCACACTTTCAAATAATACATAATGTAACCAAATATAGGTCATCAATGATTTATTGTTTAGAAATAATAAATATGAAATACATTTTTTCCAATAATCATGCATTACGTAGCAAATTATTAGTAATGCATTATTTTTCACTTTAAAATAATACGTTGTGAAACAAATGTTTGGTAAGACATCCTTAAATAATGCTACAAATAAGGTATATACATTACCTGGTAATGTGTTATATAATCACTACCCATTACCAAAGTTTTGCTGGGATATATAAGTTTGTCATTCCGTTTGTAACACCTCGAAATATTGGTCTAGGACCCCATAAAGTATATATATTTATGATCCTCGATCGATTTTAAGTCGATCTAGCGATGTCCGTCCGTCCGTCCGTCCGTCCGTCCGTCCGTCTGTCTGTCTGTCCGTAGAAAACACGCTAACTTTTGAAAGACTTTACAGAGGCTACTGAAGTTTGGCATTTATGTTTGTCATTTACCTGGTCAGGTTGGTATTGCAATCCAGCCAAATCGGTCCAGTGGTTCAAAAGTTATGAGCAAAAGAGTAAATTTCGGCAAGGGTGTTTCGCGAATTTACGAGATAAAAAACACGATAACTTTCTAAAACCATTAATGAGACTACTGAAGCTTGGCATGTATCTTTGCCGTTCCCCGGGTCTGTTTGGTCTTAAATTTCAGCTCAATCGGTCCAGTGGTTCAAAAGTTGTAAGCAAAACCCTGAATTTCAGATTAGTTTGATCTAAAATGCCACGTGTTTTAACAAGTTTTAAAAGCATTGGTGGTAACTAAACAATGCTTTTCAAACTTGTTTAATTTTAAAGCAATGCTTTTTGAACTTGTTTAAATTTAAAAGCATTGGTAACTTAAAAATTACACTCGAAAAAAATTTTACACTCAAAAAAAATTTTACACTCAAAAAAAATTTTACACTCAAAAAAAATTTACACAAAAAAAAATTTAGTTTTTTTTTACAAAAATGACAATATTTTGTGTACATACGTACGTGCATTCACTCAGAAATATTTTTTCAGTAAAAAAAACATTACACTCGAAAAAAATTTTACACACAAAAAAAATTTTTTTTAATTTTTTTTTTTTTTTTAAATATTACAAAAACAGAGGTTTTTACTCAAAATAAAATATTTCTTATCAAAATTGTTAATTTTTTCACGTTAAAAATGTACTACCCTTTAAAAAAATGCATTGTGGAGGGTATTCATAGATTCGGCAAAGTCGAATTTAACTTTTCTACTTGTTTTAATTCAAATTCCGAATAATTTTCATTCAAAATATTATTTTTTTGTTTATTTATTAATATTTCAAATATTCAAAATAATTTGACATTGATGCCCAACTTTTGAATTTTGTAATAAATTTAACAATAATTTCATTTAAAACACAAAAGTTTATGACTTACTTCAAAATAAACTGTTAAACAACAAAATACTCCTGTAATTAGTCCTTATATAATTCTATTTCCAGATTCCACGTGTGCAATACAATTTTTTCTAGCTTATTATGTATTTTTTAGGACTCCACTTTAAATACTGCTCGTAAAACAGTTAAAAGGAAGTTTCGCAGAAAAATTTTTATCCATAAATGTAACACTTAATTTTCAGTTTTATTTATAAAAAAAACTTCACAATAAGTCAATATTGGCCCCCAAGGTGGGGCCTAATTTGGATTTGTTTATGTTTTAAATAATATTGTAGAAATCTTATTATGTATATTGAAATTATCCATAAATATAACACTTTTCAAAATAAGTCGATATTGGCGCCCAAGCTAGGGCTACGATTTTGACTTCTTATTTTTTAAATAATTTGAACAAAAACTATATTTAAAACGTAACGAGTTGTGTTTTATGTATGAACTAGAACGCCCGCCGAAACTTCGTTGCCGGCAATATTAAATGCCGTATTATAAAAGGATTAGGAGTCCTGATTTCAAATACGTTTCCCTACGAAGTTTTTGTTTTATTTAATTGTGGACGTTTAAGTCTTTCATAGAAACTATTTAGAATAATTTCTAAACATCATGTTCGTTCCGGTGAAATACTTTCTTGACAATTTTCGAGCCCTTATAACAGGATACCCTATAAAATTGAGTGGAACATTTTTAAAATTATTCAAAAAAAAAAAAAAATCTGTAAAAAAAAATTGATTAAAAATATAGATAAAAAATATTGAGTAAAAAAAATTGTAAAAAATAATCGAGTCTGAAAAATTAAAAAAAAAAAAAATATCATTCCATTTTGCTCCCCGCGTTATTCCATTTCGTTTCCAGTTCCATCTCATCACAGAAATAAAAATATTCTGAAGTTTTTATCATGATATAAAAAGTACCTTTTTGCCCCACTTTGGTACCAATTAGGGTACCCCTTTTTAACCTAAAATTTTGAATTTCAAAATATGTATGTTATTTCTGGTAAAGGATCATTCCAGAATGTTTTTTCATCGAAGAATTATTCATTTCAAATTTTCAAGTTTCTAGGACCATTATGTCAGGATATACAAAAAAGCACACATTTTTTTACATTTAGAAACGAAATTTCCAAAAGGTACATTTTTCAGAATGATTTTGTTCACCAACGAATTCTACATTCCAAATTTCAAGTGTCTAGGATCATTATCTCCGGAAATATAAAAAGTACCATAAGCACACTTTTTTCAAAAAGTACTTTTTCCAGTATGTTATTTCACCAAAGGATCCTACATTCCAAATTTCAAGATTCTAGAACCATTAATTTAGAAAATAAAAAAAAATACCAAAAGTACATTTTCCCCTCCTTTTATTCCCTAAGAAACGGAATTTCCAAAAAGTACCTTTCCAGAATCCTACTTTCCAAATTTCAAGCTTCGCGACAATTATTTCGGAAAACATTAAAAGTACCAACGGAATTTCCAAAAAGTACATTTTCCAGAATGATTTTTTTCACCAAAGAATTCTACATTCCAAATTTCAAGTACCAAAAGCACACTTTTTTTTAAAAAGTACTTTTTCCAGAATGTTTTTTTCATCAAGGGATCCTAAATTAAAAATTTCAAGTTTCTAGCACCATTATTTTAGGAAATATAAAAAAAAATACCAAAAGTATATTTTTTATCCCCTTAGAAACGGAATTTCCAATAACTACTTTTCCAGAATCCTACTTTCCAAATTTCAAGCTTCAAGACTATTATTTCAAAAAACATTAAAAGTACCAACGGAATTTCCAAAAAGTACATTTTCCAGAATAATTTTTTCACCGGAAAATCCTACATTCCAAATTTCAAGTGTCTAGGATCATTATTTCCGGAAATATTAAAAGTACCAAAAGCACACTTTTTTTTTAAAAAAGTACCTTTTCCAGATATTTTTTTTACAAATTTCAAGTTTCTATAACCATTATTTCAAGAAATATAAAAAGTACCGAAAGTACACTTTTTTATCCCTTTTATCCACCTTAGAAACGGAATTTCCAAAAAGTATTTTTCCAGAATTCTTTCCAAGTTTCACGTTTCTAGACCATTATTTCAGAAAACATAAAAAGTACCAACGGAATTTCCAAAAAGTACTTTTTCCAGAATGATTTTTTTAACCGAAAAATCTTACATTCTAAATTTCAAGTGTCTTAGATCATTATCTCCGGAAATATTAAAAGTACCAAAAGCACACTTTTTTAAAAAAATACTTTTTCCAGAATGTTTTTTCACCAAAGAATCCTACATTCCAAATTTCAAGTTTCTAGGATACATAAAAAATTTTAGGATACATAAAAAATACCATTATTTTAGGATATAAAAAAAATACCAAAAGTATATTTTTCCCCTTTTTATCCCTCTTAAAAATGGAATTTCTAAAAAGTACTTTTCCAGAATCCTACTTTCCAAATTTCAAGCTTCTATACCATTATTTCAGAAAACATTAAAAGTGCCAACGGAATTTCCAAAAAGTACATTTTCCAGAATAATTTTTTTGTCGGAGAATCCTACATTCCAAATTTCAAGTGTCCAGGATCATTATTTCCGAAAATATTAAAAGTACAAAAAGCACACTTTTTTTAAAAAGTAGGATTTTATATTCCAAATTTCAAGTTTCTATAAACATTATTTCAAGAAATATAAAAAGTACCAAAAGTATTATATTGCAGAAAACATAAAAAGTACCGACGGAATTTCCAAAAAGTACATTTTCCAGAATGATTTTTTTCACCGAAAAATCTTACATTCCATATTTCAAGTGTCTACGATCATTATTTCCTGAAATTTTAAAAGTACCAACAGCACACTTTTTTTCAAAAAGTACTTTTTCCAGAATATGTGTTCACCAGAATATGTGTTAAATTCCAAATTTCAAGTTTCTAGAACCATTACTTCAAAAAATATAAAAAGTAATAAATTTAAAACAGAAAAATAATTTTTTTAAAAGTTATTCTATGAGAATATTATGGTGTAATTAGTAAAGAAAACTGACCTCGAGCTAGAACAATCCTACTCAAAATATAATATCTTAAAGGTCGAAAAAATAAATCTTTATTATACCCACCACTCTAGTGATAGAGGGTATATATAAGTTTGTCATTCCGTGTGTAACACCTCGAAATATTGGTCTAAGAATATATATAACCATAAAGTACACTCAAAAAAATACGTTAGTAGATTTACTAATTTTTTTTTGCTAATGCTAGTTAGCTAACTTTTAGCAAATTTTTAGTTAAGATTAGCATGTTAGCAAAAAGTTCTTGTAAACTTCATTTAGCACATTAGCAATTTTAAACAAACTTTGAACTAATTTCTTTTGCTAAATTTGAAATTGAGTTGACAACATTTTTACAAGATTTTTTGCTAACATTAGCAAAAATAAATGGTAAATTTTTTTTTATTTTCAGAAAACTTAAAATGGCGCTATCTCGGAAACTAAGCCAGATAGAGCAAAATGGAGGGCATTTTTGGTTCTTAGAATCTCCATACTTTCGCGGGTCCTCTTCACATGTGTGGACCCTAATGGGCCCTAACTTTAAATCCAAAAAAGTTAGCATTCCCGAAAATTTTAAAATGCTCATATCTCAGTAAATATTGCCGACACATTTTTGTAGCTCTCAATACGTAGAACAAGACCGCAAAATAGTAAAAAGCTCTCCGAGTAATATTTTTGAAGTTATCGAGTTTTTTAATTCTCAAGACCCCAGTGGTCCCCTATAATCACGTACATATCTCAAAAACTAAGCAAGGTAGAGCGAAACTGACACAAATTTTGGATCAAAAACTATGACGATTTGTAAGGAACCCAACTAGGCCTAGGCCCATCGGGGTCTGGACCTATCGGGTCCGAACCCAATGGGGTCCTCAAATGTGTATGAACTAAGTCAAAAAAAATAGTTAACTAATTATTGGCAAAACATTTTTGCTAACTTTAGCAAAAAAATTGTGGGTTCAAAATCAGCAAATTTTCTTGTAGGTTTACAAGCTTTTTTTGCTAACATTACAGTTTTTTTTTTTGAGTGTATATATATTCATGATCCTCGTTCGATTCTAAGACGATCTAGCGATGTCCGTCCGTCGTCTGTCTGTTGAAGACACGCTAACTTTGGAAAGACTTTACGGAGGCTCCTGAAGTTTGGCATATATGTTGGGCATTTACCTGGTCAGGTTGGTATTGCAATCCAGTGAAATCGGTCCAGTGGTTCAAAAGTTATGAGCAACAGAGTGAATTTCGGCAAGGGTTTTTCACGTATTTACGAGATAAAAAACACGATAACTTTCTAAAGGCAATTCTGAGGATGCTGAAGCTTGGCATATATATTTTTCGTTTCTTTTGGCTGTTTCGTATTGAATTTTAGTCAAATCGGTCCAGTGGTTTAAAAGTTATAAGCAAAACCGCAAATTTCAGATTCGCCTCACCTTAAATTCACTTGTTGAAAACCCGTTAAACATGTTTTAAAAACATTGACAAGTCACAAAAATATTTTACAACGCATTTTTGTCACTCAAAAATATAGTGTAAACATAAAAAAAAAAGAAAAGAAAAGAAAAAAAAAATACACTCGAAAAAAATTTTACACTCAAAAAAAATTTTACACTCAAAAAAAAATTTAGTAAATTATTTTTTTTTTCAAAAATTAGTTAAAAAAAAAATTTTTTTACACAAATAAAATATTTCTAATCAAAAATTTTTTTTTTAAGTCTAGAAAATTTACTATAACTTAAAAGGGGCATTGTGGAGGGTATTCATAGATTCGGCCAAGTCGAATTTAACTTTTCTACTTGTATCTAAAACATTCAAGCGATATTCGTCCGCCTGTCTGTTACAATGGCGATTACTGCTAAACTTTTAAACAGGTATAACTGAAACTCAACACGTATACTTGCGGTTTTCCTGAGCAGTTTGGTATTGCATTTGAGTGATATCGGTTCAACAGTTCAAAAGTTATGAACAAAAATGAAAGGACATCTCGAAAATTTTGGTACATTCAACATAACCTAAAAATACAAAATGCTTTAACCTGGCTCCTGATTGACAAATTTGAGCAAAATTGGATACCGAATGGTATTTAAACTAATACAAACATATTTTTTTGGAAAAAACATTTCACGGAACTTCTTTTTTTGTGTTTTTTTCACAAAAATTTTTTTTTTCACAAAAAAAAAATTCCTCGGTTTTTTTTTTTTTAATTTTTTTTTGTTTCAAATAATCTTTTTGAAATTGCGAATGGTATGAATACATTCGGCAAGGCCGAATTCAAATTTTTTACTTGTTTTACTTGTTTTTTGTTTCAATTAGCTTCATTTTCTTAAATTTCATTACTTTCATTAAAAACTTTTTTCATTAATTTAATGAAAGTTTTTTTTTCCTACTTCTATAAATTTTATACTTTCTATTATTACTACTTAATTTTTTCCTTTTTTTAAAAAAACACTCTGAAAATTATTATAGACCAAATATAAATACGACTTTGTAAGGATTGTTGAAAATAAAAACCCAAAAACGAAACAAAAATCTACTATATTTGCATCATTCTCCCATATTATTAACCAACATATTTACAAATATGTATACCATTTCGTTGATGGGGCTATAAAAATGCAAAAAGAAATGTTGTGTGGGTAAAATCATAAAAAAAAACTCCTAAAAGTAGATACAAAAAGCCACACCATGAACAAAGTAATAAATGTAAGTGCTTCTCCATATGTGAAAAAGTTTTTTTTTGCTGTTATTTTTCCAATTTTTATGTATTTTTTTTTTCAGTTTGTATTTTGCATGAAAAATGACAGTACTTTTATATGACCAAACAAAAATATTAAAACTGTAACTGTTGCTCATATGTATAAATACGTCTGTGTGGAGTATATGTTAATATTTATACCAAAAAAAAAAAAAAAAACCTATTCCCTGGATACTATTCATACCTATTAGAATTTAAATTTATAGAAACAATTTTAAATTTTTATTCATTTGAAAAAATATTTAAATATTGAAAGTTAAAAAAGAGGCATTTTGATGAAAGGATACATTTTTGAGGGTTTAAATTTAAATTTTTAAAAAATTTATCACACATAAAACGATATTCTTAGTAAATTTAAAGTAAAAAAGAGTGCATATTTTTAGGCTTAACAAAAACTTGATATTATGCATAATTTTCGGTATAGTTAAAAATGTTTTTTAAAATGCTAACAACCATTCAATTCAGTTTTGTAAGAAAAAATTTATCTTTTGATTGTCAAATAAGTATAAAAGTCACAAGCTTTTGAAAAAAATGTATGATTTTTAATCGGCCTGAATATATGCAGTAAAAAATTTAGTTTTTACAAATTGTTTAAAAAATAATACGAATACTGTTGTCGATGTGTTTAGTTTTAAATATAAAATCAAACTTTCATTTATTTATTAAAAATAACAAAACCAAAAATTGACAAAATGAAAAATATGAAAATAACAAAAATGATAAATTGATTATTTTAAAAATTAAATTTCAAAGTGGAAATAAGTAAAGTATCACCACAGTACTCCTTCCCCAGTGACAACGTCATATCTTGATTCGAACAGTCTTTCCAGACCGTAATGTTCGGTGTTGAAGATCTGGTGTAGAAGTTTCAGGTGATTTTGCGTGTTCTTTTTCGGGTTCCACTTCATTCTTTAAAATTATAGCAGGCTTTAACCGATCGACTGATATGGTTTTATGTTTACCATTGATATCAATAACAAATGTTTTCTCGCTTTTTGATATTACTTGAAATGGTCCTTTGTATGGAGGTTGAAGTGAAGGTCGAACTGCATCATCACGAACGAAGACAAATGTTGATTCCTTTAGTTCTTTCGGTTCGTAAACTTGTGTCTGACCATGTCGAGCTACTTTTTTGGCTTTTAAATTCTGCATGTCTTCTTTAAGTTGCTTAACCCATTCGGAGCTAATATTTTTAACCTTGAAGTCAGCAAAAAATTCACCAGGTAGACTTAGTTCCATGCCATACACAGAACCAGCAGGAGATACATTAAGAACATGATTGATTGAAGACCGCAATCCCAACATAACGATAGGCAAAACATCTGACCAACGAGGATTTGAATGGCACATTATTGCGGATTTTAGCGTTCGATGCCAACGTTCAATTTGTCCATTTGCCTGGGGGTGATAAGGCGTGGTATGTATCACATGAATTCCCAGAAGTTTGGAAAATTCTCGGAACAAAGAGGATTCAAATTGACGTCCCTGGTCAGTTACGATTTGTGCAGGTATACCAAATCTTGCTATCCACCCATTAAGAAAAGCTTTAGCAACTGATTCTGCAGTGATATCAGTCAGCGGAATGGCTTCAGGCCAGCGGGTGAATCTGTCTATGCAGGTTAGGCAGTATCTGTATTCGTCTGACACTGGAAGAGGTCCAATTAAGTCTATGCTGACAACTTTAAACCTTTCATCTGGTACCGGAAATTCTCCAAGTGGACTTTTGACATGACGTAAAACCTTAGATTGTTGACATTTGATGCATGCCTTTGACCAATTTGTTATATCTTTACGCATATTAGGCCAAACGAATCTGTCAGAAATCATTCTGATTGATGATTTTGCTCCTGGATGAGAATTGTTGTGTACCATATCAAAAACCGTTTTACGAAAACGTGGGGTGATGTATGGTCTTGCTTTCTGCGTGGATGTGTCACAGACAATTTTTACGTTTTCATCTGGCATTTCCAATAGTTTTAGCTCCAAATTTGATGTTGATGAATTCTGTAAAGATTTAAGTTCATTATCTTTTACCTGATCTTCAGCAAGAAGCGCATAATCCAAAAAAGATGGCATCGATATAACATCCAAACGAGATAGAGCATCAGCAGTGATATTATCTTTGCCGGAAACGTGGCGGATGTCCACCGTATGTTGACCAATATAATCGAGATGTCTAAGTTGACGTGGCGATGCCTTTTCAGGACGTTGCTTGAATGCGAAAATCAGCGGCTTATGATCCGTGTAAATACAAAACTGACGTCCTTCTAAAAAGTGTTGGAAATATTTAAGGCCAGAGTATGCAGCAAGCAGTTCGCGATCGTACGCGCTGTAACGCTTTTGTGTTTCTGACAGCTTTTTTGAATAAAATCCAAGAGGTTTCCATGCCCCATCGATACGTTGTTGAAGCACAGCCCCCATTCCAACATCAGATGCATCCACCCATAAAGAGGTTTCTGCCGAATCAACGGGATATGCAAGAAGCGCAGCATTTGCTAACTGGTTCTTACATTCTTCAAAAGCAGCACGTAGTTCAGGTGTCCAATGAACGAGTCTTTTATCGTTTTTCTTTTGCCCGGATTTAAGACCATTTAATGTCGCTTGAGCATCAGCTGCTTTGGGTATAAAACGTCGATAAAAGTTTAGCGTACCAAGAAAACGACTTAAATCGTTGATTGTTTTTGGCAAACCGCACTGTTGGATAGCAGCTACACGATCTGGATTTGGTTTAAGTCCATCTTGCGTAACAAAATATCCCAAAAATTGTAAAGCAGGCTTACCAAATTCGCATTTATCACAGTTGATTGTAACACCATATTCACGCAACCGGGAAAATAGCTGACGGAGATGATCCTCGTGCTCTTCATCGCTGTCGGATGCAACGAGAATATCATCGATGTAAGCATAACAAAAATCCAAACCTCGTAAGACTTCGTTTATGAAGCGCTGAAAGGTTTGCGCCGCATTACATAGGCCAAATGTCATGCGCGTGAATTCAAATAGCCCGAATGGTGTAATGATGGCGGTCTTGGGAATATCATTCTCCTCGACAGGTATCTGGAAATAAGCTTTAACCAAATCAATTTTTGAAAAAACTTTCTTACCAGCTAGCATGTATCCGAAATCGTGGATATGCGGTACGGGGTAGCGATCTGGTACGGTAACTTTGTTGAGCGCTCGATAATCACCGCAAGGCCGCCACATATCGTTACCTTTGGGAACCATATGGAGAGGGCTAGCCCAACAGCTTTTTGATGGTCGGCAGATACCCAGATCTAGCATGTATTCGAATTCGTCTTTGGCGATTTTTAATTTTTCTGGAGACAATCTTCGAGGTTTAGCACAAACGATTGATCCAGTTGTTTCAATATGGTGTGTTACAGCATGTTTAACAGGCGGAAGCTTGATGTCCGGTGTTGTGACATCGGAGAATTCCATAAGGACTGCATGAAACTTACCCGTGTCTTCTGAAATGCTTTTGAGGGTTAAATCTTGTGGAGCTGAACAAATACCAGGAACCTTCAGGTTTGTTGTTGAATCAATTAAGCGATTATTCTTTATATCGACCAGGAGACCATAATGCTTAAGAAAATCTGAGCCAATTATTGGGCGTGTTACGTCAGCAACAATAAATGACCACAGAAATTTTCGACGAAGACCAATATTGCAGTTGATAGTTTTCTTACCATAAGTACGAATTTTTGTATTGTTGGCCGCATAAAGAACAAAGGATGTTGGTGGTTTTGACTTTTCGCTATTTGTGGCAGGAAACACGGAAATGTCTGCCCCAGTGTCAATAAGGTACCTGTACTTCGACTCAGCATCTTGAATGAACAGGCGACTTATTTGACGGCCACCCTCACCCGTCGCCGAAGGTGAGGTGTCTACTGGTTTTCCGATGATTTGAATGAACATGGTGCCCGACATTTTGTAGCACGGGAACCAAATTTGTGATGATACCAGCAAACAGATTTTGACGAAGATGAACGATTACGATTTCGTGACGAGTTTCGGGACGAACCACGAGGACGACGATTATTTGAAGTAGACAAAGCATCAATTTTAGAAACAATTCCCAGAAATTTGGTTTCCAAAAATTTTATACGCTCATCACCGCTTGTAGAAACAGCATTGATGCCACTTGCTGTGTCAGACTGATCGTGAATCTTATCAGCCATAACAGCCAGCTTATCAAGTCTGTCATCACTCAATGATAGTATTACTTTCGTTGCAGAGGGCAGGCGCTGCATCCAAAGCGTCTTGAGTAAATCATCAGAAACCTTACCTGAAGCTAAATCTCGCATTTCTCTTAACAGGACAGATGGTTTCTTATCACCAGCGCTTACGTTCTCCAGCAACTGACGTATCACCACACTGTTATCGTTACAATTGACCTTTAATGGATTAACGTTGATTAAATGATGCTATTCGTTAATATCAATGAATTTTTGTTGCATACCTTAAGGGATTATTTTTAATATTTTAAAATTTTCTTTTATTTCTTTTCCTATTATACTTTTAATGTAGGTTTATTTTTTTTTTTATTTAAGTAAAATATTGAATATTACTAATCTATTTCTTTTTCTATTTTTCTTTGCAGGTAATTTGAATTATAAATATTTTATCAAATGTATTCGGCTGTAAGTAGAAGTTTAATATTTGACCCTAGCTTTGTAAAACACAATTGAAAATAAATATTTTTTGTAAAAATATGAATCAAGGACCTTAAAAAATTATAATAAAACTTTCTCTTAATAAGTCCTATATTAGGAGAATTTTGTCATAACTCATAATTCCCATCTCATTAGTTTTTAAAATGCACTTTTTTAAATATTTTGTAATTTCAATTTCAATACAGTTGGTTTTCAATTATTTTTTTCATAATAAGAAAAATATTTTTAGGCGCCCACCTAGGGGCCAATTTTAAATTTCTTTAAATTTTTAAACTATATTAGGAATCATATTTCGAGTAGGTTTATTCTAGCTCGAGGTCATGTTTACTTTACTAATTAAAACTACGATCTTTATGGAATTGGTTTTATTTTGTAGAGCAGAAAAAATAAATGGACACGTATTTTTTTTTAGCGGCCCAAATTCATATTTAAGGGGTAAAAAGGAGGGGGGAAGACAAGGCCATTTTTCACTTTTTTTCGTTTATCTCCTATATTATGCAAAGAAACCTAGTCATGTTACATACCAAATGAAAGGTCTTTGGAAAACCTATCTACGTGTGCTAAGGACGTGTCCAAACATGCACAACTTTTCGTCATATTGAGAAAAATACTAAAATTTTAGGATAATTTGTTAATAAGTCGAAAAATATTAACTTCTTTGGCCCGTTGTTTACACCACGAGATAGGTATTTTTAATACCTTTAATCTGATACCACACAGGCCTATATTAATTTTTTTTTAATAGGCGTAAATCGTAAAAAACTGAAAAAGGTCAATTTCCCCCCGTACAAATCGACGCCCCCCCCCCCCTAAAAATGAGTTTGGGCCGCTAAAAAAAATACGTGTCGAATTAATTTTCGTTCTTAACAACACATCCAAATTTCATGAAGATCGGAGGGTGACACCAGGGAGACTTCCCTTGTTAACCAACACGTGCTTGAAACTTATTCTATGAGAATATCATAGTTTTAAGTTGTAAAGAAAAAATGACCTAGAGCTACAATAAACCTACGCAAAATATAATATTTCAAATGTCGAAGAAGACAATTTTCAATCAGAATTTATGTTAGAAATTTATATCAAAGATGAGTTGTTTTTTTTAAGAATTTTTATATATTAAATCAGTGTTAATTGAATTTTAAATCTTGTCTTAAATAAAAATTAATGATTATTTTTTGGCGCCCAACTTGGGGCCAATTTTATTTTTAATTGCAATTCAATCAATTACAAATTTAATTGCAAATTCAATCAAAAATAAGGTGTTTTTACAATTTTTATGTTTTTATACAGTGTTAGTATAAATTATTAGTCATTTTTGACTTTTGTCTTAAATTTTCCTTTAATAAAGCCGATGCTAAGAAATTTTTGCAAAAAAAATATAATTCCCATCTCATTAGAATTAAAAATTCACTTCTTAAATAATTTTATAATTTTAGTACAGTTCTAGTTGATTTCCAATGTTTTTTTTTATGGAAGTAAATATTTTTTGGCGCCCACCTAGGGGCCAATTTTAAATTCCTTTAAATTTTGCAATTTTATTAAAAATTAATATCAGTTACTTTTTTAAAGATTTAAATATTTTAAATCAGTAATATTTGAATTTTAAATATCATCATAAACGAAAAATAAATGATTATTTTTTGGCGCCCAACTTGGGAAAAATTTTAAGTTTTTTTTTTTTAATTGCAATAAAAAAAATTGTCTCAAAAAATATAAGTTAGAAATTAACAAATTATTTGACTTATGTCTTCAATTTGAGCCTATTTTAAGGGATTTCCGTAAAAAATCATACTTCCCATTAGTTATTTAAATTTAAGTTTTCAAATATTTTGTAATTTTAATACAGTTCTTATTGACTTTAAATTGTTTTCATAAGGAATATTTTAAATGTCTTTAAATTTTAAAATTACAATAAAAATTAATTTAAATTCTAATTAATTTTTATTAAAAAATAAAAATTGTTTTATTCGACTTTTAAAATATAATATTTTGAGGATGTTTATTCTGGCTCGAGGTCATTATTTTCTTTACTAATTAAAACCATGATATTCTCATAGCATATTTTTCAAGAAAATTATTTTTCTGTTTTAAATTTATTTATGTTGGTCATTTTTGCAAGACTTAATCGACACGTGTTTCGGAATTTGTCAGATTCCATTGTCAAGATTATTTAGCAAAAATAGAAACGATTTACTACAAAGTAGCAAACGAGTCTAAAAAAAAAATAAAAATAAGAAAGTTATAGTCGGTCAAGACCGACCATTTGATACCCTACACCAGTGTTTTCCGGAAAATGGGTTCCAAATCCCAACATGGACCGACTGGATCTATCTTTTGTTAGATCCATATTTAGTGTAGAAAACACACACAGATCAAATTTTATTGGAATTGGTTTTTTTTTTTTGCCAATAGACCGATTTAACTAAATATCGGTCTATATTTTTATATGGGGGACTAAGTCCAAAAATGGTCCAATTATATTCCAATTTGATAAGGTTATTAAAGTACATGTTTAATACTTAAAAATAAAATTTTTATAAATTTTTTTAATTTTTATAAATTTTGAGGAAATTATGTGAATATCGGGTGTCTGGTTTGTATGGGGACTACCAGAAGGACTGAACCGATTCATTTAAAATTTGGTATGGTGGTTTGTGCATATAAAATTTTATTACTTTTTAAACTTCAAAACGATGTCTACTTTAATACGGTTATTAGAGGTATTTAAGCGAAATTCAAAGGGGGCGTTTGTATGGGGGTAGGTCTTAACATGGACTGATTTTTTCTAATTTCAAAAGGCTTCGTCCTTGGGCCAAAAGAAGCTTAAGTTTCAAATTTCAAGTCAATTGATTAAAAATTGCGACCTGTATCGTGCTTAAACCGATAGATGGACAGACAGACGAACATCGCTAAATCGACTCAAATCGTAATTCTGAGTCGATAGGTATACTTGAAGGTAAGCCTAGTACCAATATTTTGGGTAGTTACAAACATCAGCACAAACTCATTATACCCTGTACCACAGTGTGGTGTTGGGTATAAAAATTAGTATCAACATTTTTTTCATAAAAAGAAAATTGGAAAAATAAAATATATATTGGCGCCCAATTCGGGGCCAATTTCAAATTGCTTTCAATAAATATTTCTAAAATTTTTTTTTAACTTGTTTTGATCTTTAATCTTGTAATAAGTTTTATAAATGATATCTATTTAATATTATTTTTTGGCTCCCAACTTGGGGCCAATTTCAAGTTCTTTTAAATTTAAAAACTACAATTAAAATATTAATCAAAAGTGAGTAGGTTCTCTGGTTTTTCAATTTTTGTATAATTGTTTTCATAGATTTTTCAATAAACAGTAAAAATATTTATTATTTTTTGGCTCCCAACTGGGGGCCTATTTTAAATTTTCAAATTACAATGAAAGTTAAAATCCAAAATAATTTGTTTTGAAGAATTTAATATCTTAATAGACTGGTAATTGATTAAATTTTCTCATAAAAAGAAAATAAAAAAAAAAAATATATTTTGGCGCCCAACTTGGGGCCAATTTAAAATTTCTTTCAAAAAATATTTGTAGCAAGTTTCTTTACCCTGTTTTGGATTTTAATCTTGTAATAAGTTTTAAAAATGTTATTTATATATGGGGCATTCCATGCCAAATCACTCACTTTTAGACCCGACCCCTTTCGATTTATTTTATTTTTGGATATGTTTTAGTATTTATTAAATGCAACTCGGAGACCAATTTTCAGCCTTTTATTTCAAGATGGTGTTGAATAATCAATTTTTCAAAATGGCGATTTTCTCAAAAAAATTAAAAAATTGAAATTTTTAATTAATTTTGACCACTAAAAAATATAGATATTTTAAAAAAAGTTGGACAACGTTTTGTTGGTATTTAAATGTAGTTTTAGAAAAAAAATATGAAAAAATTATTCGAAGTAATTATCACTTTTTTTTTGACGTTTAAAAATTAAAATCGATTTTTTGAAAAAGTCCGAAACCTTAGATTTTTTTGTAAAAAACTATAAAAATTCTACTCTTAATTACGCAACTTTTAAGCCATAATTCGAGATGTGATCACAATTCTTTCTATTTTTTTTTTAATTTTTAAAATTGCACCTTTAATTTTTTGGCTCTGATTTATTTTATATGGTGTTCCAAAAAAAATAAATTGGTAGATATTGTCCCTAACTTACCCTAGATATATTCATTTCGAGGTAAAAATACGTCTTACAAAAATTTAGGACGATCGGAAATGGGTAAGGCGTTTTGCATGGTCCTTGAAGTTTAAAAAACGGATTACAAGGAAAAATATGATTTTTTTTCTGTTTTCGAAATTTTTTTGGTATTTTAAGTTAAGTTTTAATTCAAGTGATTACAGAATTATGATGTGGAGCAAAATGCCTTTCTAATAAGGTACTAAAAACTAAAATCGGTTGAAAATCAGCCAAGTTATAACAACTTCCCCAGGCATCTAACGTATGGCAGACCACTTGATTAAGCAATACAATCCGATTTTTGTAATTCATTGAAATTTTCTATTGTAATAACATTTTTTTATACTTCAAGTTCAAATGTATTTAGATAACAAGTATTTTTCATATTGTGTTTTTCTAACATGTTTTAAATTAATGCTAAAAATGCCTGCATTTTCAACACCCTTTTGAAATCTCGATTTAAAAAAAAAAATTTTTTTTTTTGTTTTAAAATTTGGAAAAATTAGAAAAATATTACACTAAAACATTAATAATGAAAAAATGTTATTACAGTAGAAAATTTCAGTAAATTTAAAAAAGGGACTCGTATTCTTTAATCAAGTGGTATGACACACGCTAGATGCCTGGGGAAGTTGTAATAACTTGGCTGATATTAAACCGATTTTAGTTTTTAGAACCTTATTAGAAAGGCATT
This sequence comes from Pegoplata infirma, assembly GCA_963921195.1. Lineage (NCBI taxonomy): Eukaryota > Metazoa > Arthropoda > Insecta > Diptera > Anthomyiidae > Pegoplata > Pegoplata infirma. Next base: position 208,859,054 of record OY992538.1, read on the forward strand.
TTACTCCTCATCATAATTCTGTAATCACTTGAATTTAAACTTAACTTAAAATACCAAAAAAATTTCGAAAACAGAAAAAAAATCATATTTTTCCTTGTAATCCGTTTTTTAAACTTCAAGGACCATGCAAAACGCCTTACCCATTTCCGATCGTCCTAAATTTTTGTGAGACGTATTTTTACCTCGAAATGAATATATCTAGGGTAAGTTAGGGTCAATATCTACCAATTTATTTTTTTTGGAACACCATATAAAATAAATCAGAGCCAAAAAATTAAAGGTGCAATTTTAAAAATTAAAAAAAAAATAGAAGGAATTGTGATCACATCTCGAATTATGGCTTAAAAGTTGCGTAATTAAGAGTAGAATTTTTATAGTTTTTTACAAAAAAATCGAAGGTTTCGGACTTTTTCAAAAAATCGATTTTAATATTTAAACGTCAAAAAAAAAGTGATAATTACTTCGAATAACTTTTTCATATTTTTTTTCTAAAACTACACTTAAATACCAACAAAACGTTGTCCAACTTTTTTTAAAATATCTATATTTTTTAGTGGTCAAAATTAATTAAAAATTTCAATTTTTTAATTTTTTTGAGAAAATCGCCATTTTGAAAAATTGATTACTCAACACCGTCTTGAAATAAAAGGCTGAAAATTGGTCTCCGAGTTGCATTTAATAAATACTAAAACATATCCAAAAATAAAATAAATCGAAAGGGGTCGGGTCTAAAAGTGAGTGATTTGGCATGGAATGCCCCATATGTAAAGAAATTTAATTTTGGAAAAAATTTAAAAAAACACTTCATATTTCTCCATCTAAAAATCTACAAAAAAACCTATAAATTATATTGAACTTATTTAAAATATATTTCTTTATATTAAAACTTGAGTGTTCATAGACTTTTTATTTTTCAATTTCAAATTTCTCAAGTACTATCTTATTGCTATTAATTTCTTTTTTTTTCCATTTCTCTCAATCTCAAGCGTAAAACTGACAATTTCTAATATGTTTTATCTAAAATTGCAATTTACTTTAAAAATTGTTACCAAATAATAAAGATAAAAAATAAATAAATTGCAAATATAGACAGACCACAAATACAAAATAGATTTAGTTTTATACAAAATATTTTTTTTTGCTATTGTTGTTGCTATACTTGTGTCACTAATATTGTACAATATTATACATATATATATTTTTTTCTCTAATACAAAAAGAAAATGTACGTTAAATCATTATTGTCGAGTATGGATGATGATGTTATATTGTAGAAATGTTTGTTTGTATAGAACAAAATTCAATATTTTTCTCTAACAAATACAAATACTTTTGCAATTCTATACAAGTTTATTTTTTATACTGTTCATCTGCTTTGCAATAGAAAAAAAAAACTTTAAATAAACCGAAGAAATCAATATTGTTACCAACAATATTGTAACAATGAAATAAGATGAACAAAAAAAATCTGGAAAAAAAGAACAATGTGTACCGAACAACAGTGATGGTTAAAGATATAAGGATAGTAAATTTAAATAAAATTGAAAGGATTTAAATTTTTTTTATTATATTTGAGGAAGAATTGAAGATTTTTTCATATTGAGCAATATATTGAAGCATATTTTTCTTATAAATGTTTGTGTTTACAGAAAAATATTTGAATTTCAAAACCCAAATTTTATTTTTAAATAAAATTTGGACAATTAAAGATCTTAGGTCATAAAATATTGTGCAATTTTTGTGCATCGTAAAATTTAATATTAAAGAATTTTTATTATTTGGAGCAATATTTTGAGCTAAAGATATAGCTTTTATGTTGATTTAAATTTAAAAACAAATTTATAAAGAAAATCGGAAAACTTATGATCATACTTTATTGCTGTAAACAGATATTGCACAATATTTTTTTCGAACTCCTTAATAAAAAGAAAATTGTGGCCTGGATTTCTATAATGTTTCTCTAAATTCAAATTTTGAGTAATTTTTATTAAAAAATATAAATTGTTTTTTTCGACCTTTAAAATATTATATTTTGAGTTGGTTTATTCTAGCTCGAGGTCATAATTTCTTTTAAATAATTATTGTCATAGAATAATTTTCAAGAAAATATTATTTTTTTGAAATTCTGATTAATTTTTATTAAAAAAAAAAAAAATTGTTCTATTCGAACTTTAAAATAATATATTTTGAGTAGTTTTATTCTAGCTCAAGGTCATTATTTCTTTTTAATAATTAAAATCTATGATATTCTCATGGAAGAATTTTCAAGAAAATAATATTTTTCTGTTTTAAATTTATTTATGTTGGTAATTTTTGCAAGACTTAGTCGACACGAGTTTCGGAATTTATCAGATTCCATTGTCAAGACTATTTACCAAATATAGAAACCCTATACTAAAAGTAGCAAAGGGAATTTAAATGACAAATCGGTAATGTTCAAACTCAAATATTAATTATTATTATTTTTCCTCCCCTCTTTGTCATATACAAGTTTTAGGAGAATCGGTAGGTTACCTCTAAAGGACCTCCCTTTTAAGTTCTTACACAACACTAAAAAAAAAACAAGTAAGAATGTTATAGTCGGTTAAGACCGACCATATGATACCCTACACCAGTGTTTTCCGGAAAATGGGCCCCATGTCCAAGCATGGACCGGTTGGACCTATATTTTTTTGGATCTTTATTTAGTGTAGAAAACACGCACAGACCAAATTTTAGTGGAATTGGTTTATTTTTTTGCCAATAGACCGAATTAACTGAATATCGGTCGAAATTTTTATGTGGGGGACTAAGTCCAAAAATGGTCCAAATGTATTCCGATTTGATTTGGTTACTAAAATACACGTTTAACACCTGCAAATAAAATTTTAATCAAATATTTTAATTTTTATGAATTTTGAGGAAATTATGTGATTATCGGGAGGGTGGTTTGTATGGGGACTACCAAAAGGACTGAACCGATTCCTTTGAAATTTGGTATGGTGGTTTGTGCACATAAAATTGTATTACCTATTAAATTTCAAATTCATATCTACTTTAATACGGTTATTAGAGGCATTTAAGCGAAATTCAAATGGGGCGTTTTGTATGGGGACTTGGTCTTAACATGGACCGATTTTTTAAATTTTGGCTTAGGGCCAAAAGAAGCTTAAATTTCAAATTTCAAGGCAATTGATTGAAAATTGCGACCTATATCGTGCTTAAACCGATAGATGGACAGACGGACGGACATCGCTAAATCGACTCAAAAAGTAATTCTGAGTCGATCGATATACTTGAAGGTAGGTCTAGGACCAATATTTCGGGTAGTTACAAACATCAGCACAAACTCATTATACCCTGTACCACAGAGTGGTGTAGGGTATAATTAAATAAGAAAATTATAGTCGGGCAAGACCGACCATATAATACCCTACATTAGTGTTTTCCGGAAAATGGGTACCAAGTCCAAGCATGGACCATCTGGGTCAATCATTTGTCAAATCTTTAATAAGTGTAAAAAACACTCACATACCAAATTTGAGTGAAATTGGTTTATATTTGTTGCAAATAAACCGCTTTTAGTAATATCGGGCGAAATTTTCATATGGGGCGGGGCCTAAGTCCAAATATGGTCGATCGGTATACTCGAAAGTGGGTCTAGGACCAATATTTCGGGTAGTTACAAACATCAGCACAAACTCATTATACCCTGTCCCACAGAGTGGTGTAGGGTATAAAAATTACGGGGTTCCTACCATTGGCGTATACAGGGGGGGGGGGGGCCCAACAACAACAACAAAAAAATATTTTTTTTATATGTATTGGAAAACGCGAATCTCACGAAAAAAACAACAAAATTTTTTTTGTTGTTGTTGTTGGGCCCTGAAAAAACAGTCCTGCATACGCCGTTGGTTCCTACGATTGATTCTGGTGGAGGAGACAAAAAAAATATACGTGTGTAGTAGAGTGCCCAGATTTTGTTTTTTAGGTCTTACCCCCTAAATTTGTTCTTTTTATTGTTTTAAATTATTAAAATTGTTTAAATGCTTTAAATTAGTGAAACAAAAACAATTTCTTTCCATAAGATATTGCCCATTCCATGCGATATATCCCATTCTTTAAGAATTTTTACGTAATGCCATTTCCATTGCATGGAAACCCCCTTAGGAACTGAAGATGGATTGTTGGTATGCTCCGAAAAAATGTTGGGGGATTAAAGTTAAGGGGGGACAACCTTAATGGTTTAAAATAGATGGTAAGTATGTTCTGAAAAAATGTTAGGATTGAAAAACTATTAAGTGTCGGTCATACATTTGACTCCTCCAGAACAACCCTTAAGATAATTAAATTTAGGAGCAATTTTATCGTTGTAATCCTTGTATGGAATAGCCCTTAGAAAGTGAAGAAAGGGCTTAGGTGTGCTTGGAAAAAAATTTAGGGAGGGAAAATGAATGGGGGTCCGTCTCACATTTTACCCCTTTTTAGGCGGCTCTGGGATAGTTGCGGGGCTTTTTGTGTTGGGCGTGTAGGTTTAAAATTCACAAAAAGCCCTACAACTGCCATAGAGTTGTCAAAAACGAGGTAAAATGTTAAGATTTTTTCACCCTATAACTTTTTTCAAAACATAGCTAAGCCGTATCTCGCATCCCTATAGGGGCTTCCATACGAAAACAACATTTATATAAAAAAATTTTCCTACCGCAATAACTTTCCCAGGAGTGCCTCTAGAGGAGTCAAATGTATGACCGACCCCCAGTAGGTTTTCCACCCGAACATTTTTTTAGAACATACTTACCCTCTGTCTTTAATCTCTGGTCTCCATACAATTATTATTTTTTTTATAACCTTGTGTTAATAAATCCGCTCCTACCGCCCTCATGGGGCCACCTAGAGGTGCAAAAAGTAAGACCGACCCCCCCTTAAATATTTGTAAATTTATAAATAATTTGACAACTCTGGCTTAACACATGACAAAAATTCCGATACTTTTGCAAATAGCATTAGTTTTCTCTGTCTCCCTCTTTTATGGCTTTAAAGCATATTATTTTCCCTTTCGCCTTTTGATTTTTTTTTTTAAACATATGTTTTTCTACATCTTTGTACTTATATTTTGTTTGTGAATGTACTTTCTATTTTTGAATAGATTTTTTTTTTTTTTTTTTTAGAAAATTTGTAAAAAAGTCAAAAGCTTGAAGCCTTAGTATTACAAAGTATTGAAGTAAAACCATAATAAAACATCGTACTCTATAAACAGACTTATGATAAATCAAAAGAAAAAATAAACCATGACGTGAAAAGACTTAAAATTAAAAAAAAAGAAAAAATGGCAAAAAATCTATATAAAAGTTATAGAAACTATTGTAACATGTGTGTTTGTATTGGGGGGAATATGAGTATATTAGTAAGGGCACAGGGAATGTCTAGAAAAGGAGAAATAAGACTGATAAATGTCAAAAAAATATTTGTTCGAAAAGTTGCGGTTTGACATAAAACAAGTAAAAAAGTTAAATTCGGCCTTCCCGAATGTAGTGATACCCTCCACAATTTCTAAAAGATTATTGCAAAAACTTTATTTAAAAGGAAATTACTTTTGAAAAAAAAAAAATTTGTTAAAAAAAAAAATCCGAGATTTTTTTCTTTTTTTGTCAAAAAATATGTTTGTAGTTGTTTAAATACCATTTGGTGTTCAAATATGTTCACATAAGTCAACCAGCAGCCGAATTAAAGCATTTTGTATTTTTAGGTTATGTTGAATTTACTAAAATTTTTGAGGTGTCCTTACATTTTCGTTCATAACTTTTGAACCGCTGAACCAATATCGCCCAAATGCAATACTAAACTTCTCGGAAGAACTTCCAATAAACATGTCAAGTTTCAGTCATCTCCGTGTAATATTTTGGCCGTGATCACCATTTCCACAGACAGACAGACGGACATCGCTAGAATGTCTTAAAATCAATCGGGATCATGAATATATACTTTATGCGGTCCCAGACCGATATTTCGATGAGTTACAAACGGAATGACAAACTTATATATACCCTCTATCTCTAGAGTGGAGGGTATAAAAAAAACACAAACACAATTAAAATTTTCTAAAAGTTTCACAACCCGTAAAATTGCACAATATTTGTGGGCGCTAAAATAAACAAACAATTTTTAAATAATTACAAAATTGTTATTACTTAAGTGCAAAAATAATAATAAATCAATGTGCAAACATTTTTCTCGAGGTTAAATGTGCCCCAAGGCTTCCAAGTCCTCCCTCCGACCCCTTAAAAAAAAAACACCCCTGACAAATCGTTTTTTTTTTTTTCAATTTTTTACATTTTAGTGGGTATAAAAGATTCGGAACAGTCACATTTATCACTCTCACTTGTTTTCTTTAATTAACTAATACCAAAGAAAATATTTTTCTAATATTAGGTGCGTTTTTTGAATGATAAATCCAACAGTTAGGAATTGGACGGTACACAAATTCATTTTTTATCAGCGGCACAGTTTCTGTGGATTGCCTCACTTATAGAATATAACATACATCACTAATGTTTGTGTTTATCTCAGCTTTGGTTACTAATACTTAAATTGAAAAAAAAAATCTAAAAAACTGTTTGCAAAAAAAAAAAAAATGTGAACATATGACCATAATATTCCATATACTACTGACATACATGAGGGAGGCATTTACACAGAATTCCTAGAAGAAGGATTATTTTTTTTTTTTTTTTGAAGCGTTTCCAGATTTAAGTTTTTTTTTTCATATAAAACACTTTTCAAACACTTCAAACACTTCACTTTATTAGCTACACAGAAAAAATTTCAAACGAATGTCAATCAACAAAAACGCGGATTCAATCAATTTATTGATTGAAATTCCTTCAATTAAAAAAAAAAATTATACCAATCATCAAATTGTAGGTGATTGATTGAAATTTTTTGCAATCAAACATTTTTTCGATTTTAATAAAAAATTTGATAATTTTTTTTTTTATTTTTTCTGTAAGTACAGATCGAGCACGGGCTCTAATTATATTTGTTATAAGGGTTCAAGTTGAAAAAATGCAGAAGGAAAATTGAATTTCTAAAAATTATAGACATTTCTGGTATTTCCTATACCGGTTTCAAACACCCCAGTTAGTGTCATCATCAGTAGGATTTTAAGTGTCGGTTTGTCTTGTTAATGAAAACTGTTTTTTATATATGTGAATATTTTTAGTTTCTACAGAATAAATTTTGACAGTTTCCAACACTATCTCAATCTCAACCTCACTTCATACTTTCTTTCAACTTTTTTGTCTCTTACATTATTTTTTTTATTTATAGTCAATCAAAATAATGATTGATTTAGCAAATGAATTGTAAGCTTATGCCAAAATTATCAAAAAATTCATCTTTTTTGCTTTCCAATATGTTTCCAACAACAAAAAAGGTAAACCCGATTATTTTATATATTTTTGAATTATTCTATTCACATAAATTAACGTGAATAAATCTGGTATGTTGAAAATTTGTAATTCGACAGTTAAAGAAAATAACAAAACTTTTAATCAAAACATTGATTGACTCATTTAAATTTTGTTGATCAATAAATTTAATTGAAAATTTTTAGCCAATAATTTTTTGTGTGTGATCAAAAATTCAGCTCTTTATTATACAAAAAAGTCATCCCAAATAAACTCCACCTTTATATTTATTCCCACAACTACATGGCTCCTACTACACACATACAACTTTAGCTAAGGACAATAAAACATGTTGTAATGAGCCTTGTTCAACATCATATCAATAAAGTTGTGTTTTTTTTTTTGCTCATTCAATATTTTTTTTTTTTATTTTTATTTTATCCGTAAAATGAAAAATCTTAGAACAAACATTGTCTTTTGACTTTAATATTACATCACATCAAATAAAGAAAGAACGCAAGCAAAAAAACAACATGAGAACACATGCTTTAGAGCTCAAGTCAACAGATAGCAAAGCAGCAAACAAAAAAAACTCCCCCTTCCTATTGTTGTTCATATTGGCAAAAAGGATGAAAATATCGCATGTTGCACGTCAACATATTGACAATTGAATTATATACAGATTCGTTTTGAAATCCTGGCCAAAACTGTTTTAATACGATAATATTTTTGAAGAATTGTTTTTTTTCCTCTCTCTTTGGTTAATAAAGATTTAAAAAGATTTATTGACCAATAACATGCATTAAAACATATTTTTTTTTTGGGAGGAGATTAATTGTTATGGCGACTTTAAAAGGAAGGTTAAAAAAAATTTAGTTTTTTTGGGATACTTTAAGCATTTAATTTTTATTTTCAAGCACTTGGATAAGGATTTATCATGAAAAATGTAAGCGTTTTTATTTTAATCATATTAAGGTTTTATTTTTTAAGGATCTTCCTGTTTTAAATGTAAATTTTTTGAAGAAGTTTTGAAATATTTTTAAAGCATATCTTTAGGTGTCCAACAATAACTTAACTTATCATTTTCTTAATCGAGTAACAGCGACATCTTTTATGTTTTATTTGAAAATATTTGTTTTAATATATTTTAGCTTTCTAAAACACTATTAAAAAAGGATTAACTATAGAAAAAATACTTATACACCGTCCTACAAAAATTAAAAAAGTCGTTACCCAGCAAAAACTTGCATTACCAAGTAATGAAATGTGTAATGGGAAATACAAAAATTATAACTACTTCTGATTCGAATTATCTTTCCCATTACATTTACAAAGCAAATGTGCCAAATGTAATAATTATCAAAACAGTATTAATAACAAATTACATATGTACTTATAGGTAATAAAAAAATTATTTAAAAAAAAATTTAAAAAAATAAAAAAATATTTAAATTTATTTTATTTTTAATCAAAATAATGTACAGTTAGTCAAAAATTGATAATCTTGTTCCGATTTTTTTTATTTTATTATAATGACTTAGGTAAGTCATTATTAATAAGTCCTTATTTTACATTTCAAAATAATGCTAAAGGTAATTTTCTGTCATTACTAAGTAATTCGAATGGTAATGATGTGTCATTACCAAGTTTTTGCTGGGTAACCACGAACTGGATAATATAGGTTTGAAACTATAAACTAAATGGAATACAACTGCATTTACAGTTTTTTTTCATGATCCTGTTTCATTTTAAAAGGACTGTAAAGCTATAGAGGATTAAATTTGACAAAATATGTTTTTATTATTTGTACTTGTCGTAGGGTGCCACTAGTGAGTGCAAATGAAAGAGGAGGATCTCTTATAATTTTCCTATTTTATTATTTTTATCCTTCAATATCATTCAAAATTTTCAACAAAATATTTTGATAAAGTTTTCAAATGACTTTATTTACATCCTTTTATCCTGATAATGTAAAATTAAAAAAATATTAAGGGAAATCCTCCTCTTTCATTTGCCATCACAAGTGTCATCCTTAGACAAGTACAAATATTTCAATAATATTCTGATTAATTTTTATTAAAAAATAAAAATTGATTTATTCGACCTTTAAAATATTATATTTTGAGGATGTTTATTCTGGCTCGAGGTCATTATTTTCTTTACTAATTAAAACCATGATATTCTCATAGCATAGCATCATGGTTTTAATTAGTAAAGAAAATAATGACCTCGAGCCAGAATAAACATCCTCAAAATATAATAGTTTAAAGGTCGAATAAATCAATTTTTATTTTTTAATAAAAATTAATCAGAATTTGAACATAATGGTTAATGGTTGGCACGCCATGTGATGAATAACCCTAATATGGAGTTTTTTCTCACAACAACAACACAAAAAACATATTGTTGTAGTCCAATGGACTATCGTATGTAAAATTGTTTTAAATATTTTTGTTGGTTATTGACAATCGTTGCCTTATTAGTATGGTACAATTTCTTCGTCTTTCTAATTCTCATTGCGAATAGAGGCGAATATGTATTAATATGCTAGTTTGTGCACAAACGATTTGCCATTAGACTCGTTTGCTACTTTGTAGTAAATCGTTTCTATTTTTGCTAAATAATCTTGACAATGGAATCTTGACAAATTCCGAAACACGTGTCGATTAAGTCTTGCAAAAATGACCAACATAAAAAAATTTAAAACAAAAAAATAATTTTCTTGAAAATTATGCTATGAGAATATCATGGTTTTAATTAGTAAAGAAAATAATGACCTCGAGCCAGAATAAACATCCTCAAAATATTTCAATAATATTTTACAAAATGTATCATTTATTACTTTGAAGTCCTTTTTAAAGGAAACAGGATCACGAAATGAAAAACTGTAAATGCAGTTTTACTCCATTTGATTTCTACTTTAAGACGTATATCATCCGGTTCATGTTTATTATTGGCTGTCGGACGGTGTTATACTCTACACTTAGTGTTGGGTATAATAAATTTGTCAGTCCGTGTGTAACTCATCGAAATTATGGTGTGGTATACAGTCGTGATCCTCGATCGATTTTAAGTCGATCTAGCAATGTCCGGCTTTTTGTTGAAATGCCGATTAAGGCCACAGTAAGGCTCAAAGATGACTGTATCTACAATAAGGTGGTCCTAATTTTGTTTATTTTCAAAAATCTGGGCCAATTTTTGTGTGAGGTAAGGGTAAAAAAGATTTTCACAAAAATATGAGCTAGATCGCTTGAAATGTCCGTGAGACACGAAATTGGGGGAAAAATAGAAAGAAACAACTATTATGTCTTGCGAACATCATATTTATCCAATTTGATGCTCTGAACACTATCCAGCAGAAATTTCTCTGAACTAGCAGCCGCTTTTGGCAAGAAATTCCGAGTCATGCATGATTTCCTAGTTTGTAGCACTGAAAAAGTTCTTTTAAGATGCAGTGAAATTATGTGTCTTTTCAGCGCAAATTGGCGCATTCTTGCTTTTATTATCAACAAAAAATCATACATTAAAATTTAAAAAAAAATCTTTACAAAAAAAGAGCCCTCTTTGGATGCGCTACAGTATGCTATACAAACAACCTGTACTGCCAAAATCTTGATTTATTTTTGCTGGTTAATATGAACAAATTTTTAGAATCGGTCAAACGGTGTTCAAGATATCGCTATTTGAAATTTGTAAAATTTGCGGTTTTCCAACATTCAAGAAATTAAAAAAAGCTCAGAGTTGCTTTCCCTTGACATGTTCAAAGAACTTGAGACGAAATTTCATTTAAACTAAATTTGAGCCAAATCCGATTATTTTAATCCGAATTAAAGTTCCGAATTTTTCGATTATTATTGGCTTTGTTTGAAAATTATCCCATTTTGCTTAAATTAAGTTTAAATGAAAGTACGTCTCAAGCTCTATGGAAGACTTTTAAAAAAATCTTGAACGTAGGAAAAAAAACGCCACTTTAACAAATTTAAAAAAGCGATATCTCGAAAACCGTTCGACGGATTTTAAACATTGTTTGATATTCATTTAAGAGCATCAAAATTAATTAAAATGACGTATTGCAAGACACATTACTTTTTTTCTCCAATTTCCACCACTTTCGTTCTCACTGAGCGTGCGGCACGGTAGTTTTCAACCGATCGAGCTTATATTTTCTCAAATTTTTTTTTATCCTAACCTCACAAAAAACTAAGCTCCGATTTTGGAAAATCGAAATTTATCAAATTAAGGTTCACCTTAATATAGAATACACACAAAAAATTATTGGCTAAAAATTTTCAATTAAATGTATTGATCAACAAAATTTAAATGGATCAATCAATGTTTTGATTGAAATTTTTGCTATTTTTTGTTACAAATTTTCAACATACCAGATTTTTTTTTAGCTTTAATTTATTTGAATAGATTAATTCAAAAATATACAAAATAATCGGGCATTACTTTTTTTTATTGTTGGCAACATATTGAAAAGCAAAAAAGATGAATTTTTTGATAATTTTGTCATAAGCTTACAATTCATTTGTTAAATCAATCATTATTTTGATTGACTTTAGACAAAAAATTGATCAAATTTTTGATCAAAATCGAAAAAATGTTTGATTGAAATAATTTTCAATCAATCACCTACAATTTGATGATTGGTATAACAAATTTTTTAATTGGAGGAGTTTCAATCAAAAAATTGATTGAATCCGCGTTTTTGTTGATTGAAATTCGTTTCAAATTTTTTCTGTGTACAGATATGGATTGATGATTTAAGCTGCTGGGTTTTGTATTTGAGCAATTTCGGTTAAGCGGTCCAAAAGTAATGAAAGAAAGGCAAGGACACCTCAAAAATTTTGGTTGATTCCACATAACCTAAAAATACAATATAACTTTATTTGGCTGCTGGTAGACTATTGCGAGCGGAATTTGATATAAAATAATATTTAAAAAAGCACAAGCATCGTTTTTACAAAAAAGAAACCATTTTTCGCGGAAAATTTCGCCAAAAATTTTTTTTTTTTGAAAATGTTTTTCATTATTTGAAAAAAAATTGTCAAAAAAATTTTTTTTTGTGAAAAAATTTTGTTTAAAAAATGGTGAAAAAAATCGCCTTCGCTATTTTATTCTGTTCACATAAGTCAACCAGCAGCTGAATTAAATAATTTTATATTTTTAAGTTATGTTGAAGGTACCGTTTTAACCATTAGGACACATGGGACACGTGCTTACACGAAAAACGGAGCTTAACGGGGCACGTGCCCAGGGCATATATTTACACGAAAAATGGAGCTTAATTTTTTATGATCATATATATTCGTTTTATACTGCTTTATTAAGCACATAAAAGTTTTTTTAAGCAAACTATTTTTTTTATTTTATTTAAAAGAAAATTTAACATTTTTGTAATTTAACATTTCGTACAGAAAAATCTCTACATTTTTAATATAGAAAAAGTCTCATAAGTATTCTGAAAGATTTTTTGTATAGAAAAAATTTCAAATTCTGAGACATTTTTCGTAGATAGAAAGTTTTGGATTTTTTATTAACGATTTTTTGTATTATTTTAACAAATTTCTTTTTCAAAGTCTTTTACCATATTTTACAATGTGTTTGGCAAGGCTGGTTCTATTTTAAAATATTGTGTGTTGATATTTATTTAGTACATTGGTAATTATGATCCGTAAAGTATGCTTTAAAAAATACTGAAGAAATAATTGGTTTACTTAAAGAAAAAAATCCAACTAATGGCGCTAGTACACGCTGTATTCTGCCATATGTTTGTTTATTGTTCACACCTTAAAGTATGCTTCAAAATTATTTAAAAAATTAACAAAAGGTTAACATACAGAGTGCGTCATAGAAAAAAATATCCTAGCTGTTGTTGTTTAGATTAAGCAAACTTGTTTTGGTAGCAAATCCTAATCTAAGTGATTTGAAAAACACATTTATGACATAAATTCATAAAATAATAACCTTGAGTTTAAAAACTACATAGTCACTGGCTGCTAGAAATATTTTAATATAATAGCAGATTCTTTTTATACCCTCCACTTAGTGATAGAGGGTATATATAAATTTGTCATTCCGTTAACTCATCAAAATATCGGTCTGGCACCCCATAAAGTATATATATTCATGATCACGGATCGATTTTAAGACATTCTAGCGATGTCCGTCACGACCAAAATATTACACGGAGGTGATTGAAACTTTACATGTTTATTGAAAGTTCTCCCGAGAAGTTTGGTATTGCATTTGAGCGATATCGGTTCAGCGGTTCGAAAGTTAAGAACGAAAATGTAAGGACACCTCCAAAATTTTAGTGCATTCAACATAACCTAAAAATACAAAATGCTTTAATTCGGCTGACATATGTGAACGTAATTGAACACAAAATGGTATTTAAACAAGTACGAACATATTTTTTGACAAAAAAAGAAAAAAATCGCGGATTTCTTTTTTACCAAATTTTTTTTGCGGATTTTTTTTTTCAACATTTTTTTTTTTAAAGTAATTTCCTTTTAAATAAAGTTTTTTTCAATAATCTTTTTGAAATTGTGGAGGGTATCACTGCATTCGGCAAGGCCGAATTTAACTTTTTTACTTGTTTAACCCTGGCGGCTATTCTATTGGGTACCTTTACTGACTTAAAGCTCTATAACGTATGTATGTGTTACAGTAATTTACACATTTAATTACCAAAAGTTGTGTTTTTTTCTGTTTATTTTTTTAAACTTTGTAATTTTAATCCAACAATTAAGTTGAAGCTTAAAAAAAAAAATATTTTTTCCATGAACATTTGCACAATTTTTTTTTTAGTTGCAACTAAAACATTTAAATTAAAGGGATTTTTTTTATATTTACAATTCAACCATACTGCCATTAGTTTAACAAATAAGTAACCAATAGCCAACAGAAAAATATGTAAAATATACAGAGAGAAAAAAAAACTAGAGAAAAAACCTCAGGTATTATGTGAAAATAACCTAAAGGTATTTTGTTGCAACCCATCCTTATAACAATTTATTCGTTTATTTTTATGTTTGCATTTGAATAGCTGCAAAACAGTTAAATTTACTACATATTCGCCCACAAAAAAACCACCTCTCTTTTTAACTTGGCGGTACAGGTAGTGTTTTTGTTTATATTTCAATGATTTAAAATTGAATGTAGTAGGGTAGGTCTTATTTGAGAATTTTGCAAGTTTCCCCGGCTACCATCAACAAGAATTGACGAATTTTGTAATGATGGGTGGAATAAAAAAAAAAAACATAAAAAAATAACTAGCCGGGGCTACTTCTCGGAGTCGATAGCGATTGAAATTCTCCAACGATAGGTATTTTTGATAGGTTCAAGGATAGGTCTTTTGATAGATCCAAGAATACGTCCTTTTGATAGGTCCTTTTGATAGATCCTGGGATAGGTCCCTAAGATAGTTCCAAGTACACGTCCTTTTGATAGGCCCTAGGATTGGTCTTTTTGATAGGTCCAAGAATAGGTCGTTTTGATAGGTCCAAGGATAGGTCTTTTTGCTAGGTCCAATTTAATTTTTATTATACCCTACACCACTCTGTGGTACAGGCATGCGCGGGTACAAGGGGGGGGGGGAAAGGGGAAATTTCCCCCCCCCAGACCAAATTTCGAAAAGAAAAAAGAAAGGAAAAAAAAAGGAAAAAAAAGGAAAAAAGATAAAAAAAGAAAAGAAAAAGAAAAAAAAAGAAAAAAGGAAGGAAATTTTCTAAAAAAATCTCAAAGTCCAAAAATTTTTCATGGAAAAAAATCTGAAAATTTTAATAGGGAAAATTTTCTAAGGAAAAGTGAATTAATTTGAAAATTGTCTGTGAAAAATATCTGTCAATCTTATTATGAATTTTGGCATAAATAAATTACTTAGAATATACCTTTTTTGTATAGAAAAATGTTACAGGATCTTAATTTGGTTTATATAAAAAATGTTTGTCTTCTACATAGCAATAGGAAAAATATTTTAAGATCTTGAAAATGTTGATAGTCAAACTTGCATATGTAAAACTATTTTAATTCTTTTTCTAAAGAATAAACTTTTTCTAAACAAAAAATTCTCAGAATCTGAGATTTTTTATGTGAAAAAGGTCTCAAATCTTATTTATAGGAAAAAGGTCGCAGAAGAATTTTTCTATGGGAAAAAAGTCTCAGAAGTTCTGAGTTTGAGACTTATTTTAAGGAAAAAGTTCTCAGAATCTGAGTTTTTTTTTAAAAGAAAAAGGTCTCAAAGTCTGAGACTTTTTATTGTTGAACAATAGTCTCAGAAGTTGAAACTTACTGAATTGGTAGAAGGTCGCAGAATCTGAGACTTTTTCAATAGGAAAAAGTCTTAGAATCTAAGACTTTTTTATAGAAATACGGTCTCAGAATCTCAGAAAAATGTCTCAGAAAAGTGTTTTATAGAAAACAGGTCTCAGAACCTATGACCTTTTTATAGGAAAAATATCTTAAAGTCTGACACGTTTTCTATAGGAACAACATCTGGGACATTTTCTTTAGGAAAGGGTCACAGAATCTCCGACTTTTTCTATAGGAAAAGTGTCTTAGGAAAATATTTCAGAATCAGAAAAAGATCTCAGAATCTGTCACTTCTTCTTTAGAGATAAAGTGCCAGAATTTTAAACTTTAATAAGATCTCAGAATTTGAAACATTTTCTTTAGGAAAAAGGTTTTAGAATCTGAGACTTTTTCAACTGGAAAAAGGTCAAAGAATTTAATACTTGTTCAATAGAAAAAAAGGTCTCAGAATCTAAAACTTTTTTCAGTACGAAACAAATCTAATAATCAGAGACCTCTCTATAGGAAAAATGTCTCAATAATGCTTTAAAATATGAGACTTTTTCTAAAGTAAAATGTTTCAGAATCTGAGATTTGTCCTGTGGAAAAAATTCTTAGAATCGGAAAATTTTTCTATACAAAAAAAGATTCAGATTCTGAGACATTTTTCGTAAAGAAGGAGAAGTCTTATATTCTAAGACATTTTCCCTATAAAAAAATAGCACGAAAAATATTCAAAATCTGATATTTTCTATGTAGGAAGAATTTCTTCTATTAAATAATTCTCAGATTTTGACTCGTCTTATGTATACGAAAAATATACAATTTTCTTTTAAATTTCTTTTAAAAATCTGAAAATTTTTCTATACGAAAATAGTCTTTCTTTTAACAAAAATTGATCTATCGAAATATGATCATGAAAAACAGACCTCCTTCGGCAAAAACTAATAAATTTGATGATTTTATAGCTTTCCCATAGCTTTTTTTTTGTAAAAAAAACGTTTCCCTTTTTTTTGCTCGTCAACAAAGGCTAATTTATAATTTTTTTTTGAAGTAAAAAAAATTTCCCCCCCCCCCCAAACCCAAAAGCTGTACCCGCCACTGGGTACAGGGTATAATGAGTTTGCGCTGATGTTTGTAACTACCCGAAATATTGGTCCTAGACCTACCTTCTAGTATACCGATCGACTCAGAATTACTTTTCGAGTCGATTTAGCGATGTCCATCCGTCCGTCTGTCCATCTATCGGTTTAAGCACGGTACAGGTCGCAATTTTCAATCAATTGACCTGAAATTTGTAACTTAAGCATCTTTTGGACCAAGGACGAAGCCTATGGAAATTGGAGAAAATCGGTCCATGTTTAAACCTATCCCCCATACAAACGCCCTCTTCGGATTCAGCTTAAATGACTCTTATAACCGTGTTATAGTAGATATCGCTTCGAAATTTAGCAGGTAATTAAATTTTGTATGCACAAACCACCATTCCAAATTTAAAAGGAATCGGGTCAGTCCTTCTGGTAGTCCCCATACAAACCGCCCTTCCGATATTCACATAATTCCCTTAAAATTCATAAAAATGGAAATATTTGATAAAAATTTTATTTTTAGGTGTTAAACGTGTACTTTAGTAACCTTATAAAATCGGAATATAATTGGACCATTTTTGGACTGGTCCCCCAAATAAAAATATCGACCGATGTTCAGTTTTATTGACAAAAAATAAACAAATTGCACTAGAATTTGATCTGAGTGTGTTTTCTACACTAAATAAAGATCTAACAAAAGACAGATCCAATCGGTCCATGTTTGGACCTGGGACCCGTTTATCGGAAAGGACTGGTGTAGGGTATCATATGGTCGGTCTTGAACGACTATAACTTTCTTACTTTTTCCTTTTTTTTTTTTTTTCCTAAAATTATGCAATGATTATAACAAGCTTTTATATATTCTGTTCATGCTTTTATGTTTCACTGGTGTAAAAGAAATGTAGGAAAAGCTTAAATTTATCATAGCATAATTATAGTCATATACAAAAATTGAAAATCGCAAGTTCAAGTAGAAGTTCGATGGCTATCGACTTCGAGATTAAGAACCATGCTTTCAATTAAAGAAAGCAGGTTAGTGAAAGGGAAATGGCCTCGAACTAGAATAAACTCTTTTTTACTGCATAATTAAAATGCCCAAAAATAAAAAAAATTCATTATTTTTAATAAAAATTAAGCAAACTTGATAACCCGAATCTTATTACGAAAGAATTTTCCTTCTATTAAAAGCAAAAACTGCATTTGACATTTGCCGACGGCAAACATGTAGAATTTAACCAACCTGCTTCCAAATTTTTTTGAATGTGATACTGGGAATATGCATATTTGGCGTTTGTATATGTTGAGTAGGTTTATTCTAGCTCGAGGTCATTATTTCCTTTACTAATTGAAACTATGATATTCTCATAAAATAATTTAAATTCCCTTTGCTACTTGTAGCATATTTGGTTTTAATTTGCAAAAAAAATAATGACCTCGAGCTACTTAAACTATAATATTTTAAAGGTCGAATAAAACAATTTTAATTTTTTAATAAAAACTAATCAGAAGGTTTACCTAATTTTTAAAAGAATTCTGATGATGGCGAAATTAGAAAATCCTCTAAACGATGCGCTATTCATTCCTGAAAATTACCAAAGTTTTCGAAAGCAAAAACTGTATGAGTGTTTATTGGGGGGATAACCCAATAAATAAACACAATTAACATAAGTACTTGTTATATAATTTCAAAATGGAGAACATAAATATGGCCTCGAACTAAAAAAATTTTAAAGCTATTGTTGGTAAAAAAAATCGTATGTTGGGTTGAAAAATATATTTACACTTTTTTAAATACCTTTCGGCATCCAATTCTGTTTACATATGTTAACTAGCAGCCTAATTAAAGCATTTTGCATTTTTGGGTTATGTGGAATGTACCACTTTCGTTCATAACTTTTTAACCGCTGAACCGATATCGCTGAAATGAACTACCTAACTTTTAGCAGCAACAACAAGTAAATATGCTTAGTTACAGTCATATCTGTAAAATATGTTGGCCGTGATTACCATTTCAACAGACAGATGGGAATCGCTAGAATGTTTTAGAATTGATCACTGATCAATAATACACTTTGTGGGGTCCCAGGCCGTTATTTCGAAGACTTAAAAACGAAGTGACAAACTAATATATACTCTGTACCGCTTTGTTGAAATAAAAAGTTGTTAAATTTTATTTTAAAAAATTTCGCGGAAAATTTTTGTCAAAAAAAAAAAAAAAATTGGAAAAAAAATTGGGGTAAATTAACATGTAAATTAACTTATTTAAACACCATTTGGTACACACCCAGCAAAACTTAGATTACCAAATAAGGTATAAAATATGGTATAGGATCTCTTATTTTATACATTGCAGCATTGATGATTTTAACAGGCGATGAGACTCAAAGTAATGCATCCACATTATCACATAGAATACCAGTAAGGTATAAAATAAGTCATAAATTTATAACGAAGAATACGAGTAAGGTGTAAAATATATGATATTTTATAGGTTACGAGAAATGAAATAATATAGTATACCAGAAGATAATATATAAGGTGTTACGAGTAGTGAAAAAGTAATTTTGTATTAAATTTACTCACGTGATTGTAAGTGAGTGTAAGTAGATAAAATATGCTCATGAGTTTGTGTCGTTAGAAATTTCCTGTCGTGAGCCCATCTCTAGTTTTAACTTATGAATTTTTTTATAAAATAATTATTTTTAATGTTATTGTAATGCATTATGCATTCAATTATAAATAATGCATTATTTCAAACATTCAAATAATACATAATGTAACCAAATATAAGTCATCCATGATATAATGTTTAGAAATAATAAATATGAAATACATTTTATCCAATAATCAAATTATTAGTAATGCATTATCTTTCACTTGAAAATAATACTTTGTGGAACAAATGTTTGGTAAGACATCCTAAAATAATGCTACAAATAAGATATATACATTACCTGGTAATGTGTTATATAATCACTACCCATTACCAAAGTTTTGCTGGGCAATTCTGTTCACATAAGTCTACCACCAGCCGAGTTAAAGCATTTTGTATTTTTAGGTTATGTAGAATGTTTCAAAATGTTCTAGGCGTTCTAACATTTTCATCCATAACTTTTTAACCGCTAACTCGATTTTGCTCAAACTCAATACCAAATTTCTCGGGACAACTACAAGTAAAAATGTTAAGTTTCCGTAATATCTGTTTATTATTTTGACCGTGAACGTCATTTCAACAGCCAGACGAACATTGCTAGAATGTTTTAGAAAAAATTGTTAAAAACATTTTTGTCTACACCTAAAACTAAAAATTTATTAATATTAATCTTTTCAAAGCTGATTTTCTTTTTAACCTATATTTGCTACCCTAATAAACAAACATCCGATTGGTCAGTATGTTAGTCTGTAATTTAAAATCAACGTCGAGCTGTCTGGCGCCAAAAGTATTTGCTGGCAAAATATTATGAATGTATACCATACAATACATGTGCATGCAAACACGTATACATATATTTACGTTTTTTTCTATAAAAGACAAACGCATCTACTAACACTATTCATTTACATGTATGTGTGTTAGAGGGAGGCGAAAAAAATATTTTGCGAGTCTTATTTAAGCCTTTTTTACTAAAGAGATCATATCAAGAAAATGTATTAAGTTTTTTTCTTTGAAAAAAATTCCAGTAGTAAAAGCCCGAGTAAAAATATATAAGATTGTATACACAAATTTCAGTTTTCAGGCAATTTTATAAAATTATATATTATTTGATAAAACTGCTGACATGTCATTGGGGACATTTTGAAAAATTGTATGTAGATGTCAGCAATTTTATAAAGGGAGAGTCAGCTGTAGGGTGTCAGGGGTGTTTCTTTTTTGCCGACTGGGCCAGTTTAATAACAACAAGTGAGAGTGTTATATTCGGCTGTGCCAAATCTTTTATACCCTCCAACACGTTACAAAAAAAAAACAGGGGCGTCTTTTTTTGGGGTGGTTACGTCGCACAGTGCCACATTTGACCAATCTAGGACGACAAAAATCCAATTTTAATTATATTGACTTGAAATTCGGTATAAATGTTCGTTTTGACATTATGAAAAATGTGGGAGGCCGGTTAAGGGCCACGCCCACTTTTTTTTAAAATTTGTAATTTTGGTTATAATTTCTTTAAATTTGGTACATATACTCTCAATGACTGTAGAAATAATATCACAAAAAAAGGGGGCGGTCAGACAGCTGCCACGCCCACTTTTTTAAAATATGTTTAAAAAATATGTAAAAACAAGGTTTACATATCGCCCCACTGTAGTCGGCGTCGCAGACGGTCGCAAAAGTTAGCCGTTGAAATAAGTACTATGGATATTGGTCAATATATCTGAAAAAGTCCGGCGACCAATACGGACCAAACACAAAAGTTCTATTCCATCAAAAAAAATAAATATATAATTTTCTTTTCAAAAATTTGTATTTTGTTAAAAATTTAATAAAAAATAGAAAAATTTGTTTAAAAAAAAAACAAAAGATATGACTTAAAGCATTTAAATATCCTTTAAAATTACCAAAAAAGAGTGGATAAATATCTCTTTTTGTTCAAAAGTTACAACAGTTTAAACTCGACTTAATTTATGCGAAATACTGTGCACTAGTTACAGGATTTTACAAGATGCAACTTTATGCACCCACCTGTTAGTAACGAACAGAATTATCGATCTTATATGATTATTTCTGTGCTATTAGGAATGTTCTATAATACATACAAACATATCATGAAAATCGGGGAACTTTTCTTTTTGATTTTTGTCGTGCTAGATTGGCCAAATGTGGCACTGTGCGTCGGTGGGAGACAAACTTTCTGGATCCAACTGCAAGACTTTGAACTTCTTTTGACATAAAAATGTTTTGTTTGCTAAGCAAAAGTACAAAATACCTATAAAAAATGCCTTTTTTAGAGGTTTGTTTAGTTCTCAAGAGGGGAAGTTTTTCCCCCTAATCCGATTTTGCCCATGTTCGAACTTAACCAGCCCAATACCATAAGACATATTCGTGCCAAGTTTCAAGAGTCTAGCTCTTTTACTTTGGACTGTATCGTGTCTTCCACAGACCGACAGACGGACGGACGGACAGACGGACATCGCTAGAATGTCTTAGAATGGATCACTGATCAATAATATATATACTTTATGGGGTCCTAGACCGATATTTCGATGCGTTACACACGTAATGACAAAGTGAGTATACCCCCATACTGTGGTTGGAGGGTATAAAAATCTCTTTAAATTATAATCTTTACGCATAACTTTTGCTTAAGGTTTGTTTTGATATTTTTCGACCTACTCTAATTTGCATATATAAAATGCAGGCATGCAACAAAAATTAATGTTACACACATTTCAACATATAGACACACATTTACAAAATTAAAATATCCAATTGGAAATTGAACTATAGTTGTGGGTTTGGATTTATCAAACAAAATATGGGCTCATTAAATATTAATCGCATTAAGGTTTTACTCATTTACCACTCTTCATTTTTTTGTGTATATTTTCTTAAAGCATACCTTAAGGAGCGAACAATAACTTACACCATCACATCATACAGCGAATTATAGTGTCACAAAAAATGACTTAAAACTTTCGTAATATATTGAGGGCGAATATTCAAAACTTTCTATCTGCACAATGAAAATTTTATAGGAGATCAAAAAAAATTTTGGTAATTCTAGAATATAATTAAAAACAAATGGTTTTGAAATTACATTTCAGTTAAAAATTGATTAAATAGATGAGAAAAAATTCATTGAACACATTTCTATCGAAAACTCTCTTTCGAAAATATTGCAGATAGCAAGTTTTGAATATTCGTTTTCGATATATTTTCGTCCTCTATATATTTTTTAGCATTTTCAAAGCATACTTTGGGGATAATATAAGAACAATAAGTACAAAAAATCCAAAAAATAAAAAAAAGACAACAATAGTCTACAAGTGTGTAATATCCAAGGTCATAACGGACTTTAGACTCTAAACAGCCAACTTAGGCCTAGCCATTATCCACAACTTTCTTCTTAAGACTGATTTTTCATTAAGTAATTCACAACACAATCCAAGGAATCTTTAAGAATCTAGCTTGATAACTTGTTTTTATCTCTCTACTGCAAATAAGTCTGTTGTTGCTCTTCTTTTCCTAGCGGGCTCCTACGTATATTGTCTGTATGTGAAAATTTTACGTTTGCTTAAATATTCAAATGTGTTTATACAGTACTCTAGTATGTATAGTGCAATGCCATGCAATATCATACTACTCAAATCTCATACATACATATATCGGCCTGTTAAGTAGAGTGACATTTTTTCTTCAACTTTTGAGTTTTCCAAGTATCCGGGAAATAGTTTATTCATTTTCATTGATTCATTTATCATTTTTCTTTACAGCAATGAAGAATTTTTCATGCTGAACGAAATTTCACACATGTTATGAAAGAATTTCGTAAAATTTTCTTCATTAGATTTCAAAGCTTTGTTAAAATTGTTTTTGGATCTTAAAAATAGTCATCGAATAACTTCATGGCTTAAAAAAATGCATATATGTTATAAAATATATTATTAAATACAATCCATATTTCCTCTAAACATTTTCATAAATTTTATGAAACTTTTCATGACATTTAAATTTAATGATACGAGTTTCATTAATTCAATGAAACCCAAAATAGGTTCCTTTTTAAAGTAATTTTTCATAACACTAATGTAGATTTCCATTCTTGTCTTGTACAAATTTCTATCAGCGTAGACTTGCAATCTATGTGGCACAAATTTGAGGCCAATCGGACTAACTAGGGAAGTCTCCCTGGTGTCACCCTCCGATCTTCATGAAATTTGGATATGTTGTTAAGAACGAAAACTAATTTGACCTTTTTTTTTAGCGGCCCAAACTCATTTTTAGGGGGGTCGATTTGTATGGGGGGCAATTGACCTTTTTCAGTTTTTTACGATTTACGCCTATTTAAACAAAATTAATATAGGCATGTGTCAGATTAAAGGTATTAAAAATACCGATCTCGTGGTGCTAAAAACGGGCCAAAGAAGTTAATATTTTTCGACTTATTAACAAAAATGTCATAAAATGTTGGTATTTTACTCAATATAACGAAAAGTTGTGCATGCTTGGACACATTCTTAGCACACGTATATAGGTTTTCCAAGGACCTTTCATTTGGTATGTAACATGACTAGGTTTCTTTGCATAATATATGTAAGAGATAAACGAAAAAAACTAAAAAATGGCCTGTTCTTCCCCCTCCTTTTCACCCCCTAAATATGAATTGGGGTCGCTAAAAAAAAATACGTGTCCCTTTTTTTTCTGCTCTACAAAATAAAACCAATTCCATTAAGATCCGCGGGTGGCACTATGGGGACTTCCCTTGTTAGGAGGAAGGCCTTTCATTGGGCACCCACCGATTGTCCTGAAACTTGCATACGGAAAAGAGGGGAGGAAAATAAGAGACACCTATTTTTTTTTCTTAGCTGCCCAATCTCACAAACTCCTGCTAGTTCGGCTTTTACTAGGATTTCCCCGAAAGACCACATATTTTCATAAGGTGGCAACCCTTTTCTAAATTTGAGATTGGGCAGGTTAAAAAAAACGGTAACTCTTATTTTTCTCCCCTCATTTCAAGACAATTGGTGGGTGCCCTGTGAAAAAGACCTTCCTTGTTAGCCCCCATATAAAAATTTCGCCCGGTATTCATTTAAATCAGTCTATTGCAACAAAAATTAGTCAATTCTACCCAAATTTTGTTTGTGTTTGTTTTCTACACTAATGATGTAACAGAAAAAGATCCAATTGGTCCATATTTGGACCTGGGACCCATTTTTCGGAAAACGCTTGTGTAGGGTATCATAGATATCTTAAAAGACTATTATTTTCCAAATTTAAATTTAATCAGATTGGACTAAAATTTGTACCGCATAAGTTTTAGGCCTCGGAGAATACAAATTTTCCCAAACGTTCAAAATCGGGAAAACAAAATGTTTGCCATACAAAAATAAATGCCATTCTAATGGGTCACATACACACATTTAAACATATTTATTTAATTGTCTTAATTTTTTTGTTGCCTACTTTTAGGCTTGATGTGTAAAACTGTTGTTCTTATTTTTTACATGTTGTGTGTGAAAAGTTTTGCGTGTGTGTTCGCATTTGTACGTGTGTATAAACATATTCTCTTCTATGTTTTGTAAGCCTTCTGCAATGCGTATTTGTGTGTACGTTTGTAGATATGTGGCTTAAAACATTTAATACTCTTTTTTTGCAAATATAAACACACACACATACCTATATGCTAGCTAATGTGGGGAATAAAAGTGTTTGTGAGTGAATGTGTGTTTACATGTCTATATATGAATATGTTGTATATATTTGTGTTTTGTAGTGTTGGTGTGGTATTACACATTCTCTCATACCACTATTGTAGTTTACGACTTTATTGAAAATTGGATTTTCAATTGGTTTGCAATAACGGAAATTAATTCGGAAAAAGTGAGAATTATACTGCTATTTTTATACCTGTTAAATGCCAACTACTATCACTACTACTACTACAAAACAACAACAATAATAAATTAAATAAATAAAGTTTGTAAATATATTTTTTTTTGTTGTATGCGCCACCTACATACATTTACACTATAAAAATCACATCTAATGTTTGTTGTATATAAAACATTTTTTGTAGCCTTTTGTTTTTGTTTTTAATTAAATTAAGTGGTTTTAAATCAAGCTCACAAATTAATCATGAAACTTTTTTTTTTTGTTTTTATAAATGCACAAAATTATTTAATTTGAAATTGTTTAAAAATTATTTAAAAACTATTGCTTTAATTTAGGGAATTCTGGGATACATTTTAAAATAGAAAAAAATTGTGGATTCTAAAATATATAAGTTTTTTTTTATAAAAAATTTCCAAGATTCTGAGACATTTATAATAAAGTATTAAAAATTTTTTTGCTAAAAAAACT
Source organism: Pegoplata infirma (assembly GCA_963921195.1). Classification (NCBI taxonomy): domain Eukaryota; kingdom Metazoa; phylum Arthropoda; class Insecta; order Diptera; family Anthomyiidae; genus Pegoplata; species Pegoplata infirma. Next base: position 208,884,841 of record OY992538.1, read on the forward strand.
TTTACATTCTGAAACATTTTTTATATAGAATTTTCCTTTAGAAAAATTTCTTAGATTTTGAGAAGTTTTTCCATTAGAAAAACGGTCAGATTCATTGATATTTTTCCTATAGAAAAAATTCTTCGATTTTGATTTTTTTTCTTTAAATAAGGATTCAGATTCTGAATTAGTTTTCCTAAAGAAAATTTTAGGTTTCTAAAATAACCCTTAAGTTATGCTTTATTTTTTTATCTTTAGTTGCTCTTTAATAAAATGAAATTAATAAAAAATGTTTTAACACATTAAAAAGCTACTAACATTAAAGTACTCTTGTTATTTTTTTTTTTTTCTTTTTTTAATATTTTTCTTTTTCTGTCTTTCATTTTTACGTGTTTGAATGTTCATAAACTGAAATGCTTTGTCATTTCTATATGTGTGAAGGAATATGAATATACTTTGAAATAATAACAGTAAGTCATAAAAACTAGCGTACAACATTAAAAAGTTTACACATTGAAAAAGCAAAATCAGGAAAATTTAAAAAAAGGCATTTTTCCATCTGAAGTTTAAGCACGCATAACATTTTAATAACTACCACAAAAAATGTAAATTTTCATGATGAAAATAAAATTATAGTTTAAACCAAAAAAGTATGCAACAGTTTTTGCCAAGTACACTTGACTCTCAGTAGGCAACACTTTATTTTTATAGAACTGATATATTTTACCATAGATAAAACTATGAGATTTTTCAATTGGAAAAGTCTCTGATTTTCCAAAAATTTTTGTATGGCAAAAATTTTCAAGAAAAATTTCCTAAAGGAAAATCTCGGATTTTAAGGCATTTTTTGTACAAAATAAATCTAAGATTATAAAGCATTTTCCGTATTGAAAAAGTCTCAGATTCTAGTACACATTGCACATACAGACGGCATCATCGTTTAGTTTTGTTGGCGCCCAAGGTGGGGCTCGTAAGAGATGTATTTTTTTTTTTGACAAAATTAGAAACCCGATGGACACTAGTCTAAAACTGCATAACATATTGAGGTTGTTTTAATATAAAATATTTAAAATACTGGCATTGTCTTAGTGGCGCCCAACGCGGGCACTTTTTGAAAGTTCTGTGTCTTTAAGTTACCCTAGTAAAAATATTATGCTAATTTTACTGAATAGATCTAATTTGATCCGTAAAATGGTTGTATCAAATAATATCTAATTGTATTACTTTAGATCAAAAAATATAAAAATTGATACAATTTGATCCTGAATTTGGTCAAATCTAATTAGATCAAATTGATCTTATAATATCAATTTTTATATAATTTGATGAGCAAAACCAAAATACGAATCTAATCATGTATGGAGCAATATCTAACTATATAAAGTGGATCAACCGTATCAAAGTGATAGATACAATTTTATATAAATTTATACGGAAGCATATTAACTCATATAAGATTGTATCAAATTATATATGATTAGACCAGAAAATTTTTACTCGGGTACATAAGAACCATTTTTATTGTTAAATGAAAACATATACAATCAGAATAATTTTAAAGTAAAATATACACACATCGTCTTTTGACGATAAGAGATTGGAGACTTTAAGTTCCAAGAAAATATTATGTTTATACAGTCCAAAGCTAACATCTCAAAATTTCGTTCTACACTATTTATAAATGGAATTCAAAAAATATCAATTGTTATTCGAAGATTTTACTTGTATTTCGAAGATTCTGATAGATTCTATTTGTAGTTCGAATATGTCATTTGAAATTCAAAAAATCCAATTGTAATTCGAAGATTGTAATTCATCATTTTTTCAATTCATTTTTGAATTACAATTAATTTTTTTTTTTGTTATTGGCATTCGAAAAAGATCAATTGTAATTTGAAAAAATCAATTGTAATTTAAAAAACATCAATACGACCAATTGTAATTCGAAAAATATCAATTGAATTTTAATTTTTAGGACAGTATAGAAAATCATTAATCACTGGCAAGAAACCAACAAAACGAAAAAAGAAACAAAGTTTGAAAAATTTTAAGAAGAAGACGTTGTCCTATAGGAGTTTAAGCATGTAAAAAGTTTTAACAAGCACCAAAAAAATTTAATTTTTCATGATGGCAGTAAAATTTAAGTTTTAACCAAACAAGTATGCAACACTTTGTATGAAATGATACATATTTTTTCCATTGATTGATAAATCAGATTCTGAGATATTTTTTTCCAGTTGGAAAAGTCTCTGATTCTGAAACATATTTTGTATAGAAAAATTTTCAGACTCCTAAGATATTTTTTTTACAGACAATAATCTCAGAATCGAAAAAAAGATCCCATTGAACAAATTTCAGGATCCGCAATTTTTTTATTTTGAAAAGTCTCAGGTTTTTAGTAATTATTTGTACGAATTAAGTCTCAAATTCTATTTCATTTTTTCTATAGAAAAATTTCAGATTCAAAAAAATTTTTGGTATAGAAAAATTTTAGATTCTGAAGAATTTTTTTATGTTTGCAGAACTCTCACTTTTTCACGGCGATTTAATTTTTTGCGAAATTTTTATATTAAAAAAATTAGTTCAATCCACAAAAGTATGCAACAGTTTTTGCTACGTATACCCAACTCTAAACAGTGGTCAACACTAAGTCTCAATTAAAAGATTTTTTTTTTCGAAAAAATTTCAGAATCCGAAATTTTTTTCCTTAAGAAATGTTTCAGATTCTGATCTTTCTACGAATTAAGTCTCAAATTCTGTTTCATTTTTGGTATAGAAAAATTTTTAGTTCAGAAAAATTTTAGATTCTGATACATTTTTTTATGTTTACAAACTTTTATTTTTTCACAGTGATTTGCATTTTTTGCGAAATTTTTATATTAAAAAAAAAAAAAAGAATTAGTTCAATCCAAAAAAGTATGCAACAGTTTTTGCTGAGTATACTCAACTCTAAATAGTGGGCAACACTAAATTTCGATTAAAGATTTTTTTTTTTTTTTTTTCGAAAAAATTTCAGAATCCGAAATTTTTTTCCTTAAGAAATGTTTCAGATTCTGATATTTCTACGAATTAAGTCTCAAATTCTGTTTCATTTTTTCTATAGAAAAATTTCAGATTCAAAAATTTTTTTGGTATAGAAAAATTTTAGATTCTGATGATTTTTTTATGTTTTCAGAACTCCCATTTTTTCACAGTAGTTTGCTTTTTTTGCGAAAATTTTATATGCAAAAAATTAGTTCAATCCAAAAAAGTATGCACCAGTTTTTGCTAAGTATACTCAACCCTGAACGGTGGGCAACACCTAATTTCTATGAAAATATTTGATATATTTTCCCCATAGATGAAGAAACAGACTCTGATATATTTGTTTTCCAACTGGAAAAATCTCTAATTATGAGTTTTTTTTTGTATAGAATTATTTTCAGATTTTACGACATTTTACTAAAAGATAATAACTGAAAAAATTTCTGAATCCTTTAGAAAAATTTCAGATTCTAAGTAATTTTTTCTTAAAATAAAGTCTTAGGTTCTGATACATTTTTCCTATAGGAAAATTTCATATTCTGAGAAAAATTTTTTGTGCAGAAAAAGTCTTAGATTATTAAAAAATTTTCGTACAGAAAAAGTATCCCATACAGACAGAATTATCGTTTGGTTCGTTGGCGCTCACGGACAAGTGTATTTATAATAAAATGTGCAAATCGATGAACATTTGATAAAATCCTCAACATTTTTTGATAAATCAATTGTTTTAAAATAAAATAATTTAAAGATTGGCGCCAATAAGACAATATTGGCGCCCAACTGGGGGCACTTATTAAAATTCCTTTGTATTAGAGTTGTCAATTGAAAGCATAGAAAACCAGAACAATTTTTAAACTAAAAATATTTACATCGTCCAACACTATACCCGAATCAAAATTCGCTTCTGACTTCCTGTTCAATAGAATGATGATTTATGTCCCCACCTATGTTTCATCGAGTTTACTCAGCCTAATATATTTAAGTAAGTTCCATGGGTTGAAAAATGCGGTCCTTAAATTCCAAAAGAATAATTATGATTGTTAATTAAAAAATTTAAAATTATATAAAATCAGAATAATTATATAAAATCAAAATAAGAATCTAGCATCACCTTGTTGGCGCCTTAATCGGGGCTTAAATCAAAATTTAATTTTACAAGAATTATAAATGTTTACTTGTTTTCATGACAAATATGAAATTCAGAATACCGTATTAAAACTACAAAATATATTGAGAAGTGAATTGTTCTAATATAAAAATCTGAAAAGACTTGCATTGCATTATTGGCTCCCAACGTGGAGCACCAATTGACGGACTAGTGTCTTTCAGTTTCAAAAGAATTTTGATTGTTAAGGTACATAAGCTGTTCGTGTTCACGTGAAAAAATCTGTCAAACTCCATATAAAAAAAATATTTTTGGCAACGCGGCTTTATATTGGGAAAATTGTTTAAAATGGTTTTAAGTATATAAAACCGCATTTCTTTTGCAATAAAATGGACATTTGTGATTTGTTATGGTTGTTTCTTTCTTCTAATATTTAAAAGTTGTCGTTTTTGTTACGATTTTAGGCGTTTAAAATATTTCACGTGAAAAACAACTTACTTAGCTTTAATTGAAATTTTGAAAACATATAAAATCACACTGTCTTAGTGACGCCCAACACGGTGCTCGAATCAAAAAACATTTTTCAAACTCTTCAAACGTACGATTTCCTTTACAACTCACTATAAATCTATATGTATGTTTTATTTTATATTCATGTCATTTTCTTTATCAGTCTTATGTTATCTGGTTTTGTTGGTTGGTTGCTAAAAAAAAGGAGGACATTGATTACTTTTAACTGCTGCACCCAGTTTAGTTTGTGTTTTTTCTATATATAATTTTTTGCTATGTGTTAACACCCCCTCCCCTTAAATTTCTAAATTTCACTTTAATGTTTTTTACCACACTTCCATATAAACATATACAAATACATTCAACCAACCATCTAACCACTCACACACACAACACACACAACAGAGTTGATGATGACTTTCCTTTCCTTCTATTGAGGCGTAAGCAATGTTAATGGTATTTAGGTTCGCGTGACTTATACCAGCGAAAAATAAAAAAAAAAAATTAAAATGAAAATGAATTTATATATAAAAAAAAACAGAAAACTGCTCGCTATACAAATTCATAAAATGCCAACGATATCGATTTTTATACCATTTTTTTTCACTAACCAAAAAATATTTAATGGCATACTATAAGGAGTTTTTTTTTTCTTTTTTTTACAACAGGCCATTAGAAGAATTGAGGAGAGAAAAACAGTATAATCGTTGACATTTATGAATATAAAAATAAACGTTTAATACAAATAAATGCAGTTTTTTTTTATGTGTTCAAATATAATTTTATTATTTTGTAAGAACAACATCGATAAAAAACAACAAAAAAAATCCAAAGAATTCAATATTTTTTTCAAAATAAAAATAATAATTTGATCCCAATGATCAGTTTTTATTTATTTTTCCAATTTTTATTTACAACTCATTTTAAATAATTTTAACCTAACCGAGAACTGGTAACAATGACCGTCGTCTCGTTGTAGCGAAATCGACCAAGGGTTTTGGTGGGAATCGAACCCACGACCCCGTTTCATAGGCTAGCACGCTACCAACTAGCCTACAGGGCTAGTTTTCGAAATCTAAATAAGATTGGTACCTTTTTCAGAATCTGACAAACACATTCTTAGAAAGTCTCAGATTCTGAGACATTTTTCCTGTAGAAAAAGTTTCAGATTGTGAGACATTTTTCTTATAGAAATAGTCGCATATTTTTAGGCATTTTTTTCTACAAAAATTTTTCCTATAGAAAAAGTCTCAGATTCTGAGACATTTTTTCTATAGAAAAAGTCTCAGATTCTGAGACATTTTTCCTATAGAAAAAGTCTCAGATTCTGAGACATTTTTCCTATAGAAAAAGTCTCAGATTCTGAGACATTTTTCCTATAGAAAAAGTCTCAGATTCTGAGACATTTTTCCTATAGAAAAAGTCTCAGATTCTGAGACATTTTTCCTATAGAAAAAGTCTCAGATTCTGAGACATTTTTCCTATAGAAAAAGTCTCAGATTCTGAGACATTTTTCCTATAGAAAAAGTCTCAGATTCTGAGACATTTTTCCTATAGAAAAAGTCTCAGATTCTGAGACATTTTTCCTATAGAAAAAGTCTCAGATTCTGAGACATTTTTCCTATAGAAAAAGTCTCAGATTCTGAGACATTTTTCCTATAGAAAAAGTCTCAGATTCTGAGACATTTTTCCTATAGAAAAAGTCTCAGATTCTGAGACATTTTTCCTATAGAAAAAGTCTCTCAGATTCTGAGACATTTTTCCTATAGAAAAAGTCTCAGATTCTGAGACATTTTTCCTATAGAAAAAGTCTCAGATTCTGAGACATTTTTCATATAGAAAAAGTCTCAGATTCTGAGACATTTTTCCTATAGAAAAAGTCTCAGATTCTTAGACATTTTTCCTATAGGAAAACATTTCTCAGAATCAGAGCATTTTTTCTATAGAAAAGAATGTCTCAGAATCCGATAGTTTTTTTTTATATGAAAATATGTCTCGGCATCTGAGAGATTTTTTTTTATAGGGAAAAATGTTTCAGAATCTGAGATTTTTGTCTATAGGAAAAACTGTTTTAGAATTTAAACTTTTTTCTATAGGAAAAAATTCCTTAGAATATGAGACTTTTTTCTATTCGAAAAAATTCCTCAGAATCTGATACTTTTCTAATGGAAAAAAATTCTCAGACTTTTTTTTAGGAAAAAATGTTTTTGAATCTAAGAATCTGAAGTTTTTTTCTGTAGGAAAAAAATTTTCAGCAGCAAAGTCTTTTTCTGAAACCTTTTTGTGACTATGAAAAATGCTTAGAAAGTAGATCTGTAGTACTTTTTTTGTTGTGTATTTAAAAACAGAAAATGAGAATTATAAGTTACAATCAACATTATATTGCATTCTTGTTATATAAGGGATTTATAGGCTTAACATACTTTTAGGGGGCTTATGTTGTTCTTTGGCTTAACATACTTTTAGGAGCTTATTTTATTTTGTATTACTCTATATTGTAATTGCTGCATTTAAAGGGTTATTCTATAATAACTAAATAAAAATCCATCTCTTTTGACAGCACAAAAAAATATATTTTTTCTGTTCACTATATTTTCGTTTAATACTACGATTTTTTTTTGATAATAAACAATTTTTATTTACCCCCAAAAAAAAGTAAAATAAACAAATAGATATTATATAAAAATAATTGAAAAAAACATACATATTCTCGTTCATATATATATTTTCGAAAAAAAAACTGACGTATACAGACATAGACTAGGATATATATTTGTACAATCATATAGACGTTTGACAGATGACTGGAATAATGGCATTTAAATGTGTGGAAAGTCATTTATTTATAAAAAAAAATGGAAAAAATATAACTGAAATACAGACACATTTTTACACTCATAAGAACTTTAAGTGAAAGTAAAAAAAGTTTTCCAACAATAAAAAAAATTTAGAAAAATTCATTACAAAAATTTTTAATAAAATTTGTATCCTGTCAATATTTCAAACAACCTCCCCAGCGCCTCCTTGTAGCTAAAAATAATATCAATAAAGTTTTATTAATGTAACATAGAATCACAAAGTTTTTAATAGATTCATACCGATAGAAATTTAAAAAGTACTAAAAAAGCTTTGATTTTGAAGTAGCTTAAATATTTAAATTTTTTGATTTAAATGCAATGATTTAATAATTTTAAATTTCATAATCATGAATTACAAAAAAATATTTATTTTAAAATTTTACCGATAAAAATATAAAAAAGCTCTTAAAAGCTTTAATTTTTCAACAAGTGAAAATGTATAATTTTTTTATTTTTAATACAAAGATTAAGTTGAATTGTTTTTAATTTCATGACAAAAAAAATCCAAAAAGCTTTCATTTTTCAATAACTTCAAAAAAGCTTAAATTTTTCAACAAGTGAAAATGCATAAATTTTTCTGTTGAATACAAAGATTAATTTTAATTTCATGACAAAAAAAATCCAAAAAGCTTACATATTTCAATAACTTCAGCAAAGCTTTAATTTTTCAGCAAGTGAAAATGTATAAATTTTTCTGTTGAATACAAAGATTCATTATAATTGTTTTTAATTTCATGATAAAAAAAAGCTTCAAAAAGCTTAAATTTTCAATAACTTCAAAAAAGCTCTAAAAAGCTTTAATTTTTTTAGAACTAAAACTGTTTAAATTTTGTTTTTATTACAAAGATTATGTTGTTATAAGTTTCATGCTCCTTTTAACCATTTTTTTCTTTGGCTGTCTTTCACATTAAAACCATGACCATAGTATTCACAATTTTCATATATGAAAAATATATATTTATATAATTTAAAAATGAAAACCAACATTGAAATTGCATTTTCAGTTATATGTATAAGTTTTTTTTTTAATGCATATATTTTTTTATTCATTTAAATCTTTTTCCCCCCTTCTGCAACATATGTTAAGCTATGAATATTTGTAAAATAATTTGCATAGTTTTTCGTTATTTTTTTTTTGTTATTGTTTTTATTTTATTAAAAAAAGTATATAATTTGAACCAACATTTATTTATACTCACGTCATGGTGTTATGTTATGTTATGTTATGTTTGTAATTTTATTTTTATTAATTAAAATATATTTGTCAAATAAACAAAATGATTTCTGGTATTTATTATCATTTAATAGTAATTGTGGGAGAAAAAAAATATATAATTAATAATACTTTTAAAGGCAGCTTACAGATTTTTTTATGTTTAAATTAAAGTTAAATTTGAATTTAAAGAGTTTGTTAACTTTAAATTGGCATATTTAACAAATGAACTTTAATAACTAAAGAAAGAGCTTTTTGAAAATAAAGCTTTATTTAAAGATCATACAGTAAGATTGGTTTACCAACACACTTTGGTTCAAATTAAGCGTATCCGTTAAAAATAAAAGCGTCTTCATTATTTATCGTCATCTGAAATGAAGGTTAGGTTAGGTTAGGGGTGGTGGAGCCTAAAGTTCAGACTCCTCGCATAGACCGGCTGGTCCATAGCGATACCACAATTTCCTTCAGCGACGAGGATAAAACGCGTTAGTCCATGTTGCGAACAGTTTTAGTTGCGTAAGGTCCGTAGCGGCGATATCATCCAGATTCTCGATTTCTGCTTTACCTAGTATTCGCTCGCGGTGTGAAATCTGAAATCTGAAATGAAAATGCAACAAAAAAAGTTTTAATTGCTTTTCATGGCTTCAAAGTTTTTTCATAAACTTTTTTAATAGGATTTTGTTTAAAGATAATGTTTAAGTTTCATACTCAATATTAAGCTTAGGTTGTAGATTTGCCTTTAATCACTTATGTTTGAGATTTGTTAGTAAGTTTTTATCGTAGATTTTCTTACAATATCCTAAAAAAGCTTCCATAGTAGATTTTATGTTAATTAGAGATATTAACCTATATTTGTTTATTACTAAAAAGTTTTTATCAAGCTTTTAATGAAATTAAGCTTTATTTATCTCTAAAAAGCTTTAATGAAGCTTTTATTAAAATTCTAAATTAATTTATCTTAAGCTTTAAGAGAAATTAAGATTTATATATAAGTTTTTGGAAAGCTTTTATCATAGTTTCGTATACGGAAAATTAAAATGTATTGTTATATATCTTAAAAGCCTCAATGGTTTATTTAATTATAATAAAAAGCTTAAATTAAGCTTTAGTGGTTTATTTTATTAGAATAAAAAGCTTTAATGAAGCTTTTACTAAAGTTATAATTTATTTATCAAAAGCCTTAAGTGAAACTAAGATTTATTTTTAAAATTTTTGGAGATCTTTTATCATAGTTTCGTATACGGAAAATTAAAATTTATTGTTACATCTCTTTAAAGCTTTAATGCTTTATTTTATTAGAATAAAAATATATGTTTTTATTTATCACTAAAAAGCTTTTATGAAGCTTTTGATGAAGTTACGCCTTATTTATCTCTAAAAAGCTTTTATGAAGCTTGTAATGAAGTAAATATTTATTTATCTGTAAAACGATTTTAGAAGCTTAAAGTGAAATTAAGATTTATTTTATTTTTCTGAAAAGATTTCATTGTAGAGTTTCGTTTAAGAAAAATTACAATTTATTGATATATGCCTTAAAAGTTTTAATAATAGATTTTATTTTAATTAAAGATATTAAAATATATGTATTTCTTAATCACTAAAAAGCTTTCAGAAAGCTTTAAGTTAAATTAAGCTTTATTAATAACTTAAAAGCTTTTATTAAGATTTAAACGAAATTAAGATATATTTATCTCCAAAAAGCTTTTATGAGTTTTTAGTAAAATTTGATTATTTTTTTATTTTCTGAAAAAATTTTCAGAACCGGTTTAAAATTTTTCGTTTATTAAAAAGTCAATTAATAAAAAAATATGCCCACATTTTTTTCAGTTAGGATGTCCGCACAAAAAAAATCAGAATGGCATTTTTCGATAAAAAATTTCCAACATTCAAAGGATTTCATTAAAATTCTGAAGTTCTGTTGTATTTAATTGTGTCAACACCGCGTATGCGTAACGAAAATTCGTTGATTTCGCAAATATTCGTTACTCATACGCGGTGATGAAACAATAAAATACGAGAGCATTACAGAATTTTTTTAAAATTCATTATTCAAATGCAGTTTTCTCGAAAAATAGAAAAAATGCCCTGCTGATTTTTTTTTTTGTGAATAGATAAACATCTAAACTTAAAAAAATAATGTAGCCGGGTTTTTGATAAATTGACTTTTTTAAAAAATGAAAAATTTCAGAACAGGTTCTGAAAATTTTCCAAAACAAAAATCTTTTAACGGTAGCTCATAAAAACGAATACAAGAATGTAAATTTTTGAAATTGTGGTGGAACTCGACACAAATTTTACCATTTTTCCAATATTTAACCACGCCTCCTTTCCCCAGTTTTTCAAAAATTGAAAAGAAAAAACGCAATTTTCTTAGATTCATATAGGGCTATTAATACCACCAATTCAGACATTCATGGCACACATGTAATTCTGTAGCGGGGCATTTGGTGTGGAATGCCTCATATATATATAAAAAAGCTTTAACGGTAGATTTTATTTTTAAATATATTTATTACTAAAAAACTTAAACGAGCCTTTTAATGAAATTAAACTTTATTAATTTCTAAAAAGCTTTTATGAAGCTTTAAATGAAATTAAGCTTTTACACACAAAAAAAAAATTTCCAATGAACGATTTTCATAGTATTTATGCAAAATGTTAAATAGTTCTTAAATTTCACATATTATGATTTATTCATAAATACCATGAAAAAATTATAAGTATTATGAAAAACTTAATAAATTGTATGAATTTGTTCATAAATACTATGAAAGTCGTTCATTGGATTTTTTTTTTTTTGTTATTTATCTCTAAAAAGCATGTTTGAATTTAAAGTGAAATAAATATTTATTTTTAATTTTCTGTAAAGTTTTTGTATTAGTTTCTGATAATGAAAGCTACGATTCATGTTCTACCATAAAAAGCTTTTATGGTAGATTTTATTTTAACAGAAGATATTTATATATATTTATTCATACTAAAAAGCTTTCATGAAGCTTTTCATGAAAAAAAGATTTAATTATCTCTAAAAAGCTTTTATAAAGCTTTTTTGAAATTAGTATTTATTTTTAATTTTCTGGAAAGTTTTTGCTGAAGAGTTTCTGACATTGAAAACTACGATTATGAATATATCTCTAAAAAGCTTTAATGGTAGATTTTAATAAAAATTTTAATGAAATTAAGCTTTTTTATTCTCTTAAAAGAATTTATGAAGCTTTTAATGAAATTAAGCTTTTTTAATCTTTAAAAAGCTTTTATGAAGCTTTTAATAAAATTAAGCTTTATTATAATTAAAACGTTTTAAATGCAGGTTTTCTTTAAAGAATATGAAGCTTTTTTTATTATTTTCGTCAGATTAATCATCAAGACATTAACATCATGCATTCACATTACATTTTTCAAATTTAAAAATTTCGACTTAATTTGTTCCCGCAATTATTAAAACACATACAATTTAGCTTTAGCTTTAAATAGTAATTTCTGTTGTATATTTTTCAATATCCATATTTTTTTTTTATAAAAAAACTACGGAACTAGCTATAATTTGATTAAAAGAAAAAAACTTTTTTATTGCCCAAAATTATTGCAATTCACCCTGCTACACAAATTTTGGCTTTGATAATTTTTATTTTAATTGTTTTTTTTTTTTTTTTTCTTTTATATTTGCTTTATTTTTTTATAATTATAGATACACTTCCACAAAATGCTGTTAACATGCAATGTTGCATGTATAGCAAAAAACGCGTTGTGTTTTTTGGGAAAAAAAACACATAAAAATTGGTCATAAAATGAAATTTTTTTTTGGAGTCATGTATAAACAAACTTTTTTTTTTGTGGATAATTAAAAGAAAAATAGTAATATAAAAATAAAAATTGCTACATTTAACCTATTTATGTTGTAAAATAAAATAAAAGGTATTTGAGGCAATGGGAACATATTTGAAACGCAGAATTGATATGACTTGCAGGACAAATGTCATGATACTAAATCAAACGGACACAAGTAAAAAAGGTAAAATCGGACTTGCCGAATGTATTGATACCCTCCACAATTTAAACAAACAAAAAAAGTTAAATTCGGCCTTGCCGAATGTAGTGATACCCTCCACAATTTCTAAATGATAATTGCAAAAACTTTATTTAAAAGGAAATTACTTTTGAAAAAAAAATTTCCGCGAAAAAAAATTTGTTAAAAAAAATCTGTGATTTTTTTTATTTTTAGTCAAAAAATATGATTATACTCGTTTAAATACCATTTGGAGCTCAATTATGTTCACATAAGTCAACCAGCAGCCGAATTAAAGCATTTTGTATTTTTAGGTTATATTGAATGTACTAAAATTTTTGAGGCTTCCTTACATTTTCGTTCATAACTTTTGAACCGCTGGACCGATATCGCTCAAATGCAATACCAAACTTCTCGGGAAAACTACCATATGTTGACTTTCAGTCATTTCCGTGTTTTATTTTGGCCGTGATCACCATTTCCACAGACAGACGGACATCGCTAGAATGTCTTAAAATCGATCGGGGATCATGAATATATATACTTTATGGGGTCCCAGACCGATATTTCGATGAGTTACAAACGGAATGACAAACTTATATATACCCTCTATCACTAGAGTGGAAGGTATAAAAATCATGACCCTATTCCATCATAAATGAAATTTCTTCTTAGGAGCTTAAAATTTCGTTTAACAAACTTTTTAAAATTAAATTAATAAAAATTAGAAAATCTGAAATAAATATTATTTTTAAATTTAAATCGTTTTTATTTATTAAAATTAAACTAAAATTTTGTAGATATCAATAATTTTGTTAATTTACTAATTTTTATAGTTTAATTTTCTTAACTACAAAATTCAGTTAATTTAGATGGTAACCCATTCCCTGTAATTTTACTAAAAATATAATAAGTTTTTCATACCTTATCTTTTTTTCTGTTTAAAATCATATTGAGAGACTCGTCCTCTTATTTTGTTTATTGTTTATTATAATATTTTTGTTAATTGATAATATTTTAGTAAACTGCATATTAAATTTGTTTCTTTACTAACTTCTTTTAACAAATTTTCTTTGTGAAGAAAAGCTATAGCTTCCTGGTTTAACATTACAGGGGGAAAATATCATATATTATATTCTTATATTTTTAATAAAATCTCAAAATAAATAAGAAATATATATTTTTTTCTGAATATACAACAGAAATAAATAACTTTCAAGTCAGATTATCCGCAATGTCATGAAAATAAATAAAAAAAATAAAATGTCATGTAATACAAACGAACATACACATACAAACATACGTAGACATTAATACATATATAAACAATGATATTAACACAGTAAAAGCTTTTAAAAATTACACTTTGCTGGTGTAATTACACAATCTGGGCACCTTGCTGGTAAAGCAAATTCGGGTATGCTGAATTCAATAGTTTTTCGAAGTTAGCGCTCGTATTCGCGAACATAATATCGAAATTTAGATACATAAAATTACTTAAATAATTCTCAAATTTTTTTTTATTTTCATTTATAAAATTGCTGATATCTTCCTAAAAATTTTCAAAATATCCCCAAGTGCAATTTAGCAGTTGGTCAGCAGTGCCCACTAGCATCGTTGACCACCAACAATGCTTTTAATAAAACCGCTGACCAACTGTTGACTAAAATTTAGAAAAATTGCATGAAGATGTTAAAAATTTTATAAAGGAAGGGCCAGCAGTATGTCAGGGGTGATTTTTTTTTGCCGACTGGGTTTGCATATAATTGCATAACATCGGCCAACTTTAACAAACGGAGAACGGCCTGCTTTTAAAATCTTCTCGTTGTAGCGTAACAGACCGAGATGCTGAGAATCGAACCCAAGCCCACCGGGGTCATTAAATGATTTATTTCCATTTTTTTTTCAGCAAATCTCTTTAAATTCGGCTTCCCTTTCCTTTCTTGAAGAACTTACATTTTCAACTCGGTGCCCCTTTAAACAAGTTTTCACTGTCAATTACAACCTATCAAGCGTTAACTTTTGTTTTCTTTTTAATATTTTTTTTTTACACCCTTAGTTTGCTACTGGACGTTTGTCTTGCAATTTTTGTTATATGTTTATATAAGATATATAATACAGAAAATATGTTTCGAAAAAAAAATCCTTAACACTTTAGTAGCAGCCAAGGATAATACAAATTTCTCATTCCTTTCAAGATATTAGGGAAATAAGTGTGTAATTTGAAGAGTTGCATGTTTAACATACTAATACCCTACATTAGATTTAAATTTTTTTTGTAGGGCAAAAAAATTTGTCTTTCTATTTTGAACGTGCAGGCAAATTTTTATTCTCCAAGGCCTAAAACTGATGTGGTACAAATTTGAAACCAATTGGATTAAATTAACCCGTGGCGCTTGGCAATCAAAGTTTTAGATTATTGAAAATTTAAATAAAACAAGTAGAAAAGTAAAATTCGACTTGGCCGAATCAATGAATACCCTTCACAATGCCCTTTTTAAATGACAGTAAATTTTCTAACGTGAAAAAATAGCAATTTTGATTAAAATATTTTATTTTGTGTAAAAAAACTTTTTTTTTAGTAATTTAAAAAAAAAAAAAAAAAAATAACAAATTTTTTTTGAGTGTAAATTTTTTTTGAGTTTAAAATTTTTTCGAGTGTATTTTTTTTTAGTGTAAAAATATTTTTGAGTGACAAAAATGCGTTGTAAAATATTTTTGTGACCTACCAATGTTTCTAAAACATGTTTAACGGGTTTTCAATACATGAATTTAAGGTGAAACTAATCTGAAATTCACGGTTTTGCTAATAACTTTTGAACCACTGGACCGATCTGGCTAAAATTTAATACGAAGCAAGCCAGGAGAATGACTAATATATATTCTAAGATTCAGCATCCTCAGAATTACTTTCGAAAGTTAGCGTTTTTTATCTCGTAAATTCATGAAAAACTCTTGCCGAAATTAAGTCTTTTGCTAATAACTTTTGAACCACTGGACTGATTTCGCTGGATTGCAATACCAACCTGACCAGATAAATGACCAACATATATGTCAAACTTCAGGAGCCTCCGTAAAGTCTTTTAAAAGTTAGCGTGTTTTGAACAGACGGACATCGCTAGATCGTCTTAAAATCGATAGAGGATCATGAATATATATGGGGTATTCCATGTCAAATCAGACACTTTGAAATTTTTTTTTAGATCTTCCCAATTTGTTTACAGTTTTTAGTACCCTTCAAAAACTCTTTCGTGGTAAATTTTTAGATTTTTTTGATCACCCGTTCAGAAAAGATCGTATTTTTAAAAATTGGTAGTTTGCTCCTTTACTCAAACTTCTTTTAATCATAACTTCTTCAATAATGGTCCAAATTTCAAATTTTTTTTTTCAAAATTTGTTTTTTTACGTTCTTTTTAAAAAAAAATCCCAAAAAATTCTAAAAAGCGCTCTAGTATGCGATTTTTAAGTTTTAAAATTTAAATCTCATTTTTGAAAATGTTTGTACTCTTCGATTTTTTTGAAATTTTTTTGTGTAAAACTTCTATCGATTCTAAAAATTTTTTGCTCAGTAGGATCATGGGATAAAGTTTATTACTATTTTTTTAAATTTTTTGAAAAATTTTATTGTAATTTTACAATCTTAAAATCATTTCTACTGCTCCAATAGTGCGTCATAAAGGGGTCATTTCCAAGACCGACCCCCATTAATTTTTACGTCTAAACATTTCTTCGGAAAAAACTAATACCCTATCTCCAATTTCTAAGGGGACTCCCACACAAAATGTAATTTTTTTAAGTTTGCTCCAACCGCTCTGACTGCCCTAAGAGTGCCCTTAGAGCAATAAAATGTATGACCGACCCACAATATTTTTTTAGTCCAAACATTTTCTCAGATAGGGCGTAGGTATGTTTTAAAAAAATGTTGTAGGGTAAAAATAAAAGGGGATCGGTCTCACTAATGACCCCTCTCGGACGAACCATTAGACCGGTAGAAGCTGATTTAATAAAACAAATTTATAAAAAATAAAAAAATTATATGCGGACCGCCTTAACAGTTAAAGATAGAGGGTAGGTGTGTTCTGAGAAAATGTTTGGACTAAAAAAGCATTTTGGGTCGGTCATACATTTGATTGCTCTAAGGGCACTCTTAGGGCAGTTAGAGCAGTTGGAGAAAATTTTAAAAAATGTCGTCTTGTGTGGGAGCCCCCTTAGAAATTAGATATAGGGTATTAGTTTGTTCCAAAGAAATGTTTAGATGTAAAAATTAATGGGGGTCGGTCTTGTAAATGACCCCTCTATGACGCACAATTGGAGCAATAGAAATGATTTTAAGATTGGAAAATTTTTTTTAAAAAAATTTTATAAAATAGCATAATCGTTATCCCACGATCCTCCTGGGCAAAAAAATTGCAGAATCTATAGAAGTTTTACACAAAAAAATTTCAAAAAAAATCGAAGAGTACTGACATTTTCAAAAATGAGATTTAAGTCTTAAAACTTAAAAATCGCATACTAGAGCGCTTTTAAGAGTTTTTTTTGATTTTTTTAAAAAGTACGAAAAAAACAAAAATTTTGACCATTATTGAAGAAGTTATGAGTAAAAGAAGTTTGAATAAAGGAACAAACTACCAATTTTTAAAAATTCGATATCTTTTGAACGGGTCACCAAAAAAAAATTTGAAAATGTTTGTACTAAAAAAGCATTTTGGGTCGGTCATACATTTGATTGCTCTAAGGGCACTCTTAGTGCAGTTAGAGCGGTTGGAGCAAATTTAAAAAAATGTCGTCTTGTGTGGGAGCCCCCTTAGAAATTGGATATAGGATATTAGTTTGTTCCAAATAAATGTTTAGACTTAAAAATTAATGGAGGTCGGTCTTGTAAATGACCCCTCTATGACGCACCATTGGAGCAATAGAAATGATTTTAAAATTGGAAAATTACAATAGAATTTTTTCAAAAAAATTTATAAAATAGTAATAATCGTTATCCCACGATCATCCTTGGGAAAAAAATTGCAGAATCGAAAGATGTTATACACAAAAAAATTTCAAAAAAATCGAAGAGTACAAACATTTCCAAAAATGGGATTTAAATCCTAAAACTTAAATTTGGACCATTATTGAAGAATTTATGAGTAAAAGAAGTTTGAGTAAAGGAACAAACTACCAATTTTTAAAAATTCGATATCTTTTGAACGGGTCACCAAAAAAATCTGAAAATTTACCACGAAGGAGTTTTCGAAGGGAACTACAAACTGTAAACAAATTGGGAAAATCTAAAAAAAAAAATTTTAAAAGTGTCCGATTTGACATAGAATGCCCCATATACTTTATGAGGTCCTAGACCAAAATTTCGAGGTGTTACAAACGGAATGACAAACTTAAATATAAAAAAATGTCTTCAAGCAAAATATTTTCAAAAAGCATGAAAAAAAAACATAAATTTTCCAGCATTTTGCTTCATAAGCACCACAAAAATTTTCGAAATCAATTTTTTAAAAAATTTTAATTCTTGGACAGGTCTCTAGCAATAATTTGGCTTTTATAGATTGAAAAAATATCAATTAATCGACGAGTTAAAGCCAAAAATCCATATAAACAACATGCTGAAAATCGGCACTTGACTGCAAAGTTCGAAGGTCGATTAAAAAAAATATCAACCTAACACAAACAAACGCCGCGATACGGGTCTTCTAATTTAGCCTCTACTTTCACCCCTTAAGCTAAGTACTCTGTTCGATTTCACGGGAAAAAATCTGTCAAACTCCATATAAAAAAAAAAAAAATTGGCAACGCGAGGAATTAAGGGGAAATTGTTAAAAAAGTTTTCACTCATTTTTATTATACAAGACAATTTAAATTGCCGTGAAAAAGTGACATTTCAGTTTTGTTATGATCGTTTCTTTCTTATCATTGTCAAGAGTTCTTGATTTTTAAATGTTTTATTGCAATTTGAGGCGTTTAAAGTTTAAGTGAAATTTTCACCGTAAGAAACAGAGTACTTAGCTTTACTCTCAGAATCGACCTAACTTTTGCTAACCTGAATTTGTTCCACAGTGTTATTCATTAGACCACCCAAAAAATGTATGGGATTTGCAAAAGTATTTTTTTATTCGCTCCACCGGCAGTTTCTGATAGATTGAGCATAAAAAATTATATCTGTGCAAGAACTGGATCTCTCGGTTGCATACAGGCCAGTCGATTTGAACTTTTGACCCTAAAAGTGACCTAAAAGCACTACAAAGCTTTTATGTGTCATAACTCTTAAAATATGCGTTTTCCCAAAAAATGCTATATAAGTTTTATTTTGCAGAATAAGAAAGCAAACATTTCCTTCATACAAATTTTTAGCCTAAGTCTAAGAAATCGTGGTGTTTTTGGCGGTTAAAGTAAAAATTTATGTGAAGACTTAATTTAAAACGACCCTCGTTTAAATGTGGACGGAGATCAAAATAGCCGGTGTCCATTATTTTGTAGAGTAAGATATGTAGTTTTCATAAATCAATTACATTTGGAATTTATATGGGTAATTTCATTACAAATGAGCCCAAAGCTGACTTTGAAGTTGCGATTTTCCAAATGCTGTATACAAATTTGTGAAATTACTTTATTTTAAACGACCCTCGTTAAAATTTGAATGAATACATTCGGTTTCCATGATTTTGAGGAGTCAAAAATGGAGATTTCAAACGAGTGTTTAAAAGTACAGGCATTTTTAGCATTAATTTAAAAAATGTTAGCAAAATATAATATGAAAAATACTTGTCATCTAAATACATTTGAACTTGAAGAATAAAAAAATGTTATTACAGTAGAAAATTTCAATGAATTTCACGAATCGGATTGTATTCCTTATTCAAGTGGTCTGCTACACGTTAGATGCCTGGGGAAGTTTTAATAACATGGCTGATTTTCAACCGATTTTAGTTTTTAGTACCTTATTAGAGAGACATTTTACTCCAAATCAAAATTCTGTAACCACCTGAATTCAAATTTAACTTAAAATACCAAAAAAAAATGAGAAAACAGAAAAAAATCATATTTTTCCTTGTAATCCGTTTTTTAAAATTCAAGGCGGATGCGGCACGCATTACCCATGTCCAATTAACCTAAATTTTTATTAGACATATTTTTACCCACAAATGAATGTACCTAGGGTAAGTTAGGGTCAATATCTACCAATTTAATTATTTTGGAGCACCATATAAAATATACCAGAGTCTAAAAAAAAAACGAAATTTTCAAAATTTGAAAAAAAAATAGAACGAATTGTGCTCACATCTCGAATTATGGCTTAAAAATTATGTAATTTAGAATAGAATTTTTAGACTTTTAAAAAAAATCTAAGGTTTCGGACTTTTTCAAAAATTTAATTTTAGTTTTTAAACGTTAAAAAATAAGTGATAATTACTTCGAATAATTTTTTCATATTTTTTTTCTAAAACTACGTTTAAATACCAACAAATCGTCGTCCAACTTATTTTAAGATATCTATATTTTTAACTGGTCAAAATAAATTGAAAATTTACATTTTTATTTTTTTTTTTTAAACGCCATTTTAAAAAATTGACTACTCAACACCAACTTGGTATAAAAGGCTGAATATTTGAGTGCAAGTTGCATTTAATACGTACTAAAACATATCAAAAAAAATTAATCGAAGAGGGTCGGGTCTAAAAGTGAGTGATTTGGCCTGGAATTCCACAAATATTTTCCAAAAAGTACGCATCTAACTCTTAAAAATCATGGAAACCGATTGTCTTCATTCAAATTTTAACAAGGATCGTTTAAAACAAAGTAATTTCACAAATTTGTATACAACATTTGGAAAATTTAAACTTCAAAGTCAGCTTTGGGCTCTTCTGTAATGAAATTACCCATATAAATTCCAAATGTAATTGGTTTATGAAAACTACATATCTTACTCTACAAAATAATGGACACCGGCTATTTTGATCTCCGTCCAAATTTTAACGAGGGTCGTTTTAAATTAAGTCTTCACATAAATTTTTACTTTAACCACCAAAAACACCACGATTTCTTAGACTTAGACTAAAAATTTGCATGAAGGAAATGTTTGCTTTCTTATTCTGCAAAATAAAACTTATATAGCATTTTTTGTAAAAACGCATATTTTAAGAGTTATGGCACTTTAAAGCTTTGTAGTGTTTTTAGGTCACTTTTAGGGTCAAAAGTTCAAATCGACTGGCCTGTATGCAACCGAGAGATCCAGTTCTTGCACAGATATTATTTTTTATGCCCAATCTATCAGAAACTGCCGGTGGAGCGAGCAAAAAAATACTTTTGCAAATTTGGGTGGTCTATTATTCATACCAGAATTTCGCTTTTTATATTTTTTAAATACATTAATTGAAAAATGTTCAAAAATAATCGGGTTTTACTTATTTTTTATTGCTGGCAACATATTGGAAAGCAAAATAGATGCATTTTTTCATAATTTTGTTATAAGCTTGCAATTCATTCGCTAAATCAATCATTATTTTGATTGACTATAAATATAAAATTTATCAAACTTGTGATCCAAGTCGAAAAATATTTCATTTAAAAAATATTCATATAATTAATTTAGTGATTGTAAGCAAATGGAAGAACTAAATAAAAACTCTTGATCTGTAGTGCGATTCAGTAACTTTTTTAACGAAATTATCGATATCGTTAACTAACGAGAATTGTCGGTTGTTTTAACGAATATGTGATTCTATAAATTTTTCAATTATCGACAAGAATTAACGACAAAAATAGTTAATTTGAAATTTTTTTATTTTGAAATTGTATTCAGAACCGAAAATTTTCGTTAACTTTAACTTCAAAAAAATTTTTGTTGATAAGTTAAATAACGACAAAATTCGGTAGAAAAAAGTTATAGAATTACTTTCAAAGACAATTGTCGATAACTAACGATATTTGACAATATAACTACCGATTTTTGTCGTTAAAAAGTTAGTGAATTGCTCTACTGGGATCAAAATTATTATTATCATTATTATTATTATTATTATTATTATTATTATTATTATTATTATTATTATTATTATTATTATTATTATTATTATTATTAATTTAGTGATTGACAAAACAATTTTGTTCATTAGAAGAGTTTCAATAAAAAAATTGATTGAAACTGCGTTTTTCGTAATTGAAATTCGTTTTCAATCGTTTCTGTGTTAATTAAAGCTTTTGCTGTGAAATTTTCTTTCATTAAACAAACCGTAGAAGTATGCTTAAAAATCGCTTTTGACTAACTTAAACTTATTCTATCCATTTCTACTTTAAAATGTGTGGGTGGTACCCAAAGTTTAAAGCTTTTTTTCTGCAACAAAAAAATACAATAAATAAAACAAAAGCATTGAAGAAAGAAATGAAAGAACAAAAAAAAACTACTTTTCAACTGACTGACATTAGTTGAATAATAATGCCACCGAACTCAAGAAAGTTTTTCTTCGTATTTTTATATATTTTTTTTTTGCTTCACAACTATACAAACAACCATTGCTACTGTGTTGCATGATCAAATTTATTTACCCTCACTGTAACACAAATAAACGTAATCATTGTAATTTTAAAAGGATAATCTTCAAGTTGAAAAATATACAGAACGTTCCTTCTGTTTTTTTTCCTACCAACACAAAAAAAAAATATTGGACACCATTTTTTTATATTTAACGCAATTTTACAATAGTTTTTTTTTTTTTCTTACTTACCCTAGTCTCCTCGTGCATATTTTTTTGTTTTATTTTAACACTATAGTGAATTCTATGCAAAAATATATTTATTTCCATAGTTATTTTTTTACTCATTTCAATGTAAAATAGAAAAAAAAAAAATATTTATACACGCACAAAAAAAAAATAAATGTAGCTGTCACAAACACATATTTAAACAAAAAAAAAATATAGTTGCTCCAACCACATTTTTTGTTGTGACAACTACATATATGGTTGTGATAACGACAAATTTGGCAGTAACAATCACATACTTGGTTGCAACAACTGCAACGCGATTGTGACAATCTACATTTGATTGTAACTACTACATTGCGGTTGTGACAAACAAACTTTGGTTAAAATACCTCTCAATAACATTTAAAAACCAAATACAATGTGGTTGCTACAATCTCCAGATTGAAATTGGAATATTATAATTTTTTTTGTCAGTGTAAATTTTGCAAACAGTCATGTAGATTACAATTGAACGACATGAAAATGTTTAGTGGCGTATAAACGACACATAGCTACATAAAATAGTTTTCTATCATATGAAAAATAGAATGCTAACCCTTTAGGAAATTGTTAGTAAGTTACAAAGAGCTTACTAAGTTTAGAAAAATTTTCATATTAATTTACCCATATCAGGATTCAAAAGATTTTTATACTGTGATTAACAATTGTATGTTGTGTGTATTATGTTTGGGGTCTTTGAAGTCCCCTTGGACAGGTTTTATGTTAATTTCCTATTGGCTGTAATTGAAAAATAATAAGAATTGTTAACATTATAACATTTACATAGAAACGCATCAAATTGGAAAAAAATGCTATACATATTGGCTAAAACTTTAACTTCCCTAACTGCATTTAAAAGGTGACCAGATTTAAGTGTTGAAAAAGTTTTAGTTTTTGTTTGTGACAGAGCTTAAAGTATCTAAGCAAGTTTAACATGAATTTAAACTTTAAAGCTTTATTATGAGAAAATAATAAAATAATGTGAAAGCTTTGATGGATTTTATACTATCAAACAAGTAGTTGATAAAATAAATCAAATATTTATAATTTATTTAAAAAAAATTTAATAAAGCTTTAAAGCTTTTTTTAAGATTTTCTTAGAATTAAAATGGTTAATGCAAAATTTTCTAAATCGTTTAATCTAAATAAAGCTTAGTAATTGCATTTACATACATGTATAAATAGAGCTTTAAAGCTTTATATGGGGCATTCCATGTGAAATCGGACACTTTGAAAATTTTTTTTTTTAGATTTTTCCAATTTATTTACAGTTTTTAGTACCCTTCGAAAACTATTTCGTGGTAAATTTTCAAATTTTTTTGATGACCCGTTCAAAAGATATCGAATTTTTAAAAATTGGTAGTTTGTTCCTTTCCTCAAACTTCTTTTACTCATAACTTCTTCAATAATGGTCCAAATTTAAAATTTTTTTTTTTCGAGCTCTAGTATGCGATTTTTAAGTTTTTAAATTTAATCTCATTTTTGAAAATGTTTGTACTCTTCGATTTTTTTTAAATTTTTTTGTGTAAAACTTCTATCGATTCTACAAATTTTTTGCCCAGGAGGATTGTGGGATAACGATTATTACTATTTTTTTAAATTTTTTGCAAAAAAAAAATATTGTAATTTTTCAATCTTAAAATCATTTCTACGGCTCCAATGGTGCGTCATAGAGGGGTCATTTATAAGACTGACCCCCATTAATTTTTACGTCTTAACATTTCTTTGGAACAAATTAATACCCTACCTCCAATTTCTAAGTGGGCTCCCACACAAAACGACATTTTTTAAAATTTGCTCAAACCGCTCTAACTGCCCTTAGAGCAACAAAATGTACAACCGACCCACAATATTTTTTATACCCTCCACTCTAGTGATAGAGGGTATATATAAGTTTGTCATTCCGTTTGTAACACCTCGAAATATTGGTCTAGGACCCCATAAAGTATCGATTTTAAGACGATCTAGCGATGTCCGTCCGTCCGTCCGTCCGTCTGTCCGTCTGTCTGTCCGTCTGTCTGTCTGTTGAAAACACGCTAACTTTTGAAAGACTTTACGGAGGCCCCTGAAGTTTGGCATATATGTTGGACATTTATCTGGTCAGGTTGGTATTGCAATCCAGCGAAATCGGTCCAGTGGTTCAAAAGTTATAAGCAAATGAGTGAATTTCGGCAAGGGTTTTTCTGGAATTTACGAGATAAAACACACGGTAACTTTTGAACGGCAACTCTGAGGGTGCTGAAGTGTGGCATATATATTTACCGTTCCTGGTCCGGTTTGTTTTAAATTTCTGCCAAATCGGTCCAGTGGTTCAAAAGTTATTAGCAAAACCGTAAATTTCAGATTAGTTTCACCTTAAATTCACGTGTTGAAAACCGGTTACACATGTTTTAAAAACATTTGTAAGACAGAAAAATATTTTAAAAGGCATTTTTGTCACACAAAAATATTTTTACACTAAAACAAAAAAAAAATACACTCAAAAAAAAGTTTACACTCAAAAAAAATTTTACACTCAAAAAAAAATTGGTAAATTATTTTTTTTTCAAAACTTAATAAAAAAAAGTTTTTTTACACTAAAACAAAAAAAAAATACACTCAAAAAAAATTTTACACTCAAAAAAAAAATTAGTAATTTTTTTTTTTTTTCAAAAATTAATAAAAAAAAGTTTTTTTACAGAAAATAAAATATTTCTAACCAAAAATGTTATTTTTTCACGTTAGAAAATTTACTATCACTTAAAAAGGGCATTGTGGAGGGTATTCATAGATTCGGCCAAGTCGAATATAACTTTTCTACTTGTTTAGTCCAAACCTTTTTTCTGAACACACCTACCCTCTATTTCTAATTGTTAAGGCGGTCCCCATACAATTTTTTTTACCCCCAAACATTTTTGTAAAACATACCACAGCCCTATCTCCACTCGCTAAGTAGGCTCCCATTCAAAATTACATTTTTATAAAATTTGCTCCAACTGTTATTGTATGGGAGCCTACTTAGGGAGTGGAGATAGGGCGTAGGTATGTTTTACAAAAATGTTGGAGGGTAAAAATAAATGGGGGTCAGTCTCACTAATGACCACTCTCGGACGCACCATTGGACCGGTAGAAGGTGATTAAATAAAACAAATTTACAAAAAATAAAAAAAAAAATGTATGGGTACCACCTTAACAATTCGAGATAGAGGGTAGGTGTGTTCAGAGAAAATGTTTGGACTAAAAAAATTTGTGGGTCGGTCATACATTTTGTTGCTCTATGACGCACCATTGGAGCAGTAGAAATGATTTTAAGATTGGAAAATTACAATAAAGTTTTTTCAAAAAATTTAAAAAAAATAGTAATAATCGTTATCCCACGATCCTCCTGGGCAAAAAAATTGTAGAATCGATAGAAGTTTTACACAAAAAAATTTCAGAAAAATCGAAGAGTACAAACATTTTCAAAAATAAGATTTAAATTTAAAAACTTAAAAATCGCATACTAGAACGCTTTTAAGAATTTTTTGCGATTTTTTTTTAGAAATTACGCAAAAAACAAAAATTTTGAAAAAAAAAAATTAAATTTGGACCATTATTGAAGAAGTTATGAGTAAAAGAAGTTTGAGTAAAGGAGCAAACTACCAATTTTTAAAAATTCGATATCTTTTGAACGGGTCATCAAAAAAATATGAAAATTTACCACGAAGGAGTTTTCGAAGGGTACTAAAAACTGTAAGCAAATTGGGAAAATCTAAAAAAAAAATTTTAAAGTGTCCGATTTGACATGGAATGCCCCATATACATTTTTAACAAAGCCTTAAAAATTTAATTTAAAGAAGACCAAATTTGTCCTTTTCAGTTTATAACAAAAATAAAACTTCAATAATAAAACAAGACAAAATGTCAACAAATTTACTTTTACGTAAAAGCTTTTTATAAAAATCCATTGTTTTATGATTTTTCTTAAGAAATTTCCTATACACTTCACTATTTCTACTGGCCACTCTTATTATAAGTAATATCGTCCTTTCTTTTAAATTGTCCTTTAAGTTTTGTTTCTTATGCACAACGTTATAACAAATAGCATGAGAAAATTGGTAATTTTTTTTTTGGTTGTTACTGGAAAAAAAAAATATATATTGCTGATAAGTTAAGTGTTAAATGTTGAAAAATGTTTTATTTGATCTATATGGAATTTAAATATAAAATAATTTTTTTTTGCTGCTTCTGCTGCTAATCTTATAAAAACAAATATATCGTAAAAATATATTCTATTTTTATATTCTTAATATAAGATACAAGAAAATATACTTAACTTAGAAACTATAAGCAATTATTGGATTTAAGAGCGATAAGAGTCTTTTAAAAGGAAATATTAAGAAGTGAAATAAGAATATTTAAAACGAAATGAAATTAAGATTTTAAATGTGTTAAAATTTAAAAAAGAATTTAAAGAAACAAGGAACTTTTAAGAAACAAAGAGCTTTTAAGAAATAAAGAGCTTTTAAAACGCATGCAATGTAGTTTTAATTAAAAAAGCTCTAATGCTCTATAAATGTTTAATAAGTATCATCTGAAAGCTTTATTTTAATTTGTAAATTAATTTTTTTGTAAAAGAAACTATTAAGATAAACACAAAATAACTAAATAAAAAAAGCTGCTAGAGTTCTAAAGATTTAATAAGAGTGCTTCAAAATTATCGAAAAGCTTTAAAAAGCTTAATTTTGCGTTTAATACAATATTTTTTATTAAGAGCAGCAGTTTTTGAATTTTGGAAAATATTATAGAGAGCATTTTGAAAAAATATGATTTTTTTATCATTTAAATTAATTTAATTTTTATTAAGTCAAATATGTTTAAAAAAAAAAGGTTAAACCAAAACTTTTGAATATAAAACAAGTAAAAAAGTTAAATTCGCCCTTGCCGAATGTAGTGATACCCTCCACAATTTCAAAAAGATTATTGCAAAAAACTTTATTTAAAAGGAAATTACTTTTAAAAAAAAAAAAATTTCCGCGAAAAAAAATTTTGGTAAAAAAAAATCCGCGATTTTTTTTTTGTCAAAAAATATGTTCTTTCATGTTTAAATAGCATTTGGTGTTCAATTATGTTCACATATGTCAACCAGAAGCCGAATTAAAGCATTTTGTATATTTAGGTTATGTTGAATGTACTGAAATTTTTGAGGTGTGCTTACAATTTCGTTCATAACTTTTGAACCGCTGAACCGATATCGCTCAAATGCAATACCAAACTTCTCGGGAGATCTTCCAATAAATATGTTAAGTTTCAGTAATCTCTGTGCAATATTTTGTCCGCGACAGCATTTTCAACAGACAGACAGACGGACAGACGGACAGACGGACAGACGGACAGACGGACAGACGGACATCGCTAGAATGTCTTAAAATCGATCGGGCATCATGAATATATATACTTTATGGGGTCCCAGACCAATATTTCGATGAGTTACAAACAGAATGACAAACTTATATATACCCTCTATCACTAGAGTGGAGGGTATAAAAAATTAAATCTCTGATTCATCATTTAAAAAATTTATTTTAAATACATATCTTTCTTTTACGTTAAAAGAATATGCTTTATTACTTAGCTTTTAACCCAAAAAAGTTTTTGAGAAAAAGTTTTTAAATCTAGCAATCACTGTAATAGCATTCATTACTAAGAATTTAAGAATTCCAGAGTTTTATGTGTGTAACAGTAGTATTCCGCTAACTAATGTAATTTATTAAGTGATAATTTATGTGCTTAAAGCTCAAAGGATAACTTTTCAACACACAACAGCAACAGAAAAATAGTAAAACAACTAGAAATAATAAATGTAAAGAAATATAAAACAAGGAATAGGGGAAATTTTGGTTATATAAGGGTTTGGTCGAAATTTTTGAACACCCTATATTAAATTTAATAATAGCTGTGTTTTTTAATAACTGACTGTTTTTCTGATTTATCATGTATCATACATAGATACCTGTCAGTTCTTCGAAAAGTATGGTACGAGTATTGCATTTGAGCGATGTCGAATCAGCAGTTCAAAAATAATGACAGAAAATGTAAGGATGCCTCGTAAATTTTGGTACATTCGACACTAAAAAAAAACTTGTAAAATTATAAGAAAAACTTGTAACTTTTTTTTGTTTCCTACCTCCTATTTGACAAAAAATCCTAGTAATTTTACAAGCTTTTTACCAATAATTTTGTAATTTTACAAGCTTTCTACCAATAAAATTGTAAATTTACAGTTTTTTTGGCGCAATTACAACTACAAGGAACTCTCGTGAATTTACTAGATTTTTTTTTTTGTAAAATTATCTTGGAAATTTGTAAAATTACAAAAAAAAATAAATTTCGATCCAAATTTGTTTGTTAAAAAAACAAGGAAAACTATCAAATATTGGTAAAATGGGATTACGAGACTTTTCCTAGTAATTTGACAAAGTTTTTTTTGTGTGTATATAACCTAAAAACACAAAATGTTTGAATTCGGCAGCAGGTGAACACATGAGAAAGGAATTTAAAACAGAATGAAATTTAAATTTTTACACAAAAAGGTTTTTGTTTTTGCACAAGGTATTTCCCTCATCAGATTTTTATATATATTTTTTTTTAATGATCGCTGCAAAACAAAAATGATCGCCGCAAAAAAAAATAAAAGTACAGAACTAGTATTTTGTAACATAGTTATTTATTGAGATTTAATTACACTGTGCTACAGTGGAAAAATTCTTTTGATGTGACATTGTATAGGTTGTTGGATTTGTCAAGTAGATCACAAAAATGCCATTAAACTTGGCAGACTCTCAAATTTTAGAGTTATTGTCAAAAAACGTTTTTTTTTTGGACTTTTCTCACTAAACCTCCTGTAATTCAGAAACTTTTCAATCGATTTTAAATGTTTTAACTATTTTGGATAGAAGAAAAATAGGGCTTTCTATGTCTTAGAATTGGTCTATACATATAAGAAAGATATCTATTGATTTTTTCAATAATATCTAATTTTTTTGTTATTTTTTTGAACATTTTTAGAGTTCATCGATTTTTTCTGCTGTAGTTCGTTGAACAACAAAAATTTGATATTATTGAAAAAATCAATACATACATATATTTTTATATGTATGACCCATTTACACACACGAAAACCCCAATCCTTTTTTTAATCCAAAACAGTTCAAAAATTGAAAATCGGCAGAGAAGTCTCTGAGGTTTAGAGAGAAAAGTGCACACGTTTTTTGACAATAACTTTAAAATTTGGGGGTGACTGGTAAGTTTAATGGGCATTTTTGTGTATGTTTTGAAGAGACCTATAACCAGCGTTGCCAATTTAGCTTTTTTCCCGCTAGATTTAGCTTTTTTAAAATTTTTCGCGGAAAAATTTTGCATTTAGCTTTAAGCGGGTTTTTTAGCTTTTTTTGAAATTTGTTTAGCTTTTTTAGACTTTTAAGACTTTTTTTCATTAAATTTGTTGTATTCAAAAATTCCTAACTTTTAAGACTTTTTTTCATTAAATTTGTTGTATTCAAAAATTCCTAACTATTTATATTTAAAAGTTCACTTAATAGAAAAGCTCTGTCAAAAAATTTGAAAATGACTTTTAAACTAGCAAACTTTTAGCAGATTTTTCTGCTGAAATAGATATTTTAAGTAAATTCTCTGTCATTTAGTTTTAAAAAATAAAAGAAATTTTCTGCAATTTAACTGATTCTGTTTGCTGAAATTTAAAATATTTTTGTGCAGCTTTTGAGCAGATGTTTTTGTTATTAAAAAAAGTAACTTAGAAATTTTTCTTGTATTTATTTGTGATCAGCAGGTTTTTCTGCTGTCTCGACAGATTTCTCTGCTGATTTCACCTAGATAACACAGTGCAGCAGCACATTTAGGGCCTCAACCAAACCAAGACAGTTTGAAAGTACTTATGTGTAGTAGTAAAAACACCAAAGGGTTTAGCTCTGTAACGTCTCAAATTTTTTTATATCTCACTGAATTTTTCAGCCTTTTTTAAAGGCGTTGGAAAAAAGTCGAAAAAAAGTAATGTTAATGTTTTTTTGAACTTAAAATAGTGTTTGGATATCTTCAATAGAATTTTATGGGGAACATTTTTCTAGAGTACGCTAAACCTCTATCTCCCGTTTTAATGGGTCATTTACGTTATTTTTTTAATAAATGGCTCAGAAACCTACTAAGACGTGCGTTTAAAGGGTTAAAATGTTCTACGATTATTTTCTGCATCAAATTTCACTGGCGGTTACTGAAGGCAGAAAGTTCGACCGGTATACGAAAAATGCATAAAAAAGGTTAATTGTAAATTATCATTAACTTTTTATATTTTTCCTATATTTGTTAGTTACAATTGTATACAATTTCTGGCAAAAATATCAAAAAATGAATGACACTTTACAATTTATCTTTTTTCTGCATTTTCCTTATATCAGTCGAACTTTCTGCCTTCAGTAACTCCTAGTGAAATTTGATGCAGAGTATATTCGTAGAACATTTTTAAACCCTTTAAACGCAAGTTTTAGTAGACTTTTGAGCCATTTCTTAAGAAAATTACTTAAATGACCAATAAATACGGCAGATAAAGGGGTTAATATATTCTAGAAAAAAATTCCCCATCAAATTCTATTGAAGACATCCAAACACTATTTTAAGCTCAAAAGAACAGTTACATTATTTTTTTCGACTTTTTTCAAACGCCTTTAAAAAAATGAAAAATTTAGTGGGCTATAAAAAAAATTTGAGACGTTACTATCTTGGTTTGGTTGAGGCCCTAAGAAATCACCCTTCAATTGTGTCACAGTGTAATTAAGACAGATATTTAGCAAACCGCGTTTGCTAAAATCAGAAGATTTCTCATATGTCTGTGCAATTTATACACAATCTTTTGAAACTTCTGAAAAGCACTTCAAATTTGTTAATGTTAAAGAATTTCTTGATTGTATTATTTTTGTATCTCTTTTTCCAAATTTAACCCTTTCAGACATTTTGTCCAATATAATGGACATTTGGTTTGCTCTGTTTGAAGTCTTGTAGATTTGGCACAAATGAAGCGATTTTGACATATAGTACCGTTTTCGAAAGACAATTTACTTAACTTTATAAACATGTGCTTTACACTGGAAATTTTAATTAGTTTTTGTTAAATTAAATGGTATTCAATTTCTTTTTATTATTTCAAAAATTGTTATGCTTATTTTTGGGTACAACGCAGAAGCAATTGTTTTTTTAATTATCACAAAAAAAAAAATTTTATTATTTTTGTCTCATTTAATTATATATATTGTCTACTTTAATTACACTAAGTTTCTTAAAATTTAAATGTGCGAAACGTGCCCACCGGGAATTTTGTCCAAAATCTTGGAAGGCACCTTGCGGCCAGATGGAAGAACTTACACGTAATCTGACTTCAGATTCTTAATCAGCATCCCCGAATTAACTAACAATCAAATTTTCAAATGTTTTTCTCAACTAGTTCTAAATAATGTCTGAAAGGGTTAAGAAGATTTTATTATATTTTAGTATTTTGCATAATTTTAGTCTCAAATATTTTATAAAAGGAATATCAGATCCCTATTATGCAATTCAATTGTAAAATTAAAGAAAAAGCTAATTTAAATTAATTAAAAAAATGTGATTTTTATTTTTTTTAGCTTTTTTTAGCGGGTTTTTATAAAACATCTAGCTTTTTTTGTTTTCAAATTATGGCAACGCTGCCTACAACCTTCACTAGCTCATTTGAAAAGTATATTCGATTTTTTTTTGTAGCACAGTGTTATAATTCACATCTAAATGTATGCTATAAAAAAAATTGCAAAACTACTCAAGAACTACAGATAGACATAGGGTGAGTCACAAATGTCAAGAACCGATTTATTAAAAGATTTAATAAGTCTCCTTGTTTAATAGGTAAATCTTAATCCATGTAGTCAACCCGGTACTAGATAATAAAATACAATAAAACAAAACAAACATATTTTTTTATAAAACTAACTAAAAACGAGAGACAAATAACAACTCTAGTACATTCCTCAACCCCAATCCTCCAAAATGAAAAAATAACGCAAACAACAGCAAAGTCCTTGATGATGGCTGAATTATCACATACTCATTGCAGAACAACAAAACGTAGCCACAATGGAAAACAATTCGAGACTAAATTTTTTTTAATGTTATTTTTGTTCATCAGTTATTTAAGGATAATATTTATTCCTTTTCTTGAAAAACTATTTTCGCTTTTATCTGTTTTTTTTTTGGCGATTTCTGGTATCTATTTCTATGCCAGCGTCACTGGCGATGGCGAAAAAAAAAAATATTATCTTGTCTTTTAGCTTTTTTTTGGATAATTTATTTATAGTCTTAGTTTTAGTTTCTTACTTTTGCAAAACAACATATTTTATGTTATTTACGAGGAGTATATTATCCTTGTCCTTTGTTTGTTTGGTTTTTTTTAGTCTAAATTATATAAAATATTAAGTAAAATTAACTAACTGTTTATCTTTTCATTTTTTGTATCTTTTAGGGTCGTTGTAATCGTGATAAACCGCCTTGCAAATATTTTCATCCTCCACAACATTTGAAGGATCAATTATTGATAAATGGCCGTAATCATCTTGCCTTGAAAAATGCACTAATGCAACAGATGGGTATTGCACCAGGACAGCCAGTTATACCAGGACAAGTGCCACAAGTGGTAAGTAAATGGAAACTTAAACTTATAAATAAATAATTTTTAACCAAAACAACAGTTTTTTAAAGAAATTAAGATGTATAAAAAATAAATTTTATTATCGATAAATATGCGCATTTTCGTCATAGGTCCGTTATCTATTAATTTAGTAATTGAATCAACGAATTTTTTTAATTAAAATTTGTTTTTATGTTTTTCTGTGCCAAGTTTGTCGAAAAATATTTTTTACGGGTTAAAAATTTGGGTTACATATTCTGAAAGAGCATAAAAAGTTGGGACGTATATGTCTCCGACCCAAATCGGGCCAATATTTCCCGAGCTATTGTCGCAAAACCAAATTGTGGCAACCCTTTAGAGAATTCCAAATTTTAGTTTTTCTCAAATCAAAAAAATCTTAAAATCGTTATATCTCCGAAACTACTGAACGGATTTACAAAAATTTAGCATCAATTTGTCGAGCGTGAAATTCTACATAAAATATATGAAAAATATGGAGTAAAAAAATTTAAAAGTTTTTCGACAAAAAAAGCAGTGGTGGAATTAGTACATCCTTTTTTTTTTTTGACCAAAAAATTTTTTTTTGATTTTTGTTATTTTTTAATTGCTATTGTATTTAGAATTTCACGCTCGACACATTGACGCTAAAATTTTGTAAATCGGTCCAGTAGTTTTGAAGTTATAGCGATTTTACCATATTTTTTCTTACGCACTGACTAGGGTTGCCAACTTTGTCGAAAAATATTTTTTTATGGGGTAAAAATTTGGGTTACATATTCTGAAAGAGCATAAAAAGTTGGGACGTATAGGTCTCCGACCCAAAATGGGCCAATAATTCCCGAGCTATTGACGAAAAACCAAATTGTGGCAACCCTTGAGAGAATTCCAAATTTTAGTTTTTCTCAAATCAAAAAAATCTTAAAATCTTTATATCTCCGAAACTACTGGACGGATTTACAAAAATTTAGCATCAATGTGTCGAGCGTGAATTTCTATAAAAAATAGCAATTAAAAAATAACAAAAATCAAAAAAAAATATTTTGGTCAAAAAAAAAAGATGTACTAACCACTGCTTTTTTTGTCGAAAAACTTTTGATTTTTTGTACCACTTATTTGTTATCTATTTTATGTAGAATTTCACGCTCGACATATTGATGCAAAATTTTTGTAAATCCGTCCAGTAGTTTCGGAGATATAACGATTTTAAGATTTTTTTGATTTGAGAAAAACTTTACTACTGGACGGATTTACAAAAATTTAGCATCAATGTGTCGAGCGTGGAATTCTACATAAAATAGATAACAAATAAGTGGTACAAAAAATCAAAAGTTTTTCGGCAAAAAAAGCATCATTTTTTTTGACCAAAATATTTTTTTTTGATTTTTGTTATTTTTTAATTGCTATTTTATTAAGAATTTCACGCTCGACACATTGACGCTAAAATTTTGTAAATCGGTCCAGTTGTTTTGGAGTTATAGCGAGTTTACCATATTTTTTCTTACGCACTGACTATGGTTGCCAAGTTTGTCGAAAAATATTTTTTTACGGGGTAAAAATTTGGGTTACATATTCTGAAAGAGCATAAAAAGTTGGGACGTATAGGTCTCCGACCCAAATCGGGCCTATATTTACCGAGCTATTGACGAAAAACCAAATTGTGGCAACCCTTGAGAGAATTTGAAATTTTAATTTTTCTCAAATCAAAAAAATCTTAAAATCGTTATATCTCCGAAACTACTGGACGGATTTACAAAAATTTAGCATCAATGTGTCGAGCGTGAAATTCTACATAAAATAGATGACAAATAAGTGGTACAAAAAATCAAAAGCTTTTCGACAAAAAAAGCAGTGTTAGTACATCCTTTTTTTTTGACCAAAAATTTTTTTTTTGATTTTTGTTATTTTTTAATTGCTATTTTATTTAGAATTTCACGCTCGACACATTGACGCTAAAATTTTGTAAATCGGTCCAGTAGTTTTTTAGTTATAGCGATTTTACCATATTTTTTCTTACGCACTGACTATTGTTGCCAAGTTTGTCGAAAAATATTTTTTTACGGGGTAAAAATTTGGGTTACATATTCTGAAAGAGCGTAAAAAGTTGGGACGTATAGGTCTCCGACCCAAATCGGGCCTATATTTACCGAGCTATTGACGAAAAACCAAATTGTGGCAACCCTTGAGAGAATTTGAAATTTTAATTTTTCTCAAATCAAAAAAATCTTAAAATCGTTATATCTCCGAAACTACTGGACGGATTTACAAAAATTTAGCATCAATGTGTCGAGCGTGAAATTCTACATAAAATATGTAACAAATAAGTAGTACAAAAAATCAAAAGTTTTTCGACCAAAAAAGCAGTGGTTAGTCCATCTTTTTTTTTTTTTTTTTGACAAAAATATTTTTTTTTTGATTTTTGTTGTTTTTTAATTGCTATTTTATATAGAACTTCACGCTCGACACAATAACTCGGGAAATATTGGCCCGATTTGGCTCGGAGACCTATGCGTCCAAACTTTTTATGCTCTTTTAGAATATGTAACCTAAATTTTTACCCCGTAAATTGAATGCTAAATTTTTATAAATCGGCCAAGTAATTTCTTAGCTATAACGATTTTGAAATATTTTTTAAGCATTTTGTATAAAATCTAACATTTTTATTATTAACCCATTATAATAAAAGAAAAAATATGATAATATTATATTTTTTTTTATTAAATATCACAGAAATCTTAGTTTTTTAAAAAATTTTTACTCCTTTTTAAAAATGATTTGTCGTCCTGAAAAGGACGGATTTTGTTTTTTAAATCTTTGTGTCGAAATTTTTGTCGTATATTTAGGCCTTCTTTTCGGTTTTATTGGGCAAAAGTACAGCTTGGATGTTTTGTATAACACCACCTTTAGCAATAGTTACGCCAGACAATAATTTATTCAATTTTTCATGGTTATGTATGGCCAATTGTAAATGACGATAATTCCTGTCTTTTTGCTGTCACGAGCACCAATTCCACAACAACAATTACTGCGAAAAAAAGGCTCTTTTCAAAGCCACAAAATGAATTAAAAAAGAGATTTTATTTGTGTTGCTAGACAAACGATTTTTCGTTGTTTTATGTGCTTTTTTTTGCGCCAAAAATGTTACCATATTTTTTCATACGCACTGACTAGGGCTGCCAAGTTTGTCGAAAAATCTTTTTTTACGGGGTAAAAATTTGGGTTACATATTCTGAAAGAGCATAAAAAATTAGGACGTATAGGTCTCCAAGCCAAATCGGGCCAATATTTCCCGAGTTATTGACGAAAAACTAAATTGTGGCAACCCTTGAGAGAATTCGAAATTTAAATTTTTCTCAAATAAGAAAAATCTTAAAATCGTTATATCTCCGAAACCAATTTACAAAAATTTAGCATCAATGTGTCGAGCGTGAAATTCTACATAAAATAGATAAAAAATAAGTAGTAAAAAATTCAAAAGTTTTGTGACAAAAAAGCAGTGGTTAGTCCATCTTTTTTTTTTTTTGACCAAAATATTTTTTTTTGATTTTTGTTATTTTTTTTATATAGAATTTCACGCGCGACACATTGACGCTAAAATTTTGTAAATCGGTCCAGAAGTTTTGGAGTTATAGGAATTTAACCATATTTTTTCTTACGCACTGACTAGGGTTTGTCGAAAGTTTGTCGAAAAATATTTTTTTACGGGGTAAAAATTTGGGTTAAATATTCTGAAAGAGCATAAAAAGTTGGGACGTATAGGTCTCCGTCCCAAATCGGCCAATATTTCCCGAGCTATTGACGAAAAACCAAATTGTGGCAACCCTTGAGAGAATTCGAAATTTACATTTTTCTCGAATCAAAAAAATCTTAAAATCGTTATATCTCCGAAACTACTGGACGGATTTACAAAAATTTAGCATCAATGTGTCGAGCGTAAAATTCTACATAAAATAGATTACAAATAAGTAGTAAAAAAATTCAAAAATTTTTTGACAAAAAAAAGCAGTGGTTAGTTAGTACATCTTTTTTTTTGACCAAAAAATTTTTTTTTGATTTTTGTTATTTTTTAATTGCTACTTTATTAAGAATTTCACGCTCGACACATTGACGCTAAAATTTTGTAAATCGGTCCAGTAGTTTTGGAGTTATAGCGATTTTACCATATTTTTTCTTACGCACTGACTATGGTTGCCAAGTTTGTCGAAAAATATTTTTTTACGGGGTAAAAATTTGGGTTACATATTCAGAAAGAGCATAACAAGTTGGGACGTATAGGTCTCCGACCAAATCGGGCCTATATTTACCGAGCTATTGACGAAAAACCAAATTGTGGCAACCCCTGAGAGAATTTGAAATTTTAATTTTTCTCAAATCAAAAAAATCTTAAAATCGTTATATCTCCGAAACTACTGGACGGATTTACAAAACTTTAGCATCAATGTGTCGAGCGTGAAATTCTACATAAAATAGATGAAAAATATGGAGTAAAAAAATTTAAAAGTTTTTCGACAACAAAAGCAGTGGTTAGTACACCCTTTTTTTTTGACCAAAAAATTTTTTTTTGATTTTTGTTATTTTTTAATTGCTATTTTATTTAGAATTTCACGCTCGACACATTGACGCTAAAATTTTGTAAATCGGTCCAGTAGTTTTGGAATTATAGCGATTTTACCATATTTTTTCTTACGCACTGACTAGGGTTGCCAACTTTGTCGAAAAATATTTTTTTACGGGGTAAAAATTTGGGTTACATATTCTGAAAGAGCATAAAAAGTTGGGACGTATAGGTCTCCGACCCAAATCGGGCCTATATTTACCGAGCTATTGACGAAAAACCAAATTGTGGCAACCCTTGAGAGAATTTGAAATTTTAATTTTTCTCAAATCAAAAAAATCTTAAAATCGTTATATCTCCGAAACTACTGGACGGATTTACAAAACTTTAGCATCAATGTGTCGAGCGTGAAATGCTACATAAAATAGATGAAAAATATGGAGTAAAAAAATTTAAAAGTTTTTCGACAAAAAAAGCAGTGGTTAGTCCATCTTATTTTTTTGACCAAAATATTTTGTTTTGATTTTTGTTATTTTTTTATATAGAATTTCACGCTCGACACATTGACGCTAAAATTTTGTAAATCGGTCCAGAAGTTTTGGAGTTATAGGAATTTAACCATATTTTTTCTTACGCACTGACTATGGTTGCCAAGTTTGTCGAAAAATATTTTTTTACTCTGAAAGAGCATAAAAAGTTGGGACGTATAGGTCTCCGACCCAAATCGGGCCTATATTTACCGAGCTATTGACGAAAAACCAAATTGTGGCAACCCTTGAGGGAATTCCAAATTTTAGTTTTTCTCAAATCAAAAAAATCTTAAAATCGTTATATCTCCGAAACTACTGGACGGATTTACAAAAATTTAGCATCAATGTGTCGAGCGTGAAATTCTACATAAAATAGATGAAAAATATGGAATAAAAAAATTTAAAAGTTTTTCGACAAAAAAAGCAGTGGTTAGTCCATCTTATTTTTTTGACCAAAATATTTTGTTTTGATTTTTGTTATTTTTTTATATAGAATTTCACGCTCGACACATTGACGCTAAAATTTTGTAAATCGGTCCAGAAGTTTTGGAGTTATAGGAATTTAACCATATTTTTTCTTACGCACTGACTAGGGTTTGTCGAAAGTTTGTCGAAAGTTTGTCGAAAAATATTTTTTTACGGGGTAAAAATTTGGGTTAAATATTCTGAAAGAGCATAAAAAGTTGGGACGTATAGGTCTCCGTCCCAAATCGGGCCAATATTTCCCGAGCTATTGACGAAAAACCAAATTGTGGCAACCCTTGAGAGAATTCGAAATATACATTTTTCTCGAATCAAAAAAATCTTAAAATCGTTATATCTCCGAAACTACTGGACGGATTTACAAAAATTTAGCATCAATGTGTCGAGCGTGAAATTCTACATAAAATAGATAACAAATAAGTGGTACAAAAAATCAAAAGTTTTTCGTCAAAAAAAGCAGTGGTTAGTACATCTTTTTTTTTTTGACCAAAAATTTTTTTTTTTTTATTTTTGTTATTTTTTAATTGCTATTTTATTTAGAATTTCACGCTCGACACATTGACGCTAAAATTTTGTAAATCGGTCCAGTAGTTTTGGAGTTATAGCGATTTTACCATATTTTTTCTTACGCACTGACTATGGTTGGCAAGTTTGTCGAAAAATATTTTTTTACGGGGTAAAAATTTGGGTTACATATTCTGAAAGAGCATAAAAAGTTGGGACGTATAGGTCTCCGACCCAAATCGGGCCTATATTTACCGAGCTATTGACGAAAAACCAAATTGTGGCAACCCTTGAGAGAATTTGAAATTTTAATTTTTCTCAAATCAAAAAAATCTTAAAATCGTTATATCTCCGAAACTACTGGACGGATTTACAAAAATTTAGCATCAATGTGTCGAGCGTGAAATTCTACATAAAATAGATGAAAAATATGGAGTAAAAAAATTTAAAAGTTTTTCGACAAAAAAAGCAGTGGTAAGTACATCCGTTTTTTTTGACCAAAAATTTTTTTTTGATTTTTGTTATTTTTTAATTGCTATTTTATTTAGAATTTCACGCTCGACACATTGACGCTAAAATTTTGTAAATCGGTCCAGTAGTTTTGGAGTTATAGCGATTTTACCATATTTTTTCTTACGCACTGACTATGGTTGCCAAGTTTGTCGAAAAATATTTTTTTACGGGGTAAAAATTTGGGTTACATATTCTGAAAGAGCATAAAAAGTTGGGACGTATAGGTCTCCGACCCAAATCGGGCCTATATTTACCGAGCTATTGACGAAAAACCAAATTGTGGCAACCCTTGAGAGAATTTGAAATTTTAATTTTTCTCAAATCAAAAAAATCTTAAAATCGTTATGTCTCCGAAACTACTGGACGGATTTACAAAACTTTAGCATCAATGTGTCGAGCGTGAAATTCTACATAAAATAGATGAAAAATATGGAGAAAAAAATTTAAAAGTTTTTCGACAAAAAAAGCAGTGGTTAGTACATAATTTTTTTTTTACCAAAAAATTTTTTTTTGATTTTTGTTATTTTTTAATTGCTATTTTATTTAGAATTTCACGCTCGACACATTGACGCTAAAATTTTGTAAATCGGTCCAGTTGTTTTGGAGTTATAGCGATTTTACCATATTTTTTCTTACGCACTGACTATGGTTGCCAAGTTCGTCGAAAAATATTTTTTTACGGGGTAAAAATTTGGGTTACATATTCTGAAAGAGCATAAAAAGTTGGGACGTATAGGTCTCCGACCCAAATCGGGCCTATATTTACCGAGCTATTGACGAAAAACCAAATTGTGGCAACCCTTGAGAGAATTTGAAATTTTAATTTTTCTCAAATCAAAAAAATCTTATAATCGTTATATCTCCGAAACTACTGGACGGATTTACAAAACTTTAGCATCAATGTGTCGAGCGTGATATTCTACATAAAATAGATGAAAAATATGGAGTAAAAAAATTTAAAAGTTTTTCGACAAAAAAAGCAGTGGTTAGTCCATCTTATTTTTTTGACCAAAATATTTTGTTTTGATTTTTGTTATTTTTTTATATAGAATTTCACGCTCGACACATTGACGCTAAAATTTTGTAAATCGGTCCAGAAGTTTTGGAGTTATAGGAATTTAACAAAATTTTTTCTTACGCACTGACTAGGGTTTGTCGAAAGTTTGTCGAAAAATATTTTTTTACGGGGTAAAAATTTGGGTTAAATATTCTGAAAGAGCATAAAAAGTTGGGACGTATAGGTCTCCGTCCCAAA
Source organism: Pegoplata infirma (assembly GCA_963921195.1). Taxonomy (NCBI): domain Eukaryota; kingdom Metazoa; phylum Arthropoda; class Insecta; order Diptera; family Anthomyiidae; genus Pegoplata; species Pegoplata infirma. Next base: position 208,925,794 of record OY992538.1, read on the forward strand.
TCGGGCCAATATTTCCCGAGCTATTGATGAAAAATCAAATTGTGGCAACCCTTGAGAGAATTCGAAATATACATTTTTCTCGAATCAAAAAAATCTTAAAATCGTTATATCTCCGAAACTACTGGACGGATATACAAAAATTTAGCATCAATGTGTCGAGCGTAAAATTCTACAATAACAAATAAGTGGTACAAAAAATCAAAAGTTTTTCGACAAAAAAAGCAGTGGTTAGTACATCCTTTTTTTTACCAAAAATTTTTTTTTTTGATTTTTGTTATTTTTTAATTGCTATTTTATTTAGAATTTCACGCTCGACACATTGACGCTAAAATTTTGTAAATCGGTCCAGTAGTTTTGGAGTTATAGCGATTTTACCATATTTTTTCTTACGCACTGACTAGGGTTGCCAACTTTGTCGAAAAATATTTTTTTACGGGGTAAAATTTGGGTTACATATTCTGAAAGAGCATAAAAAGTTGGGACGTATAGGTCTCCGACCCAAATCGGGCCAATATTACCCGAGCTATTGACGAAAAACCAAATTGTGGCAACCCTTGAGAGAATTCGAAATTTCAATTTTTCGCAAATCAAAAAAATCTTAAAATCGTTATATCTTCGAAACTACTGGACGGATTTACAAAAATTAAGCATCAATTTGTCGAGCATGAAATTCTACATAAAATAGATAACAAATACGTGGTACAAAAAATCAAAAGTTTTTCGACAAAAAAAGCAGTGGTTAGTTCCATCAGAGTTTTTTTTTTTGTTAAAATACGGATTTTAGAAAAATACTTTGTTTTTTTTCTCGTAACCAAAATACTAAATTTCAATCGCAATTTTACTTATTGCTCTGTAAAAATAAAAATCACTTCAAAAAACTTTTAAATATGACGGATAAACCCCTCTTTAAAAAGTGTCTTAAATTACAATAAAAACTGTTAAATTTTTCGAGGATGAAGTGTGAAATTGGAGTTGGTAAAAACTCGTAATATTCACAAAAATAAAAAAATTTACTTTATTTTTGTGAATACAATTTGGAAGAATTAAGCGGGCAAATTTAACAAAATTTTAATTAATTTTAATTAATGTTTTTTATGCAGAGAAGTTTTACTCATAAAATGGATTTAACTAAAACTTTGTAAATTTACAGTTTTTTTTGTAAAATTTTGTACTCATAAAATGCATTTACAGAGTTTTTTTGGTAAAATTCTTTTCGGTTTTATCAATATTTTACATATAATTCTGTAAATTTACAGTTATTTTTTTATCGAAATCATTTTGCAGAGTTTTCTTCGTAAAATAACAAAAAATCTTGCTGGTTGGAAATCTATGGTATTTTCTGCTGGCTCTGCAGAGTATCTCAGTAATTTATCAGAGTGTTTATTTTGAGTGTAGGAATTCTCGTGAAATAGGCAGTAGCAAAAAATCTAGTAAAATTACGAGAACACCTTGTAAGTTTTTTCGCGTCAAAAAAAATTGTAAATTTACAAATTTATTGGTAAAAAGCTTCTAAAATTACAAGGAATTCTCGTCAAACAAGAGTTAGCAAAAAGGTGTGGAATATAAAAATGCAAAAAAGTTAAAAAATTCAGAAAAATTTAGTAAAATAACGAAAGTTAAGAAAAATTCTGAAAATTTCATTATAACTTCGAAAATTAAAAAAAAATTAAATAAAAATTAAAAAAAATTTTAAACATTTTGGAAAGAAAATAAGTTTAAAAATTTAAAAAGTTCGAAAAACTTAGGTAGACAAACTTCCGGAATGACTAGAAAGATCAAGAAAGTTTAAAAATTCAGAAAAATTATATAAACATTTTTTGAAAAAGTCAGGAAAAAAATTTTGAAAACTCAGACAACAAAATTCTGGAAAACCTCCATAACATAAGTTCTTTGGAAAGGTTACCATTTTAAGACTTATGCAATTTTCACTAACTGTCTGTAGTTTAAAGAATTTAAATACTTAAAACAATTTAAATTTTCCTCTTCAAATTTTTTTAAAAGGATTTATTAAAAAAACCAACCAAAAAATAAAAAAAAATATTTTTATGGTTTCCTCTTTCATCTACAATATTTATCAAAAAATCTGTTCGTACATATTAAAATCACTACACCACAAAAAAAAAGTGTTAAGTTGCCGTCCAAACAAAAATATGAATATTTATAAGATAATGTAATAACCACATCTTTACTTTTAGCCAAATTCAAACTAACAAAAAACAAAAAAAAAAAAACTAACTAGGAATTGTGTATTTTTGACATTAAGCTACATGTAAAACTACAAAAAATATAACAAAAAAAAAAAAAACAAGTAGAAAAGTTAAATTCGAATTGGCCGAATCTATGAATACCCTCCACAATGCCCTTTTTAAGTGTTAGTAAATTTTCTAACGTGTAAAAAATAACATTTTTGGTTAGAAATATGTTATTTTCTGTAAAAAAACTTTTTTTTATTAATTTTTGAAAAAAAAAAAAAAATAATTTACTAATTTTTTTTTGAGTGTAAAATTTTTTTTGAGTGTAAAATTTTTTTCAAGTGTATTTTTTTTTTCTTTTAGTGTAAAAATATTTTTGAGTGACAAAAATGCGTTGTAAAATATTTTTGTGACTTACCAATGTTTTTAAAACCTGTTTAACGGGGTTTCAACACGTGAATTTAAGGTGAGGCGAATCTGAAATTTACGGTTATGCTAATAACTTTTGAACCACTGGACCGATTTGGCTGAAATTTAAAACGAACCGGACCAGAGGAACGGCAAATATATATGCCACACTTCAGCACCCTCAGAATTGCCGTTCGAAAGTTACCGTGTGTTTTATCTCGTAAATTCCAGAAAAACCCTTGCCGAAATTCACTCACTTGCTTATAACTTTTGAACCACTGGACCGATTTCGCTGGATTGCAATACCAACCTGACCAGGTAAATGCCCAACATATATGCCAAACTTCAGGAGCCTCCGTAAAGTCTTTCAAAAGTTAGCGTGTTTTCAACAGACAGACAGACAGACAGACAGACAGACAGACAGACGGACGGACGGACGGACGGACGGACGGACATCGCTAGATCGTCTTAAAATCGATCGAGGATCATGAATATATATACTTTATGGGGTCCTAGACCAATATTTCGAGGTGTTACAAACGGAATGACAAACTTATATATACCCTCTATCACTAGAGTGGAGGGTATAAAAACACCCACAAATTATTACAATCCGGCCACCACACTTGGCCATGTTGGAAAGGAACAAATATTTAGTCGAACACAAAAAAACTGGCACTGGGCAAATAAAATGTTATTTAAACACGTAATTTATGTATTGTGCTGAGAGAGTAGAAAGAATTGTTGAAAATTATTATTTAAAAATGCGCGAAAAATACACTGGTTTTTAAACAAAAAATCAAAAAACAAACAAGGAAGGTAAACCCTAAGATATTAATGAAATTTTTTATAGAAAATTTGTTATCGATAACAAATTTATATACAAAGTTTAACATCGATAACAAATTTACAAAGAAAATTTGTTAACGACAACAATTTTTTGTAGAAAATTATAAAGAAAATTTGTTATCGATAACAATTTATTTTAGAAAATTTGTTATCGATAACTATTTTTTGTAGAAAATTTGTTATAACAATATTTTATAGAAAATTTGTTATCGATAACAATTTTTTATAGAAAATTTGTTATTGATAACAAGTTTTTATAGAAAATTTGTTATCCATGACAATTTTTTATAGAAAATTTGTTATCCATGACAATTTTTTATAGAAAATTTGTTATCCATAACAATTTTTTATAGAAAATTTGATATCGTAACAATTTTTTATAGAAATTTGATATCGATAACAATTTTTTATAGAAAATTTGGTATCGATAACAATTTTTTATAGAAAATTTGTTATCGATAACAATTTTTTATAGAAAATTTTTTATAGAAAATTTGTTATCGATAACAATTTTTTATAGAAAATTTGTTATCGATAACAATTTTTTATAGAAAATTTGTTATCGATAACAATTTTTTATAGAAAATTTTTTATCGATAACAAATTTTCTATAAAAAATTGTTATCGATACCAAATTTTCTATAAAAAATTGTTATCGATATCAAATTTCTATAAAAAATTGTTACGATATCAAATTTTCTATAAAAAATTGTTATTATTTTTTGTAGAAAATTTGTTATAACAATATTTTATAGAAAATTTGTTATCGATAACAATTTTTTATAGAAAATTTGTTATCGATAACAATTTTTTATAGAAAATTTGTTATTGATAACAGTTTTTTATAGAAAATAAGTTATCGATAATAATTTTTTATAAAAAATTTATTATCGATAACAATTTTTTATAGAAAATTTGTTATCAATCAAAATTTTTTATAGAAAATTTGTTATCGATAACAATTTTTTATAGAAAATTTGTTATTGATAACAATTTTTTATAGAAAATTTGTTATCGATAATAATTTTTTATAAAAAATTTATTATCGATAACAATTTTTTATAGAAAATTTGTTATCAATCAAAATTTTTTATAGAAAATTTGTTATCTATAACAATTTTTTATAGAAAATTTGTTATCCATAACAATTTTTTATAGAAAATATGTTATCTATAACAATTTTTTATAGAAGATATGTTATCCATACCAATTTTTTTATAGAAAATTTGTTATCGATAACAACTTTTTATAGAAAATTTGTTATCGATAACAATTTTTTTTTGAAAATTTGTTATCGATAACAATTTTTTTAGAAAATTTATTATCCATAACAATTTTTTTATAGAAAATTTTTTATAGAAAATTTGTAATCCATAACAATTTTTAATAGAAAATTTGTTATCCATAAAAACTTTTTATAGAAAATTTGTTATCCATAACAATTTTTTATATTAAATGAATAACAATTTTTTATAGAAAATTTGTTATTCATAACAATTTCTTATAGAATATTAGTTATCCATAACATTTTTTTTAGAAAACTTGTTATCCATAACAATTTTTGTAGAAAATTTTTTATCCATAAAAAATTTTTATTGAAAATTTGTTATCGATACCAATTTTTTTATATAAAATAACACTGTTTATAGAAAATATCACTTTTTATAGAAAATAAAACTTTTTGTGGAAAATTTGTTATCGATAACAAATTTTCTATAGGAAATTGTTATCGATAACAATTTTTTATAGAAAATTAGATATCGATAACAATTTTTTATTTAAAATTTGTTATCGATAACAATTTTTTATAGAAAATTTGTTATCGATAACAATTTTTTATAGAAAATTTGTTATCGATAACAATTGTTTATAGAAAATCGATAACTCTTTTGCAAATTTCCAAAAATTCAAATATTTTATGTTGGTTTACCTTCTTTAAAAATACAATGAATGGTTGACTGTGAAGTACTACACGTTTTTCAACATTTTTATTCATTCAACACACCCAACATCCGCATTATAATATTTTATTCATACAGACATATTCCTGAGGAACAATATGGGTTAATAGTTGTGGTTAAACATGGTGGAAAATATGAACAAAAAAACAAATATATATTAAAATAAAATCTGTGTGCACAGTGTAAGGTCATTGGATTAAGGTTTTCTTTTTTTTTTTTTTGTTGTTAAAAAATTCACTGAAAATTCATAAAGAAAAAAATAAATTTTTGTTTTGTTAAAAATGAATAATAAATATGTTGAGAGTAAAACGCAACTTTATAAATTTTCTTTTCTATTTATAGGCGACAAATCCTTATTTAACTGGCATCCCTGCTAACACATACAGTCCATATTTTGCACCTGGTCATTTAGTGCCTGCCTTATTGGGTCCTGATCCTTCGGCTGTAAATCAATTAGGTCAAGTTGTACCGCAAGCGGTGCAAGTGGCTCAACAGAAAATACCACGTTCCGACAGATTAGAGGTGAGTTTTTGTTAAAGCATGTTTTTTTCACTCTCTAATTTTAAATATTTTATGATTGAGTTTTATGTTTTAATGAATTATAACATTTGTTATTGTTTATGATTTTCTAATATTTATGTATAAAACTTATAAAAGATTTTTTTAATTTAAAAAAGCATGTCTTTATAAAGTTTTATTTTTTTTATAATTTATTTTTTATTAATGTATATAATTTTTTTAAAAGTTTAATTTTGTGTATGTACAAAAAAAAATTAAGTAATATGATTTTTTTCCATTAATAACAAAATGTTAAGCTTTTATATCAAAAAAATATTTTTTTTCTAATTTTAATTTGTATAAACTTTAAGTTTTTAAAAATTACTTTTTTTTTGTCAAAAAAAAAAATATATTTATTAAAAAAAAAAAATTCACACATTCGTATTTCAAAATGTTTAAGGGAAATTTATTTTTCAATATTTTCTTATTCCAATTGGTTTATTTTTCATTTTTGTTTTATTTATAATTTTCCTTAAATTTTTCATCAAGCAGCTTTCAATATTTTAATTTTGCTCTTTAATCAAAGTAAAAAAAAATATCAAAACTTTTGCAAAGCTTTTGCTAAAAAAACGATAATTGAAAATAAAAAAGAAAATTATTTGAAAATTATTAAAATTAAATTAAGAAACAAAATTAAAAACACTTGTAAACTTTTATGTTCCAAAAAAAAAAAATCCATTGGTATAAACTAAATTTAAAGAATTTTAGATTTTTAATAAGAATTTGGGAACTTGAAAAAGCTTCAACTACCGACTTTTTTAGTTTGGAGATTTTTTTGTTATCAAACTAAATGAAAATGTAGATCCATACATATTTAAAGCTTTTTTTGATTATTTCGTTCAACTACTGAGCCCTCTAGCAGAGGTTGTGGCAACCAAACTTTAAGCTTTCACACGCTACTTCTACCGAACTAGTTAATTTTTTTCTTGTTTTTAATTTGGTATTTACACAACCGACCTAACCGAAGAAAATAAAATACATTTATTATAAAACATATCAAATTTTCTATAAAAAATTGTTGTCGATAGCAAAGTTTCTATACAAAGTTTTTATCGATAACAAATTTTCTATCAAAACTTGTTATCGATAACACATTTTCTATAAAAAATTGTTATCGATAACAAACTTTCTATAAAAAATTGTTATCGATAACAAATTTTCTATTAAAAAATTGTTATCGATAACAAATTTCTATAAAAAAATTGTTATCTATAACAAATTTTCTATAAAAAATTGTTATCTATAACAAATTTTCTATAAAAAATTGTTATCTATAACAAATTTTCTATAAAAAATTGTTATCTATAACAAATTTTCTATAAAAAATTGTTATCTATAACAAATTTTCTATAAAAAATTTTTTTCTATAAAAAATTTTTATCTATAACAAATTTTCTATAAAAAATTGTTATCGATAAAAAATTTTCTATAAAAAATTGTTATCGATACCAAATTTTCTATAAAAAATTGTTATCGATAACAAATTGTTATATAAAAAATTGTTATCGATAACAAATTTTCTATAAAAAAATTGTTATCGATAACGAATTTTCTATAAAAAGTTTTTATCGATAACAAATTTTCAATAAAAAATTGTTATCGATAACAAATTTTCTATAAAAAATTGTTTTCGATAACAAATTTTCTATAAAAAATTCTTTTCGATAACAAACTTTCTATTAAAAATTGTTATCGATAACAAATTTTCTATATAAAATTGTTGTGGATAACAAATTTTCTATAAAAAATTGTTATCGATAACAAATTTTCTATAAAAAATTGTTATCGAGAACAAATTTTTTATAAAAAATTGTTATCGATAACAAATTTTCTTTAAAAAATTGTTATCGATAACAAATTTTCTATAAAAAATTGTTATCGATAACAAATTTTCTTTAAAAAAAAAATGTTATCGATAACAAATTTTCTTTAAAAAAAAAATGTTATCGATAACAAATTTTCTAAAAAAAATGTTATCGATAAAAAATTTTCTATAAAAAATGTTATCGATAACAAATTTTCTATAAAAAATTGTTATCGATAACAAATTTTCTATAAAAAATTGTTATCGATAACAAATTTTCTATAAAAAATTGTTATCGATAACAAATTTTCTATAAAAAATTGTTATCGATAACAAATTTTCTATAAAAAATTGTTATCGATAACAAATTTTCTATAAAAAATTGTTATCGATAACAAATTTTCTATAAAAAATTGTTATCGATAACAAATTTTCTATAAAAAATTGTTATCGATAACAAATTTTCTATAAAAAATTGTTATCGATAACAAATTTTCTATAAAAAATTGTTATCGATAACAAATTTTCTATAAAAAATTGTTATCGATAACAAATTTTCTATAAAAAATTGTTATCGATAACAAATTTTCTATAAAAAATTGTTAACGATAACAAATTTTCTATAAAAAATTGTTATCGATAACAAATTTTCTATAAAAAATTGTTATGGATAACATATTTTCTATAAAAAATTGTTATCGATAACAAATTTTCGATAAAAAATTGTTATCGATAACAGATTTTCTATAAAAAATGTTATCGATAAGAAATTTTCTATAAAAAATTGTTATCGATAACAAATTCTCTATAAAAAATTGTTATCGATAACAAATTTTCTATAAAATTTTTTAACAGAAAATTTTTTATCAATAACAATTTGTTATAGAAAATTTGTTGTCGATAACAATTTGTTATAGAAAATTGTTATTGATTACAAATTTTTATAGAAAATTGTTGTCGATAAGAAAATTTTCTATAGAAAATTGGTATCGATTACAAATTTTCTATAAAAAATTGTTATCGATTACAAATTTTCTATAAAAAATTGATATCGATAGAAATTTTCTATAAAAAATTGTTATCGATAAGAAATTTTCTATAAAAAATTGTTATCGATAAGAAATTTGCCATAAAAATTGTTATCAGAAATTTGCTGTAAAAATCAGTTTTCGATAACAAATTTTCTATAAAAAATTGTTATCGATAACAAATTTTCTATAAAAATTTTCTATAAAAAGTTGTTATCGATAAAAATTTTCAATAAAAAAATTGTTATCGATAACAAATTTTCAATAAAAAATTGTTATCGATAAAAAATTTTCGATAAAAAATTATTATCGATAACTAATTTTATATAAAAAACTGTTATCAATAAATTTTTTTTTCAAAAAAAATATCGATAAAAGATTTTCGATAAAAAATCGTTATCGATAACAAATTTTCTATAAAAAATTGTTATCGATAACAAATTTTCTATAAAAAATTGTTATCGATAGCAAATTTTCCATAACAAATTGTTATCGATAACAAATTGTTATCGATAACAAATTTTCTATAAAAAATTGTTATCGATAACAAATTTTCTATAAAAAATTGCTATCGATAACAAATTTTATATTGTTATCGATAGCAAATTTTCTATAAAAAATTGTTATCGATAACAAATTTTCTATAAAAAAATGTTATCGATAACTAATTTTCAATAAAAAAATTGTTATCGATAACAAATTTTCAATAAAAAAATTGTTATCGATAACAAATTTTCTATAAATTTTTATAGAAAATTTTATATGTATACAAAATTTGTCATCGTTAACAATTTTATATAGAAAAATTTGTTATCGTTAACAATTTTAATAGAAAAAATTTTTTATCGTTAACAAGTTTTTATAGAAAATTTGTTTTCGATTAAAATTTTATATAGAAAATTTGTTACCGATAATAAATTTTTATCAAAAATTTATTGTCGATAACAATTTTACGTTTTTTTTTAAAAAAACATATTTTTTATCAAAAATTGTCAACACTGCCCTGCGGGTTCGTGACATTTTCTCAAAGCTTATTTTTCTTAGAACGGCAATCGTCAACCGTTTCATGCATTTTCATATTTTTTAATTTTTGTTGTTTTTTGTTGTTGTTAAATTCCATCTAATAAATTGTTACGTTTATGTTTTTACTAAACTCTACTTTCGCTCTTTACAAAAAAGACCCATGTAAGTCCTTTATTTTGTTTTATGTTCAAGCACTAATCGAATGACAAAAGTAATAAAATAAAGCTAAAAAGCTAAAATTCTAATCAAAATTTGGCATGCAAAAGTTTTGCAAAGTGTTCTATTAAAAAAATAATAATAACACAAAAAAACCTAAAGCCAAACAAAATAATTAACCTTTGTTAACAAATAAATTAAAAAAAAAAAACAAATCCTTAAAAACAAACAGAAATTTAAACAAAATTTTCTTTTTTATTTTTTCTATTAAAAAAACAAAACAAAAAAAATTTGTTTACTTGAATTACCTTGTTCCATTTGTTATCCTGCGTCCATGTGATAAAAAAAACACCAAACCAAAAATATTAAAAAAAACAAAATATTAAAAAAACACCATGTGCTACAAATATTTACACCAACTACCTACAACTACAAATAAAAAAAAAACACTGCTGTTGCTGCTAAAAAATATGCTACAAAAAAAATCAACGCTGTGCAATATGAAAAATCCTTTAACCATAAAAAAAATTTGAAACAAATTTACAAAAAAAAATATATAAAAAACTATTAATAGGTTTGTCGTGAATTTTTACGCGGTGCTTGCAAACGTGCCGAATCTGAATGCCGTTTTGCACATCCGCAGGAGAGTGTTGCCAGACACGACGATGGTTCTATTACGGTGTGCATGGACGCCGTAAAAGGTAGATGCACACGTGATCCCTGCCGCTATTTTCATCCTCCCTTGCACCTACAGGCACAATTAAAAGCGGCGCAATCACGCGCCACCGCTGTTGCTGCAGCCGCTGCGGTATGCCAAATTTCTAAAAAAAAACATATTTTTCTTTTCTACTTTTTGTTTTATTTTTTTTATTCTATGATAACCAAACTGCTTAATAACTATTTATTTTTTATTTTCTCTATATTTTTTTTTTGTTCAAGCCGAGTTTTTTTCTTCTATTATTATTTTTTTATTTTTGTTTTTCAATTCTAACCGTTAATAGCACTTCTATATTTTTTTTTCTATTAACCATCATAACACTACAAATATACATTTATAAAAATAAAAAACACTCCTTAAAAAAATATATATTTTTTTCATATAAATGCATTTCAAATAGCAATAATAAAATTTTGTTTTTATTATTATTTTTTTTTATGTTTTGTTTTCAAATACATGTTTTCAAAGATGAGTAGTTTTTGTTTTACAAAATTAGGAGCTTTTTTGTTGTAATGATTTTTTTTTATTCGGCTCTATGAACGACAAACCTGGGAAAATCCTTAAAAAAATATAAAATTCAAAGTCTTCTTGTATTTTTTTTATTGCGTTTATGCTTAAAATAACCCAATTAAAAGATTTCGTTTAAAATTTGAACATTTCAATAAAAATTCGAAAAAGATAAATTGAAATTCGAGAAAATTCAATTAAAATTCATAAAATATTCATTGATTTTTATTAAAGATGACTTTTGCACTAAAGTAATAGAAATTAATCATTTAAATTATACTGTAATATCCACGCCCAGGGGCCCGACCGAAAAAAAAACGAAATTTGTCAATTGCTAGGTCCAAGTGCAAGACTTTAACCTTCTTCAAGTAAAAAATGTTTCATTTGTTTAACAAAAATACGACAAAAAACTGTAATAATAGGTTTTTTTCAGAAGTTAGTTTAGCCCTCCAAGTATGAATGTTTTCCTCCTGGCCCAATTTTGTCCGTTTAAATACTTAAACTGCCTATGACCATTAAAGGTGTCCTTACGACTAAGGCAATATTTCAAAATCACTTTTTAATACCTGGTGGGCTCCTAAATTGTAGTTTAGTATCTAAAAATGAGTGAGCCAAAATTTCGGGACAATAGGATAAAAATAACTCGTGCCGAAAATGGATTGAAGTTTTGGGACTCTCTTATATAATGAAAAAACTCTTTTTTCTAGTTTTTGGAAAAATATTGGTACATCATATTTTTTGTAAATTTTTTTGTTAAATAATATGAAAATGGTAATTAATTACCTTTCCAAAAAGCTTAAAAAAATTTAAATCGGATAAAAAATAAGCATTTTACGCATACATTCCCCAGACCATTGCATGGTTTTTAAAGCCAAAATTTTAAATTTTTGAAAATTTTTACACAAAAAAATAAAAAAAATTAAATTTTACTTTGTAATCTTATTAAATACATGTTATAGAAAACAAGTAAAAAAGTTAAATTCGGCCTTGCCGAATGTAGTGATGCCCTCCACAATTTCAAAAAGATTATTGCAAAAAACTTTATTTAAAAGGAAATTACTTTTGAAAAAAAAAAAAATTTTGAAAAAAAAATTTCCGCGAAAAAAAATTTTGGTAAAAAAAAATCCGCGATTTTTTTCTTTTTTTGTCAAAAAATATGTTCGTACTTATTCAAATACCATTTGGTGTTCAATTACGTTCACATATGTCAACCAGCAGCCGAAATAAACCATTTTGTATTTTTAGGTTATGTTGAATGTACTAAAATTTTTTAGGTGTCCTTACATTTTCGTTCATAACTTTTGAACCGATGAACCGATATCGCTCAAATGCAATACCAAACTTCTCGGGAGAACTTCCAAAAATGTGTTAAGTTTCAGTCATCTCTGTGCAATTGTTCGTCCGTGATCACCATTTCCACAGACAAACAGACGGACATCGCTATAATGTCTCAAAATCGACCGGGATTCATACTTTATGGGGTCCCAGACCGATATTTCAATGAGTTACAAACGGAATGACAAACTTATATACATATACCCTCTATCACTAGAGTGGAGGGTATAAGAACATGTAAAATTACAAAATTATTGGTAAAAAGCTTGTAAAATTACTAGAAACTCTCGTAAAATATGAGGTAGCAAAAAATCTAGTAAAATTACGAAAACTCCTTGTAAATTTTATAGTATTACTAGAAACTCTCGTAAAATTGGAGGTACACTCAAAGAATTATGTAGGTAAATTCCAGTGAATATTCACTTAAAACAAATGAAATTTTATTTAAAAACCATTCCACTGTTTTTTCATTTAAAATAAAAACACATTACAATCAATTTTAAATGTTAATTTAATGACTAACCAAAACATTAAAAAACTAGTGAATATTCAGTTATTTTGTATTGAAAAACAGTAAAACTATAGAAGAATTTTTTTACTGCCGAAATTAAATGTAACAGAAAATTCGTTTTTAATACAGTAAATTATTTTTTTTAAACTACAGAAACAGTAAAAAAATTAAATCCTTTATAAAATAAGTGATTTTTCTTTTAAAATGACTTTACTGATTACTTTTTAAAATAACCTACAAACAGTTAATGATATAATTTTCTTAGTGTAGCAAAAAATCTAGTAAAATTACGAAACTCCTTGTAAATTCTATCGTGTCAAAAAATTTGTAAATTTACAATTTTATTGGTAAAAACCTACTAGGAATTTTTGTCAAATAGGAACAAACTAATACCGTATCTCCAATTTCTAAGGGGGCTCCCACACAAAATGTAATTTTTTTTAAATTTGCTCCAACCGCTCTAACTGCCCTAAGAGTGCCCTTAGAGCAATAAAATGTATGACCGACCCACATTTATTTTTACCCTCCAACATTTTTGTAAAACATACCTACGCCCTATCTCCACTCCCTAAGTAGGCTCCCATACAAATAACAGTTGGAGCAATTTTTATAAAAATATAATTTTGAATGGAAGCCTACTTAGGGAGTGGAGATAGGGCGTAGGTATGTTTTAAAAAAATGTTGTAGGGTAAAAATAAATGAGGGTAGGTCTCACTTATGACACCTTTCGGACCCACCACTGTACCGGTAGAAGCTGATTTAATAAAACAAATTTATAAAAAATACAAAAAGTTGTATGGGGACCGCCTTAACAGTTAAAGATAGAGGGTAGGTGTGTTCTGAGAAAATGTTTGGACTAAAAAAGCATTGTCGGTCATACATTTGATTGCTCTAAGGGCACTATTAGGGCAGTTAGAGCGGTTGGAGCAAATTTTAAAAATTGTCGTTTTGTGTGGGAAATTGAAGGTAGGGTACTAGTTTGTTCCAAAGAAATGTTAAGACGTAAAAATTAATGGGGATCGGTCTTATAAATGACCCCTCTATGACGCACCATTGGAGCAGTAGAAATGAGTTTAAGATTGAAAAATTACAATAAATTTTTTTCAAAAAATTTTAAAAAATAGTAATAATCGTCATCCCACGATCCTCCTGGGCAAAAAATTTGTAGAATCAATAGAAGTTTTACACAGAAAAATTTCAAAAAAAAACCGAAGAGTACAAACATTTTCAAAAATGAGATTTAAATTTTAAAATTTAAAAATCGCATACTAGAGCGCTTTTAAGAATTTTTTGGTATTTGTTTTTATAAAAAGTACGTAAAAAAACAAAAATTTTGAAGAAAAAAAATTTGAAATTTGGACCATTATTGAAGAAGTTATGAGTAAAAGAAGTTTGAGTATAGGAACAAACTATCAATTTTTAAAAATTCGATATCTTTTGAACGGGTCATCAAAAAAATCTGAAAATTTACCACGAAGGAGTTTTCGAAGGGTACTAAAAACTGTCAATAAATTGGGAAAATCTAAAAAAAAAAAAATTTTCAAAGTGTCCGATTTTACATGGAATGCCCCATATATATATATTTTTTATCAAAAGTAATATGTTTTGATATATTTAAATTTTTAACAATAAATTGATCCATTTTTGATATGCAGTTAATTTATTTCAATGCACAGAGAAAAATAAATTTCCAACTGAATTTGTCAGTTGTATCAAATCAAAATTCGGTTGCTGCTACTACATTTCGCTGTGGCAAACGAATTTTGTAGTTGTTTCAATTAAAAGACAGTTATATCCACAAAACTCAGTTGTAACTACCGATATTGAGTTGTTACAACCTTAATACAAATGCATCAACCAAATTTGTGTCGCAACAACTAAGTTTCAGTTGGAAATTAGCAAATTTGTTTTCTGTGTGTGGATTTTTCGAATTTCAAATTATTCTTTTCGAAATTTATTTATTCTTGTTCGAATTTCAATTGACTTTTTACGAATTTCAATTTATCTTTTTCGAATGACAATGAATCTAATTCGAATTATAAACTTTAGTTGAGCTTTTAAGAATTTTAATTGAAAAATCGATTAATATTTTAAAATTTCAATTGATATTTTTCTAAAATTAATTAAAATTTTCGAAATTAAATTAGAATGATCAAATTTCAATAATTTTTTTAAAATTTCTATTGGAGTCTTACATTTTAAATTGATTGGTTTTGAATTTAAACAACACTATCTAAAAAAATTGTATTTAAAAACTTGTAGAGACAAGGAAAGTCTCTCTCTAAACCGATATCTGGCAGTTCAATAGTTATGAGCGAAAATGTAAGGACACCTCGACTATGATGGTACATTTCACATAACCTAAAAATACAAAATGCTTTAATTAGGCTGCTGGTTGGTTACAAAATACCAAAAAATAACGATAATGAATGGTATTTTTACATTTGCAAATATATTTGTTTTTTCGTCGATTTATTTTTCAAAAAATGTTTTTCTGCGAAAAAACCTTCAAAAAAAATTTTATACTTTTTGAATCTTAACACTTTACGCAAATTTCTGGAAGATCGTAATTTGTCGTCAAAAAGACGTCCCTTATAAGAGAACAAACTTTAATTTTCAAATAGGAGAGTTAAGATTTGGAAAAGCTTTTTTAGCTTACAAACTAAACTGACAAACGATAAGTCCAATTTAATTTTTTTTTTATGCAAAAAATACTTTAGATTATATTATTCAAAAATTAAATTTAATATTAATTTAGCATAAATTATTATTAGTTTAAAATTTGAATTTATTCAACCAACCAATAATTGAAAACATATGTTTTCCCTTTCTCTTTCATTTCTCTTTTTTTTTTGCTTTTGGTTTTCCCAACACATTATACATTATTTAATACATGTTGCTTTAGTTTTTTTTTTTTTTATACACAATTATTTTATTTATTTATTTTTTGTGTTAAATCATAACTATTCACTGCAATTCCGCAATATCCGTTATTGGGAGTAATACATACAACTTAATTAACTGAATATGCCAATGTAGACATTATTATTTACACATTAAATACACATATTTTTTGAGCTCTCGACAAAAAAAAAATTAAACAAAAATAAAAAAAAAAATATGTTAAAATGCAAATAATATGACTTGTTTAATAAGTATTAAAACCCCTAAAAATATGCAACGATTTTACAATTACTGATTTTTGTTTTTGTATTTGTTGTTGTTGTTATAAATATATACATATTATAAAACAACAAAAAATAATTTTTATTAAAAACAATTTGTTGATTATTTTAATATACAATATGTGTGCATACAGATAAATTAAAAAATAATACTCTCATACGTTTAAATAAAAATTATATATATAAATTTATTGATATACAATAGGGTGATAGTTATATTTAAAAAGCTTTCTAATTGAAAAAAAGCTTTATAGTGTGCTACAAGCAGTTTTCTTGTGGTTGGACTTACAAAAAACTTTTAAATATGTTAAAACTTAACAACTACATCTAAAAAAATGCCGGGGTTTTCCAAACTTCAGTTCCAAAAACTTTAAAAAAAAAGCTTATTTGGCAACAAAGCCAGTTTTCTTCATTAAAAAAAAGTTTTTTTTTCTCAAAACAGAAATTAAGAGTTTTCACCAAAATTGTCACGTTCATTGTTGTAAGAAAAAAAACGACAGTTTAAGATTTTTAAAAACTCAAAGCTTTTGCTTTTTAAAAACTTAAAGCTGTAATTTCAACTTTGGCTACAATGATAGTTTAAGTTTTCAGAAAAAATAAAGCTTTTGTACTTTAAACTCAAAAAATGTTAATATCTTCGTTTTTCATATATTTGCCACCCTACTACCAGTATATATAAACTTGTCATTATTGAATATCGATTAAAAAAAGATTAAAATTTATAAACGTATGTGAGTGAGTGTGTGATATAATAAAATTTTATATGCACAACAAAAAGAGCCGTATTCTATATAAAATTAAATATACATGTATGCATAATTTGTAACAAAAAAACAGAAATCCTGAAAAGTTTGTAATAATAAATAATGATGATTGAAAAGGACTAAAAATAATGAAAATATACATATATAGTTAGTATTTATTACCACAAAGTTTGCCTTAAACGTTTATCTTTGCATATTTTTACAAAAAAAAAAAAATTTTGCATATTATTTTTTAAAGGTTTTTTTTATTATATTTTAAAGTTAAACACCCTCAAGTTTTATAAAATTTAATTTTATTAAGCACATTTTTTTACAAACACCTCTTTAACAGCTTTACAAAAAAACACAAAATAAAAAATATTGTTTTATGGCTTTCCTTAGCTTTTCCTTTTTTTTAGTTTTTTGCGCTTAAAAAAAGCATTTTTTTATGCTACCCTAGCTAAAGCTTCGTACTAATTTTTAGTTTGTTTATAGTTTTTTGTTTAAAGCATTAAATTATATATTATTTTTCTAAAAAAAAAAAAACAAAAATTGAATTAATTATGAACAGTAATGCAACAAAATCCCCGCCAGTTAAAATAAACGAATTTTTATGTTTCTTTCATTTGGTGTTAACAAATTTCTATAAAATGTAGGGGTTTAAATCAAAAATAAACAAGTTTAGTAAAACACTTATTTAATATTGTAAACTTTTAATCAGTTTTTGTTTTCTCAATTCTTATATTTATTTTTTTATTATAAAAGCTTATTAAAAAGCTTCAAGCTTACTTAGAATGAACACTTTGAGTTAGATAAACAGTTAAAATTAAATTTTCATATCGACAAATCTCTTATTTTGTAGTTTAAAAAAAGCTCTTAAAAGGAGCTTAAAGCTAACTTTTAAATATTAGGACTTTTTATCAAAAAATAATTTATTTCTACACCGAAATAGGTACTTATTTTTGATATTACGTTTTTAAAAATAATTTTCAAAAAGCTTTTAAGCTTAAGCTATTCACTTTCAGAATTTCAATGTTTTTCAAATAATTTTATAAACACAGCAAGTTTAAGCAAACCACTTTCGAAGTTTTTAGATAAAACAAAAGTTTAAAATGTTTTTATCTTCTAATGTTGGCTTTATGTTAGATTTTTCCTTGGCATAATTTTTAAGCTTTTTGGAAAGCTTTAAATAGACAATTCCCATTATAAAATCAGTTGTTGGTTTGTCTGTCTGTTCCGCAATCACGCGTTAACGGTTAAATGACTTTTTTTTTCACAGATAGTACTTATCTGGCTGGAAGTATTGGCTATAAAAGATCGCGTTCGGACAAAGGGTTGTACAAGGACATGTCCCTTTGTATTGTATCGAATGTTATTTCTGTGTCTTCCGCACTCACGCTTAAACGGCTAAATCGATTTTTAAGAAATTTTCGGATAGTACTAACTATAGGCCATATCAGCGCGCAATCGGGAAAAGGATTTTTAAAATGCCGTACCCCTTTGTAATAAATATAAAATTATTTTTGCCGTTTCGCAATCACGCAAAAAGGACTGAGCCAATTTTAATGAAATTTTTAGCACATAAGATGTTATCTTATGTTAAAAGAAATTCAAAGTCCTGCACTTGGAAATCTTAAAAAAAAAAATTATTCAAACAAATTCTGAAATAAATTAAGAAAAATTTGTAAAATTCCGTAAAATGTGAAATAAAAACAAGTTAGACTGAAGAAGGGGGAGTAGTGTCATTAGACTGGAATTTTGTTGTCATCTTTCGATTTTCCCAAAAGTCCGGGCAAATTTTTATTGTCCTAGGTCTAAAAATGATGTGGTACAAATTTTAGGTCAATCGGATTAAATAACCCTTGGCGCCCGGCGGTCAAAGTTTTGGATTTTTGAAAAAATTTTAAAAATAAAATTAAAAAAAAATTATATTTCGACACATCATATTTGTTAATTTCGATGCGCTGAGCACGAATATCAAAATAAATTAAAATCGCTCGATCGGGTTAAAATAAAACAATTTTTAGAGCTTTTTTAAAAAAAAAATCTTAAACGTAGGAAATAATCCCCCATTTTGCAATTTTTTGACAAATTTTAAATGGAGATATCTCGAAAACCGTTCCACCGATTTTATAAATTTTTTTGATATTCGTATTCAGCATGCTAAAATTAATAAAAATAATGTATCGCAATATATATTTTTTTAAAATTTTTTCATTTTCAAAAATCCAAAATTTTGGGGGAAATTTTCAAAAGTCCAAAATTTTGATCGAAGGGCGCCACGGGTTAAAATGATCGAATTTGGCTCAAATTAGTTTTAAATGAAAGATTGCTTCAAGCTCTACAAAAAAGTCGGCGGAATGAAATTTTGAGACTTTTTTTTTAAAAATTTCTTGAAAGTAGAAAAACCGCCATTTTTTGCAAATTTCAAATAGCGATATCTCTAAAACTTTTTGACCGATTTTAATTTTTTTTGATATTCGTGCTCAGCACATCAAAATTAACAAATATGATGTGTCGAAAGATAAAATTTTTTTTAATTTTATTTTTAAAATTTTTTCAAAAATCAAAACTTTGACCGCCGGGCGCCACGTGTTAATTTAATCCGATTGGCCCCTCAAATTGGTACCACATGAGGTTTAGGCCTAGTAGAATAGCATGTCACAGACTCAATTCCGTTCGGATTTGAAAAAAGTGGTATACTCGTACAACGCAAAATGAATATTTTTTTTTTCGGAATGAAATGCAATTCAATTCAAAGTGGAATTGAAAAAGTGGTTTCTTTCCGAAAAAAAATATTGTTTTGAGTTTTACGAGTAAACCACTTATTCCACTTACGAACGGAATTGAGTCGGTGACATGCACCGGTATATCCCTCTAAAACTATTTTTTTTTTTTTTTAATAAGCGGAAGTGAGTTTAGTTTACAATTCAGTCACTCGACCATCTCTGTTACAAGGGAAGTTTCCCTGGTGTCACCCGCGGATCTTTATGGAATTGGCTTTATTTTGTAGAGCAGAAAAAATAAAGCGACACGTATTTTTTTTTTAGCGGCCAAATTCATATTTGGGGGTAAGAAGAAGGGGGAAGACAATGCCATTTTTCAGTTTTTTTTATCGTTTATCTCCTATATTATGCAAAGAAACCTAGTCATGTTACATACCAAATGAAAGGTCTTTGGAAAACCTATCTACCTGTGCTAAGAACGTGTCCAAACATGCACAACTTTTCGTCATATTGAGTAAAATACCAAAATTATTGGACATTTTTGTTTATAAGTCGATAAATATTAACTTCTTTGGACCGTTATTAGCACCACAAGACAGGTATTTTTAACACCTTTAATCTGAAAAAAACTGAAAAATGTCAAATCGACCACCCCTATAAATGAGTTTGGGCTGCTTAAAAAAAATACGTGTCGAAATAATTTTCGTTTTTAACAACATATCAAAATTTCATGAAGATCGGAGGGTGACACCAGGGAGACTTCCCTTGTTAGTTAATATAACATGATAATTAAGGTGGACCTTATTTTGTTTATTTTCGATTTTCCAAAATCGTAGCCTAGTTTTATGTGAGGTAAGGGGAAAACAAACATTTACAAAAATAGGCGCTCGATCGCTTAAAAATGTCCCTGCTGAAAGCACAGTTTTAAAGAGCTTTAATTTTCAACCGATCGAGCTCATAAATTCGTCAATTTTTTTTACCCTAACCTCAGACAAAACTTGGCTCCGATTTTTGGAAAATCGAAATTAAGCAAAATAAGGGCCACCTTAATAATACAATATAGTTAAAAATATTTAAAGTAGATGTTTATAAAAATATTTAACAATATCTATTTTATTTCCCAAAAATATTAAAATTTTATACAATTTATTAGTTGCATAACATGCAAAATTTTCCAAAACAAATTATTAAACCAAAAATATATTAGAAAGTGTTATATATTTTCCTTTTTGTTAGTAAAATATTAAAATTAGTACAAAAGTTATTACATGCTACAAAAAATAAACAACAAAAACACATAAATACTGAAACATAAACTTTTTCTTTTGTTAATATTTTTTTTTTTTTCATTATGATAAAATGTTTTATGTAAAAATTTATATGATTTCATGCAAAGAAATTTTCTTTGTTTTTTTATATTTACAATATTTATTTAATACTTTTTTTTTGTTTTATTTTAAAAGAAAAATAAAAAAATAAAACATTTCTTTTAGTTATATTGAAAGCTGGTCTATTGGATTTTCCTTTGAAATTTAAATTGTTCCTTAAAAATAGATATCACAACAAAAGATATAGAATAACAAAATATGAATGTGTGAAACGAATAATAAAGAGATTTTGTTGTATTATTAAAAAATAAATATATTATTTTATACTAAATTAAGAATTTTAATAATTAAGGGTATTCACAGTTTAAGTTTACATTGTTTTTTTTTTTTTTTTTGTCAAATGATAGGAATTCAAGAACTGATATTCGGATGAGAGAAAAAAAATGAAATTTCAAATGTATTACTATACTTTTTTTTCTGTGAATACCCTTATTATAATATTTTTTTTTTGTTTTCTTTAATCTTTTTTTCTAAGCTTTTTTTTAACAACTTTACAAATGATTTAAAATAATAATCTGATTTATTTTTTAACATATTTATTTATTTTAAGAAAGTTTATATTTTTTTTCGAAAGAAAAGCAAATATAATATTACATAAAGTTATATTACACCGTCCAACAAAAAGAAAAAACATCGTTAAATACGAACTGTATAATATACGTTTGAAACTAGAGACGCAATGTAGTAAAACTGCATTTACAGTTTTTCATTTCGTGACCCGGTTTCCTTTTAAAAGGACTTTAAAGTTTTATTTTTTAAATATTTGTACTTATTTAATTAAGGCACTATTGATGGTAAATGAAAGATGTCATTTCAAAACTTTATCCTCCAATATCATTTAAAACATTTAACAAAATTTTTTGATAAATTTTTTAAAGGGGCATTACTCACATCCCTTTTCCTAATATGGCAAAAAAAAAAGAATGGAAAAATTAGCGAAGATTCTCTTTCATTTGCCATCAATAGTGACATTATAAGACAATACATACATTTTAAAAATATTTTGCAAAAATGTAGTCCTTAAAACTTTGAAGTCCTTTTAAAAGGACAAAAGGATTACGAAATGAAAAACTGTAAATGCAGTTTTACTCCATTTGATATCTAAATGCAGACGTTATCATCCAGTTCATGTTTACTATTACACCGTCCGACAAAAATGAAAATAAGTCTTTAAACACCAACTGGATAATATTCGTTTGAAACTAGCGACTAAGGGGCCAATTCACAGAAAATAGTCATAACTCAATCATAACTCAATTTTTTTCATGTAGTTGTTGTAAACAATCATAAAAAAATTCAAATTTTGTCCAAAAATTTCCAAAAAATAAAGACCTGCTACCCAGATCGTCTCAAAATTGACAAATAATTTTTAATTTTAAAGCTTGAAGTTTGAAAATAATAAAACTAGTCATAACTGTGACTAGACCTGTAAATGTAGTAAAATTTTATTTACAGTTTTTCTTTTCGTGATCCTGTTTCATTTTAAAAGGACTTCAAAGTTTTACAGGATTAAATTGTATAAAATATTTGTACTTGTCTTAGGATGCCACTACTGTTAGCAAATGAAAGATGAGGATCTCCCATATTTTTCCTATTTTATTATTTAAAAATATCAGGAAAACGGAATGTATCCTTCAATATCATTTAAAATTTTTAAACAACTTTTTAATAAAGTTTTCAAATGACTTTATTCACATCCTCTTATCATGATATGGCAATTTAAAAAAATAGAAAAATAAGGGAAGATCCTCTCCCGAGTAAAAATTTTCTGGTCTAATCGTATATAATTTGATACAATCTTATATGAGTTAATATGCTTCCGTATAAATTTATATAAAATTTTATCTATCACTTTGATACGGTTGATCCACTTTATATGGTTAGATATTGCTTCATATATGATTAGATTCGTATTTTGGTTTTGCTCATCAAATTATATAAAAATTGATATTATAAGATCAATTTGATCTAATTAGATTTGACCAAATTCAGGATCAAATTGTATCAATTTTTATATTTTTTGATCTAAAGTAATACAATTAGATATTATTTGATACAACCATTTTACGGATCAAATTAGATCTATTTAGTAAAATTAGCATAATATTTTTACTAGGGCTTCTTTTATTTTCCATCACCAGTGTCATCCTAGGACAAGTATTTAAAAAATATTTTATAAAATGTGTCCTTTAAAATGAAATGAAAAATCGAAAATGCAGTTTTACTCCATTTGATCTCTGCTTTCAGACGTAAATAATCCGGTTCACGTTTAATATTTGCTGTCGGACATAGTAAAAACATAGAAAATTAGTATTTTTAGAAAAATTTTTAATATTTTTTTCATTAAAAATTTTATCAATCGATATATTAAATGTCTAAGGATCTGATAATTATTCAATTAAGAAGCCGTGATAAACATTATTTAAAAAAAAACAATTAATTTCTAATTGGTTAAATTAAAATATTAATTAATTTAACAAAATGATAATTAATACAATTAAAATATTAATTAATATTTAAATTTTCAAAAAAAAATATTTATTTATCAAACTTTTACAAATTTTTGAAGGTGGAATTTATATCTTAGAATATAAATTAGCACGCTATTTATATTCCTATTCAATGAAAGAAATGCAATAAAAATTACTCAATTCCATTTTTTTATTAATGGTTCTGTAGAAGAAAACATAATTTTTAAATATGCCTCCTATAGTTAGAGTTGCCATACATCCCGCATTTGGCGGAATTGTCCCGCTTTGTGTCGACGTTTCCCGCGTCCCGCGCATGATTCCAAATTCCCGCTTTTTTTAGAAACTTCCAGCGCAAAAAAGATTTGTACAAGCCACTTGTGCTTTTTTATGGGCAGGGTTGCGCTGCTTTTGTAAAAAAATTTATTTGAGTAAAAATAAAAATGAATTTGATTTTTACGCAATGGTTTGGATTTTGGGCAATCCGTATAGGGTTTGGCTGAATTTAATACAGTTCAGATGAAATTTTTGAAAAGTTAACGCCATAATTAATCAAATTTTTCGACATTCACAAATATTTTTTTATACTAAACAACATGGCATGTGTATTATTGCGTCCCGAATTCGGTTTTTTACGAATTTGAAAATGCTAGTTTTCAAAACGATGCGCAACTGGAAATCCCTTACGGAAAAAATAAACCAAACATTTTTTGGCCAAAAACTGGGCTACCAACTTCCAAAGCAATCTTAGTGCATTCGCTACAAAAAAATTTCGATATAAAAAAAAAAAATTAAAAAAAACTGATGCCAAAAGTTGAGCAATATATTACAAACACTTCCAAGGAGTAATTTGGTCCAGCAATGCGTCTTGGAATTTTCCATCTCTGAGACTTAAACTGCATATAAATCTATTATTTTTTGTCCCGCCAAAATTTTTTAAATCCCTCTATTTTAGCAATTTTTTTGCGTTTGTCCCGCTTTATGGAAATAAATTTCTGGCAACCCTACCTATAGTACAATATAAAAAATATATCTCAAAATTTTAAATTTTTTCTATAGGAAAAATGTCTTAGAATCTGAGATTTTTTCTATAGGAAAAATGTCTTAGAATCTGAGACTTTTTCGATAGGAAAAATCTCTCACAATCTGAGGCTTTTTCTATCGAAAATATGTCTCAGAATCTTAGACATTTTCTTTAGGAAAAGGTTTACAGAATCTCAGACTATAGGAAAAATGTCTCACAATCTGAAACTTTTTCTATAGGAAAAATTTTTCAGAATCTGAGACATTTTCTATAGGAAAAATTCTAAGAAACTGAAACTTTTTCTGTCTTAAAATCTGAGACTTTTCTATAAAAAAAAATGTTGCAAAATCCGAGACATTTTCTATAGGAAAAATGTCTCAGAATCTGAGATTTTTCTATACAAAAAACCCCGCAAAGTCTGAGAATTTTTTTATAGAAAAATTTTTTTAGAATCTGAGACTTTTTTAAATAGAAAAAAATTCTCAGAATTCTAAGATATTTTTCCTATAGAAAAAATCTCACAGTTTATAGAAAAAATTTCTCAGAATCTAATACTTTATAAAAAAAATGTCTCAAAAATCTGAGAATTTTTCTTTAAGGAAAATGTCTCAGCATCTGAGCCTTTTTCTGTAGGAAAAATGTCTCAGAATCTGAGACTTTTTCTATAGGAAAAATGTCTCAGAATCTGAAACTTTTTTGTAGGAAAAATGTCTAAGAATCTAAGATTTCTTCTACAGGAAAAAGGTCTTAGAATCTGAGACTTTTTTATAGGAAAAATTTTTAAGAATCTGAGACTTTTTTAAATAGAAAAAATGTCCTAGTAACTTAGATTTGTTTTACAGAAAAAAAATTCTCAGAACTTGAGACTTTTTTAGAAAAAATTTCTTAAAATCTGTGACTTTTTCTAGTATCTGTCTCAGAATCTGAAACTTTCTAGGGGTAAAATCTGAAAAATCTGAGCTTTCTACTTTAGGAAAATGGTCTCAGAATTCTGAGACATTTTTCCTATAGAAGAAATCTTAGTCTATAGGAAAAAAGTCTCAGAATCTGAAACTTTATAGAACGTGTCAGAATCTGACATTTTTCCAATTGAAAAAGTTTCTCATTATCTCAGACTTTGTCTATAGGAAAACCGTCTCACAATCTGAGACATTTTCCTTAGTTATAATTTCTCAGAATCTGATATGTTTTTTAAAGAAAAAATGTCTCAGAATCGGGGACCTTTTCCATCGGAAAAATGTCCCAGAATCTAAAACTTTTTCTTTGGGGAAAATGTCTAACAAGGGAAGTATCTCAACCCTTATGAACCGATTTGCATGAAACGTAAAATATATATAAAAGAGACAATTCTAAGGTTGGGGTGTCTCGGCTTATCGGCCATATCGGGGATTTAGGGGTTCAAAACATGGGTCAAAAAATGGGGAAAAAAATAGTTTTTTGGATTTTTCAGCCATTTCTTTCTAAGAAACTATATGATGTTTACATATGAGAAGAAAGGTTTTTTTAATGCGTATCCAACGGTGGTATAACCTTGTAAAATTTTGGCTTCGTTAAATATTCTTTTCATGAAAATGTATAAATTTTGGGGGGTATTTATATGAAGACATAGAGCTACGATGTCCATATGAATACGAAATAATCTTTATTAAATTTAAGTCGATACGTATTTTTGCTCTAGAGGATATTCCTGTTAGTTCGTGAGTTATCGAAATTTTCCCGGAGGTCCATATGGTTTCATAAGGGGACAACGAAATTTTGAAACACTAATATGGCCGAAAAGCCGAGACACCCCAACCTTAAAATCGTCTCATTTATATATATTTTAAGTTTCAGGCAAATCGGTTCATAAGGGTTGAGATACTTCCCTTGTAAGAGTTTGAGACTTTTTCTGTAGGAAAAATGTCTCAAAAATCAGTAGGAATAATGTCTTCTATAGAAAATATAATTAAAAATTAAAAACTTTCAATATAAGAAAAACGTTTTTAGAATCTGAGACTTTTGCTATAGAAATAATGTCTTTGAATATAAGATTTGTTCTCTAAGAAAAATGCATTAGAATCTGATACTTTTTCTATAGGAAATTTGTCTCAGAATCTGAGACTTTTCTATAGAATTTTATGGTATGAAAAATTTCTAAAAATCAAAATAATTTTCTAAGGCAGAAGTTTTCAGATTCATAGAATTTTTCAACAGAAAAAAAATACATCTTAGAACCTTAAACGTTTTCTATTAAAAAATGCCTCTACATGTCTCAAAAACTGAGACATATGAAAAAATGTCTCAGAATCTTTTTTCATAAAAAAATGTTTCAGAATCTGAGATTTTTCTACAGGAAAATGTCTCAAAATCTGAGACTTTTTCTATAGGAAAAATGTCCCAGAATCTGACAGCTTTACTACAAGAAAATAAAATAAATTTAAAATGAGGTTTTAATTTTATTTCCATACAAATTGTTTTTGTTTTTAAAATCGACTTTCAAAAAATGTATTGAAAATTTGAAATTTAAAATAAAACTTTTGTTAAAATAGACTTTTTGTTTTCTTGTGGTAAGGGCCTGAGACTTTTGGTATAAAAAATTTTTTTAGAATCTGAGACTTTTTTATAGAAAAAAATTTTCATAATCTGAGAATTTTTCTATGGGAAAAATGTCTCCGAATATAACTTTTTCTATAGGAAAAATGACTCAGAATCTGAAACTTTTTCTGTAGCAAAAATTTCTTAGAATCTGAGAATTTTTGAATCTTTTTCCATAAAAAAATTCTCAGAAATGGAAATTTTTTTGAAAGGTAAAATGTCTCAGAATCTGAGAGTTTTTCTAAAGGAAAAATGTCTCAGAATCTGACTTTTTCTATAAGAAAAATGTCTCAAAATCCGAAATCTCTCAGAATCTGGCTTTTTCTATAGGAAAAATGTCTCAGAATCTGAAACTTTTTCTATAGCAAAAATTTCTTAGAATCTGAGACTTTTTGTTAAGAAAAAAAAAAAAAATTTTTATAGGAATAAATTTTAAAATTTGTAAAAAAAAATTATAGAAAAAAAAATTTTAATCTTACTGAAAAAGAGTTAGACATTAAAAAGGCTTAATTAAGGATGAAAGTCCGTCCTGAGAAAAAAGTTTCCCCTCCTAGAGCTGGAGCCGCGCCTAGCTATGTAGCATATAAATCAAAGAACTAACATTTTTTTTTCCTAAATTCTACTACATAATTTAAATAATAGTTTCCTTTCCCTAAAAACATTTGCCTACTTATTTGCTTTTCTTTCTAAAAAAAAATGTAAACTAACAACTGTTTTTTTTAGTTCTAGATTTTTTTAACTTTTAAAAATCTAAAAAAAATTATTGCAATTATTTTGTATAATTTTTGTCTACTTTTTTTTTCTTTTTTTATATTTATTTTCATTTTCACCAACTTACTTTCATCTGTTCGTCACCTCTGCCTCTATAAAAAAAAATAAAAATAAACAAACTGCTTCGATGGATGGTACTCCTAAACATATAAAACAAATTTAATTAAATTAATTCACGAAAAAAAAAACAAAAACACACATTAAAAATAAATTTAAATTTATACAAAATGGCAATTTAAAATTTAAACAAAAAATTAAAAATTTTAACTAAAAATTAAAAATTTTAACTAAAAATTTTTAATTTAAACAAAAAATTTTTAAATTTAAACATTAAATTTTTAAATTTAAACAAAAAATTTTATAACAAAAATTTAAACAAAAAATTTTAACAAAAAAAAATTACAATTTATACAAACAAATTAAACAAATTATACAAAAAAATTTGAAACAAAACATTTAAAATTTATAAAAAAAATTTAAAATTAAAAAAAAAAAATTAACAAATTTTACAAAAAAATTTAAAATTTATACAAAAAATTTTAAAATGTATACAAAAATTTAAACATTTAAACAAAAAAATTCAAAATTTATACAAAAATTTTTAATTTTCTTAAAAAAATTAAAAATTTAAACAAAAAAATTAAAATTTATACAAAAATTTTAAAATTTATACAAAAAAATTATACAAAAAATTTAAAATTCATACAAAAAAATTTTAAATTTATACAAAAAATTTAAACAAAAAATTTAAAATTTATACAAAAAATTTTAAATTTATACAAAAAATTTAAAATTTATTCAAAAAATCTAAAATTTATACAAAAAAATTTAAATTTTATACAAAAAATTTTAAATTTATACAAAAAATTTTAAATTTATACAAAAAATTTTAAATTTATACAAAAAATTTTAAAATTTATACAAAAAAATTTAAAATTGATACAAAAAATTTTAAATTTATACAAAAATTTTAAAATATACAAAAATTTTTAAATTTATACAAACATTTTAAAATTTATACAAAAAATTTTAAATTTTATACAAAAATTTTAAAATTTAAACAAAAAATTTTAAAATTAAACAAAAAATTTAAAATTGATACAAAAATTTTAAAATTTATACAAAAACAATTTTAAATTTATACAAAAATTTTAAAATTTAAACAATTTAAAATTTATACAAAAAATTTTAAATTTATACAAAAATTTTGAAATTTATAAAAAAATTTTAAAATTTAAACAAAAAATTTTAAATTCATACAAAAAATTTTAAAATTTATAAAAAATTTAAACAAAAAATTCAAAAATTAAACAAAAAATTCAAAATTTTAACAAAAAAATAAAAATTTAAACAAAAAATTTATACAATCATTTTAAAATTTAAACAAAAAATTTTAAATTCAAACAAAAAAAAATAAAAATTTATACAAAAATTTTAAAATTCAAACAAAAAATTATTAATTTAAACAAAACATTAAAAATTTAAACAAAACAATAAATAATATTTTTTTAAACTAAATTGTTTTCCAAAATTAAAAATTTAAATTATATTTTTTTTTTAATTTTTAACAAAAATTAAACAAAATAAAATTAAATATTATTTAAAAAAAATTAAATTTATACAAAAATTTAAAATTTAAAATTAAAAATTTAAAAATTGTTTTAAATTTTTTTGTTGTTAAACTATTAAATTAAACATTAAAATTTTATTAATAATTTATAAAACCAAATAATTAACTTTTCAAAAAAAAAAAAATTACAAAATTTTTAACTTTAAATTTAACAACAATAAATTATCTCAAAATAAATCAACCATTAAATTGCCATATTTTTGTATAAATAATAATGAAAACAAAAAAATTTAACAATCCCTTCAACAAAAAAAAATTTGCAACAAATTATGTATAAAATTTAAAATACAAATACAAAAACATATTATAAATTTAAACAATATGTATGTGTGTGTGTTTTTCTGTTAATATACTCGTACATATAAATAAAAAAAAAAATATATAAATATTTATGCACATAATTTGTTAATGTATAATATGCACGCATGCATATCAAAAATGCTACGCACGCATACATATACATACATACACATACACACGCGCACATGATTACTACTAGACTGCACCTGTTTCCGTTTCCGCTGCAACTTTGACACATCATCATCAACAACATCAACAACAACAACAACATCACCTCCACCATCACCACCAAAACCATCAACAACAACTACCAACAACTACCATCCCTACCATGCCCGGCTCTTCACTTCCGGCTACACAGCAAACGAATGTAGCCAATGCAGCAGCTGCTGCCAATGCTGCTGCCGTAGCTGCCATGACTTTAGGTCAACAGCATTCTCTTGAAATGGGCAAGAAACGTGCTGCCGATACAGACATGTTTCAATTGGTATTTTATGATTTTTTTTTATTCTTTACTTTTCTTATTTATTTTATGATTATTTTTTTTTTTTGTTGTTAAATTTGTTTGCGTTTTTTGGTTCATTTTTGTTGTATTGTTTGCAAATTTATTTATATTTTTTGTTGTTGTTTTATTGTGTGTTTTAAATTTTAAGTTGTTTTTTCTTAAGTTTCCGTTTTTTATTTTTTTTTTATTTTGGTTTTGTGTTGAAAAGCTTGATTTGTTACTTGTTGTATATAAAATATTGCATGTTGAATTTTTATCAAACTTTAAGCAGCAAATTATTTTATAAAGCTTTTGCTGGCAATTAATATATAAAATTACTATTTAATATTTAATAATGATTAAAAGCTTTTTCATGTCACAAATATATAAATATTACTCATACGCTCAAGTGGCTTAATACTCAATTAGTATTATCACTCATACGCCTAAGTGAACAAAAATATTACTCATACGCATTGATAGTTATTCAAAATATTGTTTAATTATAAAAATTTAATTATAACAAAAAGAAAAAGATTTTCAGACATTTTTTAAGAAATAATTTTAACACTTAACTTTTTTTGAAAATTTTTTCAAAAAAAGAAAAAAAAAAAACAAACCATACTGATGCTTACGCTATAACTAGAGTATTTCAAACCGGTATGAGAATACCAGAAGTAACTATAACACCGTCCGACAAAAATGAAAAAAGTCGTTAAACTCCAACTGGATAATATACGTTTGAAACTAGAGATTAAATATAGTAAAACTGCATTTACAGTTTTTCTTTTCGTGATCCTGTTTTCTTTTAAAAGGACTTCAAAGTTTTAGAGGATTAAATTTTATAAATTATTTTTTCAATATTTATACCTGTCTTATGATGCCACTAGTGTTAGCAAATGAAAGAGGAGGATCTCCCTAGTTAATTATTTTTACATATCATGAAAAATGTATCCTTCAATATCAATAAAAATTTTCAACAGAATATTTTAATGAATTTTTCAAATGACTTTATTAACATCCTTTTATCCTGATATGGCAAAATAAAAAAATGGAAAAATTAGGGGAGATCCTCCTCTTAAATTTTCCATCATCAGTGTCATCCTAGGACAAGTACAAGTATTTTACAAAATCCTAATTCTTAAAAACTTTGAAGTCCTTTTAAAAGGAAACAGAATCACGAAATGACAAACTTTAAAACAGTGGTCGGCAGAAAGAGAGCATATGAATGCATTGGTATATAAATATAAACATGCATGTATTGGTATATTTCTCAAACAAACCCAGCAAAAAAAAGTGCGGAGTACTTCTATTTGGAGTGCTTTAAAACTATAACAAATGTAATGAAATACAACAAAAATAACAAAAAACACAAGAAAAAAACACAAAAACGGTTTTTTCTACTCCATAAAAAGTTGTTAATCAGCACTTAACTCATTACCTTCCGCGACACTCCCATACAAAAGTAAGTAGATATTCAGTAGATAAGAAGTACTCCGAACTTTCAAACAACTTCCAACTACTTCCACGGAGTAGTTCTTATCTACTGAATATCTACTTACATTTGTATGGAGGTGTCGCGATAGGTAATGAGTTAAGTGCTGAATATCTATGCATTCTGGAGTAGAAAAAACTGTTTGTGTGTTTTTGTCTTGTGTTTTTTGTTATTTTTGTTGTATTTCATTACATTTGTTATAGTTTTAAAGCACTCCACTGAGAAGTGGTAATGACTTTTTTTTGCAGGGAAGCGACATCAACCTGCTTGTTATTGTATTTTTATGCTCTTACAAGGGAAGTATCTCAACCCTTATGAACCAATTTGCCTCAAACTTAAAATATATATTAAAGAGACGATTTTAAGGTTGGGGTGTCTCGGTTTTTCGGCCATATCGGTGTTTAAAAATTTCGTTGTCCCCTTATGAAACCTTCGGAAAAATTTTGATAACTTCCGAACTAACAGGAATATCGTCTAGAGCAAAAATACGTGTCGACTTAAATTTAATAAAGATTATTTCTTATTGGATATTGTAGGTCTATGTCTACACATAAATACCCCCTAAAATTTACACATTTTCCTGAAAAAAATATTTAAAGAAGCCAAATTTTTACAAGGTTATGCCACTATTGGATAGGCATTAAAAAAACCTTTCTTCTCATATGAAAACATCATACAGTTTCTTAATAAGAAATAGCTGAAAATCCAAAAAACGATTTTTTCGCCATTTTTTGACCCATGTTTTGAACCCCTAAATCCACGATATGGCCGATAAGCCGAGACACTCCAACCTTATAATTGTCTCTTTTATATATATTTTAAGTTTAAGGCAAATCGGTTCATAAGGGTTGAGATACTTCCCTTGTTAGTTGTGAATTTTGTACACATTCGTATTGAATACATGTGAATAGCCGAATGTGTTCGGGATCCATGTGCAATTGATGCCGACCACTGCTGTAAAAGCATTTTTTTCTCTATTTGATCGCTACTTTCAGGCCTATATCATCCGGTTTTTGTTTAATATTGCTTGTCGTACGGTGTAATTTTTAAAAACTAAATATTTTTTTAAATATTTTCAACTAAATCCCTTTAAAAATACAATTAGAGTCCGTTATCAATCTCTACTAACTGAAAAAAAAAACTCTAAAGAAAAAGTCACAAGTTCTAAAGCATTTTTCTGTTAGTAAAAGTCTCATATGACACTGTGCAACAAATTTTGGGTCAAGCCTTGAGCCTTAATGGCTAAAATGGCAAATGACCATCACATAAACAAAATCGCCAAAAGGCTTTTGCAAAGTTAGTTCAAATTATTTTTTATGTCCCCCTAAAGTTTTTAATTTTTTTATCTTAGGCGTTTGGAAAACGTCAGAAAAACTATAATAAATGCGCACCTGATCTTAAAAATATGGTTGGTGTCTTCAGTGAAATTGTATGGCCGTTCTTTTCCTAGAACATATTAACTCTCTAACTGCCATTTTAAAGGGCCGTTTTGGCCATTTTTTTTTTTAAATTAAACACAGACACACAAGTGGCTTTATACTCAATAAGTATTATCACTCATACGCCTAAGTGAACAAAAATATTACTCATACGCATTCATAATAAATATTTGTTATTTAAAATATTGCTTAAAACAACATTTACAGACGTTTTTTAAGAAAGAAAACATTTTTTTTTTAATTTTTCCAAAAAAAAAAAAAAAACACCGCCCGACAGCCAATATTAAACATGAACCGGATGATATACGTCTAAAAGTAGAGATCAAATGGAGTAAAAACTGCTTTTACAGTTTTTCATTTCGTGATCCTGTTTTTTCTTAAAAGGACCTTAAAGTTTTAAAGGATACATTTTGTACAATATTTCTGAAATATTTGTACTTGTCCAATGATGCCTATGGTGAAAGAGGAGAATCTGCCCAAATGTTTTTATTTTTTTTATGTTCCCATATCAGAATAAAATGATGTGAAACCTTGAAAAAAAATTTCAAAATATTTTTATGAAAATTTTTAATGATATTGACGGATAGTTTTGAAAGGTTGTAACTCCTCCTACTTTTTCTTGATATGTAAAAAAAATAAAATAGGAAAATTCCTCTTTCATTTTTCTTTTGTCCTCTTTCATTTTCATTTGTCATCACTAGTGGCATCCTAGGACAAGTATAAATATTAAAAAATATTTTATAAAACTTTATCCTCTAAAAGTCCATTTAAAAGGAAACCGGATCACGAAATGAAAAACTGTAAATGCAGTTTTACTATATTTAGTCGCTATTTTCAAACGTATTTTATCCAGTTCGTGTTTAACGATTTTTCATTTTTGTCGGACGGAATCTATAAGTACACTATTTCCAATTGTATTGTAAAATTTTTCAAAATTTATTTTAAAATTTTCCAAATGAATTTTAAAATTGTCCAAAAGTATTTTAAAATTGTCCAAAAATAATTTTAAATTTTCCATGTGTATTTTAAAATTATCCAAATGCATTTTAAAATTTTCCAAATATATTTTAAAAATTTCCAAATGTATTTTAGAATATTCTTATAAATTTGGGCAATTTTAAAATTCATTTGGACAATTTTAAAATATATTTGGACAATTTTAAAATACATTTAGACAATTTCAAAATTAATTTGAACAATTTTAAAATATATTTGGACAATTTTAAAATACAGTTGGACAATCATTAATTACATTTGGAAAATTTGAAATACAATTGGAAATAGTGTAGAGCGTTTTGAAACCGCTATGCGAATACCAGAAATGTGTAAAATTTTTAGAAACTAAATTTTCTTTTGCATTTTTCAAGTTAAACCCCAATAAAAAACGGAATTAGAGCCCGCTGTCGAAATAAAGAAAAAACGAGAAAGAAAAAGTCTCAAGCTCTAAAGCATTTTTCTGATAGTAAAAGTCTCATATTACACTGTACAACAAATTTTGAGTAATCGCCATGAGTCTCAATGGCTTAAGGGTTGTAAAGGTTTTAGGAAATCGGGAAATTGCCTTGAAGTCGCCCCTAGAGACGAGCAATGTAAGTACGATCCCTATTAATTTTTACACCCCAACATTTCCTTAAGGGTAGGCCCGGGACCCCCGGAAACAAAAGTAGAGAAAGGAAAAAGGGGGTAAACAAGTGAGGAAAACAAAGGAAAGAGTCGGAAATTAACATTTTTTTCTGTGAAAAATGTCAAAGAATCTCAAATTTTTTTTGTAGGAAAAATGTCTGGAAATCTCAGAATTTTTCTTTATACAAAAAAGTTTGCAATATTAATTTTTTTTCGAAAAATATGAGGCTTTTCCTACCAAATGGAATATTAAATTTTTTTTCCGGAAAAATATGAGGCATTCCACACCAAATGACCAGCGAAAAAAAACATGTGTCCCATGAATGTCTGAATAGGTTGTATATGGATAGCCCTATATGGAACTCCATAAATTTGCTATTTTGGTTTTTCAATGTTTCTAAAACTGGGCTAAGGAGGCGTGGTTAAATATTGGAATAATTGTCAAATTTGTGTCGAGTTTCCTTATTAAAACGAAATGCACTAAAATCTCAAAAATGTACGTTCTTGTATACACATTTTGCTATGAACAATCGACTAAAATTTTTTATTTTCGAAAGTTTTCAGAACCCGTTCTGAAATTTTTAAATTTTTAAAAAACTTTATTTATCAAAAATACGTTCACATTTTTTTAACTTACAAGGGAAGTCTCCCTAGTGTCACCCGCGGATCTTTATGGAATTGGTTTTATTTTGTAGATCAGAAAAAATAAAGGGACACGTATTTTTTTTAGCGGCCCAAATTCATATTTAGGGGGTAAAAAGGAGGGGGGAAGACAAGGTAATTTTTCAGTTTTTTCGATTATCTCCTATATTATGCAAAGAAACCTAGTCATAATACATCCCAAATGAAAGGTCTTTGGAAAACCTATCTACGTGTGCTAAGAACGTGTCCAAACATGCACAACTTTTCGTCATATTGAGTAAAATACCAACATTTTTTTTTTTTTTGTTTTCATTTTTGTTAATAAGTCGAAAAATATTACATTCTTTGGCCCGTTGTTAGCACCACGAGATAGGTATTTTTAATACCTTTAATCTGATACCACACATGCCTATATTAATTTTGTTAAATAGGCGTAAATCATAAAAAACTGAAAAAGGTCAATTTCCCCCCATACAAATCGACCCCCCCAAAAATGAGTTTGGGCCGCTAAAAAAAATACGTGTCGAATTAATTTTCGTTCTTAACAACATATCCAAATCTATAGAAAAATGATTCAGAATCTGAAAAACTGTCTCAAAATCTGAAAATCGGGACATTTTGTGTGGAATGCCTTATATGAGATTATTTCTATTGGAAAATATTTGAATTTTTTAATAGGAAAACTCTTAGAATTTTTCTACAGAAAAAATTTAAGAATTTTTCTCTAGAAAAAATGCATAAGAATGACTAACTTAGAATCAAAAATGATTCAATATCGGAAAAACTTTCTCAAAATCTAAATTTTTTCTATTCGAAAAATGTCTTAGATTCTAAGACTAAGAATTTTAGAAAATTGTGTCAGAATCTATACCATTTTTTATAAGAAAAATGTCTTCGAATCTGAGAATCTAAAACATTTTTTATAAGAAAAATGTCTCAGAAAGATGAGACCTTTTCTAGGAAAAACGTCTCAGAATCTGAAAATCTAACACTATTTCAATAGGAAAAATATCTCAGAATTTCAGAAGTTTTTTTATAGAAAAAAATTTGATTTAAATTCATTGAGGTTTTACTCATCTACGACTCTTCCTGTTTTTGTGAATATTTTATACAGTAATTATGTAATATTCTTAAAGCATACCTTAAGAAGCAAACACTAACTAACCCCATCACATCTTACAGGGAGTAAAAGTGCCATCTTTTGTATTTACCTTAAAACTTTCGTTTTAAATATTTTTTAGCCTTTTTAAAGCACTCTTAAGGGATAAAATTAGAAAATGTACTTAACAAATCAAATTATTAAAAAAACACACAAATTTTTTGTTTAGTCTTACAGTGTTTTCTCTTTTTAATTCATATCGGATCCAAAGAAAAACATCCAGTCCAATATTTTTCATCAATTTTAAATCATATATAAACAATTTGTTACAACATGTTAAATTTTGCATTTAATTTCTTTTTCCACTTCATTTCAATGATTTAAAAACAAAAATAAATAAAAAAAAACATTAATGAACTGTTGAACCATAATTGTTTACTTTTGTCTCCATATAGACAAATGGTGGACAAGTGGTTTTGGTTTTTGGGGGGTTGGTTAAGTAGTCGACACGATATAATTGCAAAGTAAATGCAATATTTGTGGAATTTTTGTTTGTATATAAGCTTTATATAAATTTGTGCAATGATAATAAATCAAATCAAAAACAAGTGTTAATTAATATAATTAAGTAGATAATTGAAAAATATTAAGTGGAATATTTAAACAAGTATGTATTTGGATGGTTTTAACTTAAAAACAAAATTAAATAGTCTTTTAAAGTTTAAAAGATTTTAATTAAACAACTTGAGAAATTGTGGAGATGTGACAGAGGAGGAGTTATTGCAGTATCGGTCATGCGAATGCCGGGCTTTCTTCCAACCAAACCATAAGATGAAAAATTTCTGAATTCTAAATAAAGTCAATTTTAAATTATTATCCTAAAAATTATTATATTAAAAATAATGCAAAAGTTAAGTGTTTGCACCTTAACATATGCTATATAGTGTTTGCACCTTAAGATATGCTACAAGAAATTGTAACAAATGCTGTAATTAACTTCACAAAGACTGTGAGTCGTAAATGCATAAAACCTAGTTGAGATTAAAGTACAGTCAAATTATGCTAAATGCTAAAAAATAATTATTTAAATAAATGTGACAAGTCTGTCATCGATTTTTGCGCCGATTTTAAAGTTTTTTTTTTTAATAAAAATGTCTGAAAATCTTAAATTTTGTATGACTTTTTGAAATGGAAATATTTTTGCTTTTGCTTTAAAAAACCTTTTATAATATTGGAATCATATTGAAATATACACTGCTCTTCAAATCCAGCTTATATGAAAACTGCCAACAACACATTACAAACAAATTGGAATAAATTATTGAAATCTTATTGAAAATCCAAGCTTTAAATACTATTTGAGTGAAAAAACACAATTTCAAACAACAATCATTTTTCAAATTCAGAGAATTTAAAATTTTTTTTAAACATGACATGTTTTAGAATCAGAATTTTTTTTTAGATATTTTTTTTCACAATTTGAAATTTTTTTTATTTATATAGAAATCTTATAATAAAAAACAAAATTTATCAGAATCTGAGAATTTTTCTTTATAAAAAATGTCACAGAAATGAAAAGTTTTGAATACGAAAGATGTCTCAGAAACTGAAAATTTTTCTATATGAAAAATTCTATATTTTTCTATATGAAAACTTTTCAGAATTTTTTTTTGCGAAAAATCTGAAAACTTTTCGGTATGAAAAATGTCTCAGAATTTGAAAATTTTTCTATATTAAAAATTTCTAATAACTAAGAATTTTTCTGTATGAAAAATGCCTCAGAATCTGAAATTTTTCTATAGAAAGAATTTTTTTTATATAAAAAATGTCTCAGAATCTGAGAATTTTTCTATATGAAAAATGGCTCAGAATCTGAGAATTTTTCTATATGAAAAATTTCTCAGAATCGGAGAATTTTTCTATATACAAAATGTCTCAGAGTCGGAGAATTTTTCTATATGAAAAATGTCTCAGAATCTGAGAATTTTTCTATATGAAAAATGTCTCAAATTGTGACAATTTTTCTATTTGAAAAATGTTTCAGAATCTGAGAATTTTTCTATATGAAAAATGTTTCAAAACCTGAGAAATTTTTTATATAAAAAATGTCTCAGAATCTGAAAATTTTTCTATATGAAAAATATCTCAGAATCTGAGAATTTTTCTATATGAAAAATGTTTCAGAATCTGAGAATTTTTCTATATGAAAAATGTTTCAGAATCTGAGTTTTTTTTCTATATTTCACAGAATTGGAGAGTTTTTCATGTATACGAATTTTATACACAAATTATTTACGACACTTTACAAATAAAAAATTCTTAGATTCTATGAAATTTTTTATATAGAAAAATTCTCAAATTTTCCATATAGAAAATCAGATTCTGAGACATTTTTCATATAGAAAAATTCTCAGATTCTGAGACATTTTTCATATAGAAAAATTCTCATATTCTGAGACATTTTTCATATAGAAAAATTCTCAGATTCTGAGACATTTTTCATATAGAAAAATTCTCAGATTCTGAGACATTTTTCATATAGAAAAATTCTCAGATTCTCAGACATTTTTTCATATAGAAAAATTCTTAGATTCTGAGACATTTTTCTTACAGGAAAATTCTCAGATTCTGAAACATTTTTTGTACAGAAAAATTCTCAGATTCTGAGACATTTTGCATATAGAAAAATTCTCAGATTCTCAAACATTTTTTGTATAGAAAAATTCGCAGATTCTGAGACATTTTTCATATAGAAAAATTCTTAGATTCTGAGACATTTTTCATATAAAAACATTCTCAGATTCTGAGACATTTTTCATATAAAAAAATTCACAGATTTTGATACATTTTTCACATAAAAAAAATTTCAGATTCTGATATATTTTTCATATAGAAAAATTCTCAGATTCGGAGACATTTTTCATATAGAAAAATTCTCAGATTCTGAGACATTTTTCATATAGAAAAATTCTCAGATAAAGAAGCCGAATTTTTACAAGACTATGCCACCATTGAATAGGAATTAAAAATAACCTTTCTTCTCAGATGAAAACATCATATAGTTTCTTAAAAAGAAATGGCTGAAAAACCCAAAAAACGATTTTTCGCCATTTTTTGACCCATGTTTTGAACCCCTAAATCCCCGATATGGCCGATAAGCTGAGACACCCCAACCTTGTAATTGCCTCTTTTATATATATTTTAAGTTTCAGGCAAATCGGTTCATAAGGGTTGAGATACTTCCCTTGTAAGGCATTTTTCATATAGAAAAAGTCTCAGATTCTAAGACATTTTTCATATAGAAAAATTCTCAGATTCTGAGACATTTTTCATATAAAAAAAATCTTAGATTCTGAGACATTTTTCATATAGAAAAATTCTCAGATTCCGAGACATTTTTCATATAGAAAAATTTTCAGATTCTGAGACATTTTTCTAATTGAAAAATTCTCAGATTCTGAGACAATGTTTATATGTCTCGGAATTTGAAAATTTTCTATAGAAAAAGTGTCGTAGGATAGAAAAACTTCTTTTAAATAAAATTTTTGTCTCAGAATCTGAGAAATTTCAGAATCTCACAAGATTTCTTTTTTTAAATTTCTTAAAATCTAACAGATTTTTTATATAAAAAAATCTGAAAAATTTTCGAAAAAAAAAAATTCTCAGAATCTAAGATTTTTTCTAAAGATGAAACTATTTTCTTAAGGAAAGTAGTTGAAAATTTTCAAAAATTGTTTTTAAGAAAAGTTTTTAGAAATTGTGTTAAAACCTTAAAATTCCTTTTCCCACACTCTTGATCCTTTGTGGTAATCAAAAATTATACGCATACGAAAACCTTAACCATAGTTGGTAACCCTAACCATATAAATATTTATAATTTCCTATTTATGTATATAAATATTTTATAATTAAAAATATATAAATTTCATTTAGTTTTGTTTGTTTTTAAGTTTTTTTTTCTTATATAAAATTAGTATTTATCATTAATCCGTTAAGATAACTTTTTTAAAAAAAATGCATTAAGAAAAATTTTTTTAACAAAATATTTTTTTTCCTTCTCTTTTTCTATTCCCTTTTTTTCATATAAATATACAAAAACAAAATGAATTTTCTTCCCCCCTCATCATCATACATTTAATTCTTTGTTTTGTAATTTGTGTAAACTAACTAACGCTGTGTTGCTG
Source organism: Pegoplata infirma (assembly GCA_963921195.1). Classification (NCBI taxonomy): domain Eukaryota; kingdom Metazoa; phylum Arthropoda; class Insecta; order Diptera; family Anthomyiidae; genus Pegoplata; species Pegoplata infirma. The sequence continues at coordinate 208,966,619 of OY992538.1, forward strand.
CTGCGTGTTTCATTTTGTAACGTCTTGTCTTGTTTAAACTAACTAAACTTTTTTTCTGCCAACATAATTGTTTTATTTTTGTAATAATACTACTACTACCACTACTACTACTACTATGCTACATCATCAACTACTACTATTACCACCATCACTACTACTACTACTTTTTGTCCTCTACTGCTACAACAACCATTTTACACCAATTTGCTTGTTTCAACAACCATCGTCATTCAACAAAATGAAAAATAAAAAAAAAAATCTTAAAAAATAATGTTAATATAATGTTTTGTTATGCGTTGTATTAAAAAAAAAATGTTTGAAAAAAAGATGGATGTTAAAACGGTTGGTTCATTTTACTATGAAAATTTCGTAAGTATTAAGTTAAAAAGTATTTTTTGATTTATGCTTTCATAGTAATTTTCTTTTTATAAATTTTATTTTCATTTAAATAATATTCTTAAGATATTTTTTTTTTTTTTAAATATTCAATTCTTTGAAGGATATTTTTTCTAAAAAAATAAATAGAATTTTAAAGTCAGAACTTTTAAACTTGATTGGGGGCAATGGGCGCGATAAAAGATTTTTAAAATTGTTTATACAAATAAGTCTTTTTTTTTAAAGCATAACTTTAGGCTGAGCGAAAAACATATATTAAACTTTTAAAAGCTTACGACTTTTTCAATTATTTAAAATTCAAAATAAAATTGTCTCGCACACAATTGGAATGTCGAATGATTTTCCTCATTTTGTAAAGCTTTAAGTGTCAAAGTTCATAAGTTGTTATCTGTATCGACAAAATATCAAAAAACATTCAAATTAATGTTCCCGCGACAATTGAGCTTTACAGACATCATTTTTTTTAAATATCTTTCCATAAATGCTAAAAAGATGTTTACTTTAATTTGAAAAGTGTTAAATTAATTGAAATAAATGCAAGGTTTCCTCAGTAATAAGTAACTAGTTTTGTAAAAAGCAAAGCTCTTTTGAAAACTTAATTGAAATCAATAAAATATCAATTTGGCGAATATATTGCTTAATTTGTGGAATAAAATGGATACTGCTTCATAAATAAAAAAGTTGTTTTTTGATAAATTTTTTAAACAACAATGGTCAAGAGTAAGATTTCCATTAGAGATATTGATCTGTTGCGCTACAGCAGGAAAATATGGAATAATATGTAATAATAAATGAAACCAATTTGTTTTAAAAGCTTTAAGCTTTTAAAGTTTTTTTTTATGAAAAAACACCTTCCTGGAAATTTTTAAAGAAAATTGAAATAATCTTTTAAATTTTCGAAAGCTTTTTCTAAAATGAAACTTCTTACTAAATCATTTAATTATAGATTTTCTCAGTAACATACAAATTAAACTGTAAGAAAACAAAAGATTTTTATTTAGAAGCAACAAAAGCTTTTATTAAAATTTGTTGTAAAATAAACCCAAATCATATATTTTAACTTTTTTCAACAATACACCAGTTTAACTATTAAAATTAACAATTTAGGTGTATTTTTTTATCAACAAAAAAACGACTTCCTCGATATTTTCAAATAATTTTTTTAAACTTTTTGGGAGCTTTTTTCTAAAATCATTTAATTAAAGCCTTTCTCATACAAATATTACTATTAAAAGCAAAAGCTTTTTTATATTAAGCAACGAAAGCTTCTAATACATAATGTAGAAACTGGTCAAAAATTCTGCTAGGTATTAGCAAAGCTTTTTTTTGATAAGTGAAATTACAAAATTTAAAAAAATATTAATATTCAACATTCTAATGTTCTCGACTATAGAAAAGATTTCAGATAAACCTAAAAATTTTGAGACGGTTGTTTTCTTTGTCGATAGCCTTAAAGCGAAATCAGAGCTTCGAAGGATTTCATTCCTTAATTCGATTCGTCATTCTGAGTGAAAATTTAGTGATTGCATTCCCCAATCACATTTTAGCGAATTGAATGAATTCACTTTAGACTCATTCGATTTATAAATATCGAATGCATTCGCTTTATTTTTCATTCGACTTTCAAAAATCGAATGCATTCGATTTTTTTTTTCATTCGACTTTTAAAAATCGAATGCATTCACTTGCGAATGCAATCGATTTTCTTTTCATTCAATTTGAAAAATCGAATGGCTTATTCATTCATTGCATAAAAAACTTAAAAAAACTAACCAAGATAGAGCAAAACGGAGCCAATTTTTTGTCCATAGTATCGCTAACACTCTTCACATTTTTTTGTCGTATAGGCAGATAATATGTGCATTTTTAAAATTTTCGGGACCACCAATTTTTTTGGATTCAAAATTAGAGCCCATTAGGGTCATCGTATGTAAAGAGAGTAGGCGATACTATGGAGCAAATTTTGGCTCCGTTTTGGTCTATATATTTTAAAAATCGATTGCATTCGCAGTGGAATGATAAAAAGTCGAATGCATTCGATTTTTCTAAATCGAATGAACAAGAAATCGAATGCATTCATTTTTGTTCATTCAATCGAATGAATTCCAAGGAATGCATTCAATGTTGATTTATGAAATCGAATGCATTCACTGACTATGAAAATTGAATGGATTTTTTTGAGAATTCATTCGAAAAGGATTTCATTCTTCGAAGCTCTGAGCGAAATGCACAAAATATCTTTCCAAATTAATAAATTTGCGTACAAATGGCATCGATTTGTGTTTGCATATTTGAGCATAATTTGATGAAGATGCATGTTTTCTTTGTCAAAAGCCTAAAAGCGATATACACAAAATATATTTCCAAATTAATTTGTTTGCATACAAATTACATCGAATTGTTTTTGGATATTTTAGCATATTTAGATAAAAATGCATATTTTGATTTGATGTGCATATATTTTTTTTTATATTTGTAACTATTAAATGTTTCGCAACGTACCTCTGAGTCTATGATTGCAGACGTATAGCGTCAGCAGCCACTTACAACTATTAAAAAGATATTATTGCAAATTTTGGCATTACGTTGCTAATAATTCTGTCGGAAGCTTTTTTCTTAAAGCTAAGAATTCATCAAAACTAACTTATCACAATCTAAAGCTCTTTTTCTATAAGCATCGAATTCATTGCAATTCTTTTTTAAAATCCCTTATAAAAACATTTTCAAAGAATTTCAAAAAAGTTAATACACACAAACAAAAGCTTTTAAAAACATTAATTAAAAAGTGAAATTACTGAATTGTCACATAAAAGCTTTTGTTAATTACTTACTGCTCTAAGTTTTTCCCTAACAATTTCAACAAAATAACTCGAAGAATGAAGTAAAGTAAAGCTTTTTAAACTCAGATTGGTTAAAACTTTAAAATATAGTAGAAGTTTTAAGCAATTTAAAATTTCAGTAGGGTAATAAGAGCTTTTTAATCATATAAGGAAATCGTAATAATATCAGCAAAATTAGTTTAAATGGTTTATAAACTCGGTTTTAGAAATGTTTGTGAGTTTAGTTTATACATACAGAATTTGAAAGACACAAAAAGCGAGTAAACACAAAGCAATGAAAATTAATTTCGCTCTAAAGAAAAAAAAACACTTTATTTTCACGTTTTTGCCAACATTATCCAAATTTGATGTCTTCAAATAATTTAAAATATTTTCAAAAGGTTTAAATATTTCATACGTTTGTTTTAAAACGAGTGATTTAAACAAAAGCTTAAAATAAAAACTTGAACATTCGAATTTGTTTACATTTAAAGCTTTATGATTATGAGTTGTTTTAAGTAAAAGCTAAATATTGCAAATTCTTACTACAAAAGCTGTTTCTAAACTAATTGAATATAATTATAAGACATAAAGCAAATTTCAATATTGTGCTAAAGATTCCTTAAACGAATTAAAAATTAAGCATTTTCGTGATCGAACATTTTAGAGATTGAAAGATTATAAATATAAACAGTTAAATTCGTATGCAAAATTTCAATCCAAAAGACAGAAGTGAACCTTTCTAATGCAAGTATATTAACTGTTTTTTTTTATTTTTCAGAACAATAGTTTTTTAGATAAACAGTGAATATTGGTTATATATTCAGCCTTACTACAAGAAAATAAAATAAATTTAAAATTAGCTTTTAATTTTATTTTCATACAAATTGTTTTTGTTTTTAAAATCGACTTTCAAAAAATGTATTGAAAATTTGAAATTTAAAATAAAACTTTTGTTAAAATAGACTTTTTGTTTTCTTGTGGTAAGGGCCATTGTTTATAAAAAGCTAGGACATTACTAGAAAATTTTTTAAAGCCAATGTTATAAAAAAGTTATAAAAAATTATATAAAAGCTTTTGAATGTAAAATGTTTGCTTGCTCAATTATCATAAAATATACAAAAATAAAAATAAAGCTTTTTCATGCTAACGTAAACTAATAACAAAAGCTTTACTAATCTTTGTATATTATTCATATTAAAGTGCAGTTTTTTTTAATGTCAAAAGCTAAGTCGCATTGGGTGTAATCTTATTTTTTGTCATATATGTAGATTTTTTAAGGGATTTATAAAAATCTGCAGGTCAGAAGGCCTCTATCATTGTCAAAAAAGTTTCAACTAGGAAATATAAAAAGCAAAAATTTTATCAAAAGATTCGCTTGACATGTACAAATATTAGTAAAATATAGAATTTCTGATAAGAAATTATTATTAAGGAAATAGAAAATATTTTAAAGTAGGTATTCAGGGATCGTTATTTAACTGGCAATGCAACAAAAATAACTGTAGCAAATATTCTATTAATTTTTGTTATATGGCAATACATGTAAATGATTACTAAACAAAGTTTATTGAAAATCGAATGCATCTTATTATCAGTTGAGTAACGAACCCTTTAAGCTAATTAAATATTTTGTACTTAAATTATAATTAATAACATTAATTTTGTATTATTTTTTTTTTGTATAAAAGCTTGACAATTTTTTTTTTTTTTGTTTGATGTTCTTTAAATATCTATAAGTTTTTATTTAAAAGCTTTTCCCACAAATAAAAATTTCCTTACTAATTTTTTAAATTATTTTTTTTTTCTTTTCATTTTTTATTTATTTAGGCTTATTCTGGCATGGTACCCATAAAACGTCCTGCTGCTGAAAAATCTGGCATTCCTGTGTATCCCGGTGCAACAACATACCAACAGTTAATGCAATTGCAGCAACCATTTGTACCAGTCTCATGTGAGTATCAAACTCAAATTAGCACAAGCTCTACTACTACTGCTCCTACTACTACTACTATCAATTGTAATTCTACTGCTGCTGCTGCTGCTAGTGCTGCTACTACAGCAACAACAACAACACCATTAGGTGCTAATGTAACACACCAACAACACCTAAACCAACTCCACCTCCAACACCAACACAATCATCACCTACAACAATTATATAATTTACAACAACAAACACCATCCACAATACCCACAAATATAACCAATACCACCACAATCATACCAACACAATCCATGTCCCAAATATCCAATAATTATAATAATCATTTATCAACTATTGCTAATAATAGTAGTCATAATATTAATAATATTAATAGTAATATAAATACTACTACTAGTAATTTGACCATGAGTACTTATAATAATAATAATAATAGTAGTAGTAACAACAGCAACAACAACAACAATACAAACAGTAATAGTAACAACAACAATAATTGTCTATCTTATATAAATCATAATTTAAATAATAGTAATAGTATTAAGTTGACCACTAACTATCCAACAACTACTACTACTACAACTATTACTGCTACTTCTAATACTACAACTGCTAATAGTATTAGTAGTAATACTGATAGTTCTTCTACTACTACTACAAATAGTCTCTCTTCTACAAATACTACTGCTACTACTGTAGTCTCTTCTAGTAGTACAGGTACTACTACAACATCTTGTTCATTTAGTAATAATTACAACAGTAATGATCAAGAGTATGATAGTGAGAATAATAATAATAATAATGATGAAAACGCTTTAAACACAAAAGCTAATGACTCTAATGATGATGATAATGATAATAATAACAATGAAGATGAAAAGCTTAATGAGGGCATTACTACTACTCCAACTTCTAACACACAAAATTCTACTTATACTAACACTCAAAGCTCTAATGAAAGCTTAAAAACTAATGGTTTAAATGCAGAAAGATACGAGACAACTATTAATCGTTCACCGGTTTTAGAAGAGAATAATACAGTTAATGGTTCTCTTACCGAGTCATCGATTAATGGTTCCTCCGAATCTTCTCCTATAATTAATGGCTATACGCCTATACAGACCTCCCAACAGTCTAGTGGTATTTTACCAACCCCTCCTCCGCCCACTTCATCGGTCGTAACAAATGCCTATCAAGCTCAACAGAATATGCAACGTTTATATCAGCAATCTTATAATGCAGCAGCGGCGGCTGCTAATACACAATATGCCAATATAATGGCTAGTTATGGTCAAACTCCCGTATCAAATACTTCGGTATCACCCTATACATCACAAACTATCACAGTACCTTCGTATACTTATGCCGGCAGCACACCCTCAGCCTATGGCTATACAACTTATCCCTCAGCGGCACAAGCAGCGTCAGCATCAAATTATTATGCCGATGCTGCGGCCTTGGCTAAAGAAGTTGCACAAAAAAATTATGCTAATGCTGTAAAAGTGGCCAATGCCAATGCTAATTCACTAACAGGCAAACCCTTAACAGCTGCATCAGCTGCCTATTCGGGTATGGCTATAAATAAAGCTTATATGGCAGCTCCTGGTCAACAACAGGTTATGGCACAACATGCTGCATTTATGCAAGCTCAGGTTCAAGCACATCAACAACATGCAGCTGCTGCAGCCATGGCTGGAGCACAAATGCGTTCGTATGGCTCTCAAGTAGGTAACGCACAAACAGCACTATTGCAACGTCCTCCACCCACGGCGGGTGGTTATTTACAAGCATCTCATAACCCAGCTATATATCGTGGCCAACCTATGACTATGCCACAACAAGCAGCCCAAAATGCCCAGAATGCACAATATGCCGCCGCTTTACAGCAGCAGCAACAACAGCAGCAACAAGCATTTTTCTTTCCCGGCATGATGGCCCAGGGTTATCCATTTGCTGCTATGGGTGGTATACCCACAGCAGCAGGATTACCAGCTGGCATGACCCAGGCTGCCCAAATTGCGGCTGCTGCAGCCACACCTACTGCTGCTAGCAGTTCTTTGGTTTTAAATCCCTATAAGAAAATGAAAACTTCTTAAGCGTTTTTTATTTACCTATAAAGCGGCTCTGAGACTTATACACTCGTAAACGAAATTAAAGCTTTTAAAGTTTTTTTGATAAATATTTTGTCTCCTCAAAAAGAAACAAATATACAATATGTTTTTTGTTATTCAACGAAAAAAAAAAAACATGTGTTTAAAAATAAACTTTAAAGTTTATGTACTTAATTATATTTAATAATTTATATTATAAATAAAAAAAAATATTGTGCCTAGTTTTTAGAAACATAATAATAATAATAATATTAATATTATTATTTCAGTTGTGTTTTCTACATTAAGCTCTCTCTTTTTTTATTAGAATAAACCTCGAACAATTTGGTAGGTCCCAATTTCTAGCAATTAAAAATATTTTTTTTCCTTAAAACGACTTTTTGATTAAATTTTTAAGGATATTTTTAAGCAGAGCTTTTTTTAAAAACAAATCGGTTAATACAAATTAAGTCTAATTTTTAATTAGAAATACAAGAAATTCGTAGGAATGTCCTTTTATGAACCTTAAATAAATAAATGTGTTTAGAGAAACTTAAAGATACAAAAAATCTTAAAGCTTTCTAGTTCAGAGAAAAAAAAATAGATATAAATTAAAAAATCGTACGAATGAATGTCCCTTTATGTACCTTAAGTAAATGTGTTTAGAGAATTATTAAAAATACAAAAAATTTAAAAGCTTTCTATCTAAGAAAAAGAGAAAAAAATATAAAGTTAAAGCTTTTAGGTTTTACCAAACATTTCCATCCGAAAGTTTTAAATCATGACTAATTAATTATATAAATTATTTCAAAAGGTTTTCATTATAGAGCTTAAACTAAGCGTTTAAATTTTTGGTAAAAAAAAAGCTTTAAAGCTTAAAACAGAGTTTTTAACTACATATATATTTGACAGTACGAAATTTCTTTAGAATCTTTTTTCAAGTTTCGAATAATTATTTTTAAAAACATGAAAAAAAACTTTTTACGTAAAGGCAGAGCTTTTTATTAAAAATATTAAAAACGCCTAAGCCAATGTACTTTTTTAATTTTATTAGTTTATTTCGTTTATGTGTATAGAAAAGTTCAACTTCCCTGTTAAAAAAGTATCTAAGCTATTATAAAAGCTCACAACTTCTATAAATAAAAATAGTTTCTAAATACTGCACATTTTTAAAAAATGATTTAAAATACTTTTGAAGTTTGTATTGAAATTGTTTTATGCGTTTTTAGCATTTGAAATGAAAAGCTCTACATTTAACTTAAAAGTTTCTGTGGATTTTTATAAATCTATAAAAAAAACAAGGATCAAAGATCGTAATTCAGATATTTGATGACTACAAGCTTTTTAATATACAAAATAAACTTTATCAAAGTCTTTAAATTACAAGCTTTATAATTTGAAACATTTTTAATTTGCTTGTATTTATGTGAAAGCTTTTAATTATTTACAATAAAAAAAATCAAAGATTTTAAACAAATTTTTAAATTCAAAGCTTTATAATTTGAAAAATTTTTAATTTGCATATAAAAGCTTTTAGTTATTAACAATAGAAAAAAACTCAAAGATTTTAAACAAATTTTTACAGAAAAGCTTTTCTAAAAATCTCATTTTGAATCGAAACAAAAAAAAAAAAAAACGTTTATAAAAAAAATATTAATACTGCACTTCATTTAAAATTAACTAGAATGCTAAATATTGTTTTTAATATCAAAAATAGAAATGTTTTCATATTTGATAAAAGCTTTTTATTACTGTGATAGAAACTTGATAAGTATGTGCATGTAGTTTTTGAAATTTTTTATATAATAAACAATTTAAAAAAGCTTTTACTGGATAAATATTGTTAAGATATATAAATTTAGCAAACAAAATCTTTAAAAAAAAGAAGGCTTTAACCAAAAGCTTTTACATTTCTTCAATTATTTTTTTTTAATTCTCTAAACATATTTAACAAAAGCTAGCAAAAAAATCAGCAAAACAAATCGGTTACCATTTTTGGGCGTTCATATTAAGAAATGTAAACTTAAATTTTAAATATAGAAAGCTCTGACTAAAAGCTTTTATATTATTTAATAATAAATAAAGTTTTTGAACAATATATTTTTTTACAAATTCTCTAAACATATTTAACAAAAGCTATAAAGCCACAAGCTTTTAATCTTTTGAACGAAAAACTTAAAACGGTTCATACTTTTGGTCGTTATGTATCCTTCCATGCTAATTCTTGCCCCTCCCAGAAACTTAAAGCTCTCTTCACAAAATTAGTTACATTTTAGATATTTTAGTTTTAAAAAATCGTTCTATATAGCAACTATAATTTAAACAACTTTTTGACCTCTTTTAAATTTAATTGTTTTTTTTTAATTTTTTTATTTTTGTTAAACCTGCCTTAATTTTTGCCATATACATAGTTATAAAATATTTTCTTTGTTTAAAAAAAATATTTTTAATTTTTATTTTGCCATTAAATAGGAGCTTTTTAAAAGCTCTAAATATTTAGGTTCCTTTTATGCAAAACTATACTTATAATATTTTTTTTTTTTTAATATAATTATAGAAAAACTATATGCATAAATACTTATATATGAAAACGAAGTACTGTGATAGCTTTTTTTTTCTTGTCAAAAAAAAAAAAATAAATGTTTATAAATTAAAAAGCTTGAATTAGTACGGCGTTAACTTTACAAAAATATTAACTAAATATTAAAGAAAAAAAAAACTAACATTTTGTTTTTTTAGGTTCCTAACAATAACAAAACTTAGCTTACAAACAAGCTTTTGTTAACAAAAGCTTAAACATGATAATAAGAAAAAAAGAAAACAAGCTTATTTATAACTAACCATTAAAGCTTATTATGTTAAATGAAATCATTGATATATCATTTAATAATAATTGAATATATTAAAAAAAAAGCTTAAGTAGTAATGCCCTTAGCTTGAAAAGCTTTTTAAATGTGCTTAACTGTTTTATGATATATATATCAAAAAATTTATATTAAAATATAAAAAAGCTCTCTTTTTCTTCTCTCTCTCTCTATCTGCATTGATACTGTTGTAATTTGTAATTTTTGTTAGTTTGTATTAAAATTAAATAAGTATGTGTTTTTAAAAAACGAGTTGAAATTAAAAACAAAAAAAAAACAATTTCCTTAGACAACGAATGTATAAAAACGAATTGAATTGAAATTATTTTTGAGTATAGTTTGTTATAACTTTTTTTAGTTTTTGATAATTTAAAGCAGTTTTTTTTTCTTTAAACATTTTAATTTTTTTTTAATAATTTTTTTTTCCTATTGTTATGTTAGATCTCGCTTTTTTTTATAAACATTATTTTGTTTATTATACTTTTTTTATAATTTACTAAATGTTTGCCAGTTTTTATTTTAGTAATATATATAGTTTTAAATTATTTATTGCCTCTGATTTTGCTTAAAATACAAAACAAAAAAAAAATATATATCATATTTATAAATTTACACCTTTATTCTTACAATTTTAACTTTTAATGTAAAGTTTTTATCATAATAATTATTAAAAAAATTAAACAATTGTGTTATAATTTTTGTCATAAAAAAAAGCAAGAACATATGGAAAATTGTATTGTAATTTCTATTATAATTTGGAATTTTCAAAACTTTAAATACTAAGTTTTACTATTTGTTTACATTGTGTTGTATTAATCTCTAAATTTTATGCAAATTTATTTAAAAAATTTTCTTTGTTTTTAGTAATTATTACTATTATCTATTATTATTAATAATAATTTTATGTTATTAATTTTTGTTTAGCTCTTAGCGTATTATATTTAAATGTTTTCTTTGTTAATTTTGTTTTAAAAAATATAAAAAACATAGTTTGTGTAAAAAAAAAAGAAAAACAAGAAACTCAATTGGTATTTATTATTTCAAAAAGAATTAGCTTTTTTGCTCTTTAAGTTTTGTTTAAAATTTGGTTTGAGGTCTTTGCTAGCTAAATTTTATGTTGTTTTCTCTTTGTTTCCTTATCTTATAACTTCACTATCGATTGTTTAAAGCAAAAGCTTTCCTATATTAATTTCTCCTCAAAAAAGATATGGTTAAGGTCTTAGCTTAACTATATGTTGCTCTTTTTTGTTTCTAAAAAGCCTTTCTCTTTTTTATTTATAACTATGAAAACTTGGTTAAGGTCTTTGCTATACTTATGTTGCTATTTTTGTTTCCTTGATCTCACAACAAGAAAAGCTTTTCTTGTCAAGCTCAACTGTGGTTGCTAACTTTGCTATACTTTATTTTTCTTTCTTAAAATTTTCTATTTTTTTTATTATAAAAATTATATGAATTAAATTTTAATCTATATCTTCTAGCATTTTATTTATTTTAATTCTATTGTCTTAAAGATTTCTATGAAATCTAGGCAAAATTAATATTGCCTTTTATTTATAGACTCTTTGTAAAATTTTTACACAAGGCTCTCTTTTTAGTTTTAAAAGCTTTTTTCTCTTTATTTAAGGAATATTTAGTTAAACACTTTTATTTCACTCTAACTTATAAATTCATTGCCATAATTTATGTTTGCTTTCTACATTTTATGTTTATCTCACTTTTAATTTTTCTATAAAAGCTTTTTTTTCAGTTTATTTAATTTTAAGCATTTTGTTGGTTAATTTTTTTTTATTTTTTATTAAATTATGATTTTCTTTTATCATAATTTATTTAAAATTTTTTTTAGTTGAATTTATAGTTTGCAAATATTTTTTTTTTTAAACACCAAAAATTTTTGTAGTGAAAAAATTTTATTAATAAAAAATTAAAGATATTTTTAATAACAAAAAAAAATCATATGCGTCCTTGTTAAGTGTTACTAAAGTTTACAAAATTTTGAAAACATTAAAAAAAATATAACAAAATTTTATAAAAAAAATATATTTAAAATATTAGGTCTTATTCAAAAAAAAAAAAGTTAAACAAGGAACATTACATTTAAACTTTCAAGTTTCATATTAGATTTTCAAACTCAATTTTTTGATGATCTCCTTTTTTTCTAAAAAAAAAACAACACTTGGTAACTATGTATTTAAGCATGTTTAGTAGAAAACAGATATAAGAACTACAAACAAAAAAACTTTAAGCTTTTTTGTGTCTAAATAAACAAAAAAGTTTTGTAAAAACAAATTAAGCTTTTTTATATACTTTTTTTTATATTTTGCTTTGAATGTTATAACAATTAATAAAAAAATAAAAACCGATAACAATAAAAAAAACTAATATAAAAGTTTTGAAATTAAAAAAAGCTTTTGTTATTTGAAAGCTTTTACAAATTCTGTATATTTGAGGCTTATGGGAAATGTTTAATGGAAATAATAAATGGTCGAAAAGCTTGAGAGGCTGTGATAGTCGAAAAAGCTTTAAAGCATTTTAGTTACAAAGCTTTTACAAATTTTAAATATTTTTGTTAGGCTTTATTAAAACTTTATATTTTCCAGAGCTTAAATAGCATTTATAATTGAAAGCTTTTTATAGACTTTAATGTGTCTGCATATTATTTTATTTAATTAGCCCTTTAAATTTAAAAACTGTTAAAAGCTTTGGGAAAAAAATTTATGTAGGTATTATGATAAAATTTATTTTTGATAAAATTTTTAGAAAACCTTTAACGTATTTTCTTATATTCTTCACCTTAATATTCACAAAAACAGTGAAAAGCTTTAATATAAGTAGAAATAATGCATTGATTTGATCATAAAAGCTAAAAAAGCTTTTATATCTGTTGAAAATTTTCAATTTTGTTTTCACAAATATATAACTTAAAACATCAAGCTTAAAATTTTCATAAAAAATATAAAAAGTTTTTAGTCCCAAATATATAACTTAAAAAGCTTCTACATTCATAGAAATAATGCATTGCTCTTATAACTGGAATACTTTTGTTCAACAATCGAAAAAAAGCTAAAAAATCTTATATATCTATTAAAAATTTCAAATTTTTTTTCTCAAATATACACCTAACTTGAAAACATCAAGCTTCCTACAAATTATAAAATAAAGCTTAAAAAACTTTTTGGAAATCCTGTTTGAAATATATCCCATATTATTAATTTATTTCTTTAAATTTGTTTGCTTTATAAATTTATCACAACTAGAGCTTTATTTTTGCTCAAACTTACCCAAGTTGTTAAAGCTCCAATAAGAAGAACTCAATAAATTATGTAATAATTCGATATAAAATTCCTCTTGAAATCATTCCCTTACATATGTATGTTCATGGAAACTTAATTTTTGACTTAAAAGCTTTACAATATACTATCAACCAACAATGATAATTTGATAGCTCTATTATTTTTGGAAAAGCTTTGTGAAATTTATAAAATTGTACTTAAAAGCTTTACAATATACAATACAAGGATGATTTGATAGCTGTTTTTTTATGTGAAAGCTTTGGTAAATATATGAAATTGACTAGCGATACAAATGCAGGACTTTTATTTATTTTCCATTTTGTTTACAAAAATCAATGATTTACAGAATTTGTTTCCATTTTACAAATTAGCAAAATGTTTTTTTTTTTTTATTTCAGCTTTTATATTAATTAAAAACAAAAATAATACACGTAGTTCAACTCCTAATACAATAAAAGGTAAAATCCGTCCGTTTTCGAATACTATTCTTCGCTTTCTGTTTTAATTAACTGCACACTGGGACAGAAATGAAATAAATTTCTGACAAAATTTATATATAATAAAACAAAATTGTTTTCGAAACTGAATTTTTTTTTAGATTAATATTTTTTATAAGAATGAACCACCTTCAAAAAGCAAAGAGTAGGTGAAACAACATAAATATATGCAGGATCGCCAAACAAATGTGCACTAAGGGAATTTTAGTGAATCAAAGGAATTAGGGAAGCTTTCACTAAAACTAAGAGAAAGTTTTAAAAGAAATCAAAGCTTTATTAGCTCAAAAATCTTTGTCACATCAACAAAACAGAGAAAAAACGAGAGAAGACTTAGAAATTACTAGTGTCCGACCGAATACACCTTTTTTGGCCGAAGCCGAATATTCGGCCAAATTTTCACTATTCGGTCAAACCGAAGCCGAAACCGAATATAAAAAAATAAATATATATTTATGTAGTAAAAACAAGAAAAAAATAAAACTCGACTCGGCGGGATACTCAAATGCATGAGAATGTTGTCTAGAATGATTTTATTTTAAGCAAAAAAATTGTTTGAACATTTTTTAAAAAAAAATATATTTTAGAGTGTAAATTTTTTTCGACCGAAAATTTTTTTTGAATGTAAAAAATGTTTTTAGTTGCAAAAACACTTAGTAAAATGTTTTTGTGTCTTACTAATGTGATTCAAAGTTAGTTTAGTGTGTTTTTCAACACGTGAGCACAAATATTATACAATTATTCGGTATTCGGCCAATTCGGCCAAAATTGTGGCCGAAGCCGAATAGTGGCCGAATAGTGCTTTTTGGCTGAAGCCGAATATTTGGTCGGACACTAGAAATTACCCTATTGGGTCACACTTTATAAACTAAGCGATAAAGGTGAAAATGAACGAAATTTTTAGTGATCACCCCTTTTACTCCGGGATAACTGTATTTCGAAAACTAACGAAGAAATATCAAAACAAATAACCATAAAAAGTTAAGCGGTTTGCAAAAATCGAAGTTTCGTAAAAAAATTCTGTCGTTTTAAACCAATTAAAAAAATTATTTTTTTTTTTTGCACTACACCATTTACAGATGTAATTCGAAAAAGATTATTGTAATTTGACGGTTCCATTTGTAATTCAAAGATTCTACTTGCAATTCGAAGATTTTATTGTAATTCCAAGATTCCATTTGTAATTCGAAAAATTTCAATTGTAAGGGATTAAATTAATTGTAGATCGAAAAAGATCATTGAAAAAAAATTGAACGGAAACTTTTTTTTTTTGTGAAAAACTAATTCCGGGGAAAAATTGGTAGTGTCCGACCGAATATTCGGCTTCGGCCAAAAAGCACTATTCGGCTTCGGCTACATTTTTGGCCGAATACCGAATAATTGTATAAAAATTGTACACGCTTGTTGAAAAACACACTAAACACACTTTCAATCACATTAGTAAGCCACAAAAACATTTTATTAAGTGTTTTTGCAGCTTAAACAAGATTTTACACTCAAACAAATATTTCGATCGAAAAAAAAATTACACTCACAAAAAAAATTATTTACAAAAATGCCTTAAAAAAGTTTTTGCTCAAAATAAATCGTTCTGAACAACATTTTTATACATTTGTGTATTCCGCCAAGTCAAGTTTTACTTTTTTTCTTTTTTTTTACTAAATAAATATAATTTTTTTTTAATATTCGGCTTCGGTTTCGGCCGAATAGTGAAAATTTGGAAAATTTGGCAGCATTTTTGGACCAAAATCGCGTTTTAATATTTTTATACCCTCCACTTAGTGATAGAGGGTATATATAAGTTTGTCATTCCGTTTGTAACTCATCGAAATATCGATCTGGGACCCCATAGTGTATATATATTCATGATGCCCGATCGATTTTAAGGCATTCTAGCGATGTCCGTCTGTCCGTATGTATGTCTGTCTGTCTGTGGAAAATGCTGTCACGGACAAAATATTGCACAGAGATGACTGAAACTTTACATATTTATTGGAAGTTCTCCCGAGAAGTTTGGAATTGCATTTGAGCGATATCGGTTCAGCGCACAGTGGGGAAAAATTGACTTTTTTTGTCCGATTTTGCCTACAGGTCGCAATTCTTAACCGACTTTAGTTTTTCTTTTTTTGAAAATTTTTTGAAAGAAATCATGGTGGATTTCTAAAAATCGTTTTTGTTTTATTTGAATATTTTTTTAAAGTTCAGAAAATTTTAATTTTTTTATAATTTTTGCTCTAAAAAATGTAATAGGCAGGGGACGAATAAGCTGTATCGACAAAATTAAAGGTATTTGAACCCCTTATAAATGACATTAATAGCATTTGTTAATTTATTATTATTTTGGTTTTTATAAACATCTGAAAACTTAAAAATGTTCACTTTTAAGTATCTATATCATTTTAAATAATGTACCAATATTAATGAATTTTTTTTTAAATTAAAGCTTATCATTTTCTTAACCATTATTGGTACATAAAGTATTTTTACAAAATTGTTTAACTCTTTTTTTCGAATTTACAATGTAACAACTTTTTTTTTTTTAAAAAATAATTTTGAAATTCCAAAAATCATAAGGTAAAATTTAAGCAAAAAAATAAAATATTTGTTTCAAAAAATTTTGTGTACCAATTATGACTAAGCAAAACATAAGCTTTAATCTAAAAAAGATTTCGTTGAAATTGGTACATTATTTTTAAAGATATAGGCTTTTAAAAGTGAAAATTCTTGAATTTTTGTCTGGTTATAAAAACCAAAATAATAATATATTTTTAAATACTAATCATGTCGTTGATAGGGGGTTCCAATACCTTTAATTTAGTCCATAGAGCATATTCGTCCCATGCCTAATACATTTTTTATTGCAAAAAAACTGAAAAAATGAAAATTTTCTAAACTTTAGGAAAATATAAAAAGTAATGCAAAATTTTTTTTAAAAAATCCACCATGACAGATCGATGCGGAATTTTGTTAGCTAAAATACAAAAAAGAAAAATCAAAATCGGTTAAGAATTGCGACCTGTAGGCAAAATTGGTCAAAAAAAGTCCATTTTTCCCCACTGTGCAGCGGTTCAAAAGTAATGAACGAAAATGTAAGCACACCTCAAAAATTTCAGTACATTCAACATAACCTAAAATACAAAGTGCTTTAATTCGGCTTCTGGTTGACATGTGTGAACATAATTGAACACCAAATGGTATTTAAACTAGTACGAACATATTTTTTGACAAAAAAAGAAAAAAAATCGCGGATTTTTTTTTAACAAAATTTTTTTTCGCGGAAATTTTTTTTTCCCCAATTTTTTTTTTTTTTTTTTCAAAAGTAATTTCCTTTTAAATAAAGTTTTTTGCAATAATCTTTTTGAAATTGTGGAGGGTATCGCTACATTCGGCAAGGCCGAATTTAACTTTTTTACTTGTTTTTTATATTTTCTAGATAACACACTAAACATTTTCCAACTTTTGAGACCAATTTGGATATAAAAATTATTTTTATGTTTAAAAATCGGCATCTGTGGACTAAAATCGCGGTTTTGGATGTTTGTAAATATTTTTCCAATAAAGTACACAAAATTCGGACATGAATTTTGGTAGAAATAGGTAATTTTTTCCAACTTCGACCGATGGTTGTCAACTCAAGATGACCTTGGTCTTTTATAAATTACAATTTAAATCTTTAAATGGTGTAGTGTTAGGTACATGCCAATTTTAAAATATCGGAATAAAAATGTTTGATTAGTTAAAATTTTGTCAGAAATTTGTATAACAAAACATTTGTCCCATTGTGCACAATATACAAACATGTAGCTATAGGTTTATATTCTCTGTTTTTTTTTTTTGTACTCCTTTTTGTTTGTGTAATTTTTTTTTAATCAATACACTTTCCACTTACACAATTTCAACAAAAAAAAAAAATAAAAAAAAAAACATTAATTCAATAAATAACATTGAAATAAAAAAAACGAATATTATTTTTTTTTTTATTTTATTTTTTTTATAAAATAAAAAAAAAAAATTAACAAAAAATAAAACAACAACAATTCATGCATGTTTGTTTGTAAAACGAACTTAAAAACTTAAGTATATACACTACTAATTTAAAAAAAAAAATTAAAAAAAAAAGACAGCAATAAATAGCAAACAGAGAAACAAAAAATTATTAAATTCATTAATAAAATTTTGAAATATTAAAAACAAAGTATTTAATTGTATTTAAAGAAATAAAAACTAACAAAATATATACTATGTATGCTGAAAACAAAATACAACAACATTATAGATATATATATATTATTATAGAAACAACAAAAAAATTAATATTATTAAAGATTTTAAAAATGAAAAAACCAACAACATGCTTTTTTTTAATTAAATAACAAATTTCACTATTCTACTACTACTTTTTTACTTTTGTTCGTCCTGTTTTTGTAATAGATTTAAAAAAAAAAAACATAAAATGCTTTTTACTCCCTATAATTTTGGATTCAAAAACTGAATATTTTGTTGTATGGCTCCTACAAAAAAAAAAAAAAATTAAAATATATAAATAATACCACACCGACAAATTTTCAACACCTGAATAACCAACATTTTGTATGTGTTGTGTAATGTTGCCTTCTTCTTAACTTCTACTACTCTTTTTTTAAAAAAAATATAATTTTTTTTTTTTAATGTTAATGATTTTGCTTATTTTTTTAATTTATTTAAATTTTTTATTTAGCTTAAAGTGTAATAGTGTAACGGATTGTGTTTAATGTTTTATCACCAATTTGTTTTTATTAAAAAATTAATTTAAACTTAAGGATTGAGTTTGATATTTTAAGATTTTATTTGAAATCCAAAAAGATCACATCAGTCAAATCGATGGATCTTTTTTAAATTTTTGATATTTTAAGATTGTATTTAAAACTCAAAAAGATCACAAAAGTCAAATCGATGGATCTTTTTTAAATTTTTGAAAAATATCCACTGATTGTGAGACTCGAAAAAGATCAATTGAATTTCAAAAAATGATTAAGTGAACTTCGAAAAATATTAATTGAAACTTAAAAGTGTCCAATTGAATTTCGAAAAAGATCATTAAAAACTCCTTAAAGATCAATAAAAAAACCTTAAAATTCGAAATAGCTCAATCAAAATTTATAAAACATTATTTGAGATAAGCATAAGATTATTTAAAAGTCGAAAAAGATCAGTTGAAATCCAAAACAGATCAATTAAATTCGAAAAAAATTATTTTAAATTCGAAAAGATGATTGGAAATTTAGAATCTAAAATTCGAAAAGAGATCTAATAGGTAATGATATCGCATATTTTACTTATATAAAGCCATAACTCAAAATATTTGATTTTGCAGAAATCGAGTTTACAATTGAAACTGGTTTTCCATTGAAAAAGTCCGCATTGAAAATGTAATAATATTCTCTTCTCAAACGTTGAGTTTAAAAGATATTAATACGAATTTTTGACACAATATATAGCATGATATATCAAATAATTCTGCATCATGAACTCAAAAATCAAGTTTTTTTGAGTTATGCTTTTATACAAGTAAATGAGCGATATGTAAATCTGTTTTAAATATTTTTTGGTTGGTTATTTAGCTATTTGTCATTAAAATTCCTTTTGCTACTTTTACTATAGGGTTTTTATATTTGCTAAATAGTCTTGACAATGGAGTCTGACAAATTCCGAACCACGTGTCGTCTAAGTCTTGCAAAAATTACCAACATAAAAATTCAGTTATAAAATATACAGTCCAACAATATATAAACGTTTTATTTAAATTTAAAAAAACTCAATTAAAATTGGGAAATGTCAACTAAAATAGAAAAAGGCTAATCGAAATTTGAAAAAGATGAGCTGAAATTTGTAAAAGATTAACCAACTGCTGACATGTCATTGATGACATTTTGAAAAATTGTATGAAGATGTCAGCAATTTTATAAAGGGAGAGTCAGCAGTATGTCAGGTGTGATTTTTTTTGCCGACTGGGCAATTAAAATTTGAAGAAGATCAAACGAAATTTGAAAAAGATGTGCTAAAATTCGTTAAAAGATTAATTGATGTTCGAAAACGATGGAAATCAAAAAAGATCACTTGAAGTTAAAGATAAATTAAAATTTACGAAAGATAAATCGAAATTTGACAAAGACCTATTCAAACTCAAACAAAAAATCAATTGAAATTCTAAAAAGATCCATTGAAATTTTAAAAAAATATTAAATAAAATTCTAAAATATACATTGAAATTCGAAAAAAAATCAATTGAAGCTCGAAAAAGATTTAGTGATATTCGAACAAGAATGAAACTTAAGAAATGATCAATTGAATTTCGAAAAAGATGAATTCAATAATAATAAAAATTCAATAAACATTCGAAAAAGGTCAATTGAAGTTTGTAAAAGATTAATTGAAACGCGAAAAAGATCACTTTAAATCAGAAAATATCAATTAGAGTTCAAAAAGATCAATTGAAGAAGGGCTTACTGCAAGAACTTGATAAGCAACATTTTATTTGTTGGTGTTCTTCGCGTTCTACTGATGTTCCACAGAAAGATTTTTGGCAGAAGTCTAGCTTAAACTCTTCCTACAAGTAACTTAAGTATGAAAGTTTACTAAAGTTATATTTTCTACATTATTTCAAATGTTTTAAGGCAAAAATCACCATAAAATGAAATGTTGCTTATCAAGTTTTTACAATAAGCCCTTCAATTGAAGTTTAAAACATATCAGTAGAAATTTAAAAAAAGATATGCTGGAATTCGTAAAAGATTAAATGAAGTTCGAAAACGATAGAAATCAATAAAGATCAATTAAAATTCAAGATAAATTAAAATTAACGAAAAATAAATCGAAATTGGAAAAAAGATCAATTGAAATTCGAAAAAAAAAATCAATTGAAACTCGAATAAAAATTAAGTGAAATTCGAAGAAGATCAATTGAAACTTAAGAAAACTCGTAAAAGATCAATTAAATGTCAAAAAAAAGGTCAATCGAAATTTGTAAAAGATTAATTGAAACTCGAAAAAGATCATTCTTAACTAGAAAATATCATTTAAAATTCAGAAAGATTAATTGATATTTAGAATTTAAAATTCGAAAAGGATCAATCGAATTTTGAAAAGTTTATTTCAAGATTGAATTCATGAAAGTTTAATTGAAATTTGAAAGAGATTAATTGAATTCGAAACAGATCAATTGAAATTCGAAAAAAAATTATTAAAATTGAAAAAGATAAATTAAAATTTTAAAAAGATCAATCAAAATTTAAAAAAGATCAATCGAAATTTAAAAAAGATAACCAGAAATACGTAAAAGATTAATTAAAGTTAGAAAAACATCATTTAAAATTAGGAAAAGATCAATTAAAATTCGAAAAAGATCAATAGAAATTTGTAAAATATTATTTGCAAACGATTTAAACCAAAAAAGGTTTATTAAAATTCTAAAAAAACTCAATTGAAATTTAAAAAATGACGATTAAAATTTGAAAAAAGAAGAATTTCATAAAAAATTATTTGAAATGATCAAAGCTCTAATTTAGATCAGAAGTCCGCAAAAACTTTGAAACCTGCAATTTATGTTTTAGAATTTAAATTGATAATTTAGAAAATTTGTGAAAGATCAATAGAAAATTAAAAAAGGTCAACTAAAATACGAAAAAATAAAATAAAATTCGAAAACCATCAATTCAAATTTGGTAAAAGTCCACTGAAATCAATTAATCCTTTTCGAAATACGTTTAATTGTTCAATTAAAATTCGAAAAATAAATTGAAAAACTTGACGTTAAAAAAAGATCAATTAAAATTTGAAAAAGATCAATTGAAATTTTTAAAAAAATCAGTTTTACTTCGAAAATATCAAAAAAAAAATGCAAAAGATCAACTAAACGACGAAAAATATCAATTGAATTGAAATTCAAAGAAGATCAATGGAAAAAGATCATCCGAAATTCGGTTAATGAAATGTCGAAAAATATTAACACAGAGATCAATTACAACACAAAAAACTTTCCAGTTCTTTGTTCGATTTCGCCACCCAGGTATAAAAGTATAGGTTATGAGATAAGGGTTTCCTGGGTTTCTAATCTTGACGTGTAATGTAATTTCGTTAACGGGGACCTCCTAGTGAGACAAAGTCCCCAAGTATTTTCTGTTTTGACACACGCCTCATAATTTCAGTATAAACACAATCCAAATCACTGTTCAAAATTTAAAATTATTCTTTTTATTACAAAAAAAAAACTTGTCCTTGTTTCAAGGACACATCTGCTAAAAAATAATTCGATTTTTATATTACTTTTTCTCTAAAATCTTATCTTTTTTATTTCCATATTTTTCTTTAAAGCTTTTTCCTATTATTTTAGCTTTTTTTGTTTACTTCTTCATTTCAATGCTTGTTTAAAATTTAAGTTCTATAAAGTTTAAAGCTTTTTTCTACTCTTGTATTTATTTATTCACTCTTACGATGTCGTTGTAATGGCCATTATCTATGTTTTACTTATTTTTTGTAAGTTTTTCTTTACTATAATTAGCTTTTTATTAACTATAATGTCAATATATATACAATATTTTAGATAAATTTCTTTAATTATTTTTATAATACACATGAAAATATAATCAAATCATTTGTTTGTAAAGTAGGCCTGAGTTAAAAAAAATATGCACTTAGAAAAAAAAAACAAATAACTGGCTTTATGAATTGTTTTAAAATCAAAAAAATATAATAGACACAAAAAATCATAAAACATACATAATTTGGATTTCGAACGGATTTCTGGTACAGAAATATATAAATATTTTCTTAATCTGTTAAATAATTTATTTATTAGAATTTTTGCATTTAAATAATACTACCACAAATTTTTTCCCTACACCACTCTGCGGTACATGGTATATTGACTTTGTGCTGATGTTTGTAACTACCCGAAAAATTTGTCCTAGACCTACCCTTAAGTTTATCGATCGACTAACAAGGGAAGTCTCCCTGGTGTCACCCTCCGATCTTCATGAAAATTGGATATGTTGTTAAGAACGAAAATTAATTCGACACGTATTTTTTTTAGCGGCCCAAACTCATTTTTAGGGGGGGTCGATTTGTATGGGGGGAAATTGACCTTTATCAGTTTTTTACGATTTACGCCTATTTAAACAAAATTAATATAGGCATGTGTGGTATCAGATTAAAGGTATTAAAAATACATATCTCGTGGTGCTAACAACGGGCCAAAGAAGTTAATATTTTTCAACTTATTAACAAAAATGTCCTAAAATTTTGGTATTTTACTCAATATGACGAAAAGTTGTGCATGGTTTTCCAAAGACCTTTCATTTGGTATGTAACATGACTAGGTTTCTTTGCATAATATAGGAGATAAACGAAAAAAACTGAAAAATGACCTTGTCTTCCCCCCTCCTTTTTACCCCCTAAATATGAATTTGGGCCGCTAAAAAAAAATACGTGTCCCTTTATTTTTTCTGATCTACAAAATAAAATCAATTCCATGGTACAGTTTTCTTGCAAAATGTCGTTAAAGATTTGCTGATTTCGAGCCAGTTTTTTAACAAAAAAATTTGAAAAGTAAATGGTTTATAAATTTTATGACATGGAAAACAAAGATATGACTTGTAGCAACATTTCTTATGCAAATTTGGTTTAAAGCTTTTCAATGTAAGCCCTTAAATTCGCGAATTTCTTCATTTTTTTAGGTTTTCGCGAAATTAACAGCCAAATTGATCTTTGATAAAAAACTTGCTTTTAATGAATCAAAAATGCATCCCTACACTCAAAAAATAAAACTGTAAAGTTAGCAAAAAATTTTGTTAAATTTAACTAAAAAAAACACCTGATTTTGAACCTACTAAATTTCTAGTTAATTTAACTAAAAATATTTAGTTAACTTTTCGTAGAATGAATGTAGCAAAAAAAACGTAACTTTAACTAAAAATTCAGCTGAAAATTTCTTAATATTTTTATGTATGTATGTTAGGGTGGGTCGATGAAATGCATATTTGAGAATCTCGTGTACTAATAGCAAAAACTCGACGCGCATTTTCGAGCTGATAACGGGAAAAATCATGAAAAAATTTTAGGAGGGTACTTTTAGGCCTCTACAAGCGGTTTTAGTTCGCGGTTTTTGGTAAAAAAATATTTTTTTTGATTTTTTAAAAATATTTTAAAAATTAAGTAAAATAATGCTTATTACAAAACAATATCCAAACAAAATTTATCTCGCCAATTTTAGCCCGTGGATGCGTTTTTATACCCAGAAAAGTTCGATTTATATATAGAAAAAAAAATATTTTTTATTTCATAATAGCACTCAAATGGTGCATAAGGCCAATTTAAGAACATGAATGATAAAAATTAAAAAATTGCGGGTATATAGCAATCCACAAGTGCAAAAAATTCGCAAATTCAAAAAAAATTAAAAATGGGTATCAAAATTTTGGTAAAATAAAGCGTTTTAAGATAATGATAAAAAAACAAAACAAATTGGTGGCTATTTATAACAATTCGCAAGCGCAAAAAATTCGCAAGTACCAAAAAAAAATTAAAAAATGGAAAAATGGGTATCAAATTTTTGGTAAAATAAAGCGATTTCAGAAAAAAAACAAAACAATTTTTTAATTTTTTTTGATACTTGCGAATTTTTTGCGCTTGCGAATTGTTATAAATAGCCGCCAATTTGTTTTGTTTTTTTATCATTATCTTAAAACGCTTTATTTTACCAAAATTTTGATACCCATTTTTAATTTTTTTTGAATTTGCGAATTTTTTGCACTTGTGGATTGCTATAAATACCCGCAATTTTTTAATTTTTATCATTCATGTTCTTAAATTGGCCTTATGCACCATTTGAGTGCTATTATGAAATAAAAAATATTTTTTTTTCTATATATAAATCGAACTTTTCTGGGTATAAAAACGCATCCACGGGCTAAAATTGGCGAGATAAATTTTGTTTGGATATTGTTTTGTAATAAGCATTATTTTACTTAAATTTTAAAATATTTTTAAAAAATCAAAAAAAATATTTTTTTTCCAAAAACCGCGAACTAAAACCGCTTGTAGAGGCCTAAAAGTACCCTCCTAAAATTTTTTCATGATTTTTCCTGTTATCAGCTCGAAAATGCGCGTCGAGTTTTTGCTATTAGTACACGAGATTCGCAAATATGCATTTCATCAACCCACCCTAATGTATGTATTAACAAAAAAATTAGTTAAATTCAGCTAAACTTTTTGTAAAAAAATTGTAAGTTTGTTAAATATTGATTTTATTCACTAACACTTCACTTATTTTTTCTTTTTTTTTTCACAGCATTAAGTTCAGCTTAAGTAGAACTTATGAGATTAGCATAGGAGGCTACACAAGAAAATTCAAACATTTTTTCACTCGACAAATATGTTACGAGAAATCAGCAAATTAATTAATAAAAATTCGTAAATACAGTTTTAAAGTCAACAAAAAAAATTAATTCAAAATTTGTTCAAAACTAGTATTTTTGTAAATTGAACTTAACTAAAAAAAAGTAGTTAAAACGCTGATTTTAACTAAAAATTTGCTAAAAAGCCAGTAAACTCGAGTTAACAAAAAAAAAATTTGTTAACTTTATAGTTTTATTTTTTTGAGTGTAACAATACAAATAGTGGACAAAAACAGCTATGTTATTTGGACCATCATGATGAAAATCGCGAAAAACCATTTTTTTGTATATGCCAGCATCACTTTACGAGATGATTTTAGGTTCCATCTTTTAGTATATAATGTGGGAACCTTAAACAACTAACTGACCAAAAATTCGGCCAAAAAAGTTTTCATTTGCAAAAGTTATCTTAACAAAAACTATTATTTCAGTGTTTGCGATACAATAATTATAGTTTTTGTTAAGATAACTTTTGCAAATGAAAACTTTTTTGGACAAATTTTGGGTCAGTTCACTGTTTAAGGTTCCCACATTATATACTAAAAGATGAAGCCTCAAATCATCTCCTAAAGTGATGCTGCCATATACAAAAAAATGGTTTTACGCGATTTTCATCATGATGGTCCATATAACATAAGGAGTGAGATCATAAAAATGTTAACACACATTTTTGCCTACAACTTTGGTGTAAAGCTTCCAATTTTTTTTTTTTTTCGGCAGTTTACATTTTAAAAATATGTCAGTTAATAAATTAATTTACATCATGAGTTTTAATTTGCAATTTTTTACACAATGGACGATGAAAGAAAAGTGCGTTCAAAAATAATTAAATATTTTCAACAAAACCAAACATGGACATACAAAAAAATTGCCAAAGAAACTAATGTATGCCGCCAAACAGTTTCAAAAGTGGTAAAAAGGTATCTGGAACACCTAACAATTGAAAGGAAGCCGGGAACAGGAACAACGACTGGTTATCGTAACATTGGTAAGGCATATAAAGTTAAAAGCATCCTTAAGAGAGCTCCTAACACATCTGGCAGAAAAACAGCTCGGTTAGCCCAATGCTCAGACTTTTTTGAACGTAAAGTGAAACGTAAGGCGGGACTAAAGTCCTACAAAGTTCAAAAAGTTCCCGATAGAAACGCTTTTAAAAATTTGGAGGCCAAAACCAGAGCTAGAAAATTGAAATCAAATTTTATAAAAAAATACAACTGTTGTGTAATGGACGACGAAACTTATGTCCTGGCTGATTTTGCGCAGCTCCCTGGTCAAGAATTTTATGTTTCCGATGTTCGAGGAAATGTTGCGGAAAAATTTCGGTCAAAAAAGCAAACGAAATTCCCCAAAAAATTCCTAGTATGGCAAGCCATATGTAGCTGCGGCCAAAGAAGCCAGTCATTTGTGACATCTGGCTCTATAAACAGCGAAATTTATATCAAGGAGTGTTTGCAGAAGAGACTTCTTCCGTTCTTGAGTCAGCACAATGTATCCACTTACTTTTGGCCCGATTTAGCATCTTGTCACTACAGCAAGAAAGCGCTGGAGTGGTATAATGATAATAATGTGGTTTTTGTACCAAGAGAGGCAAATCCACCAAACTGCCCGGAGCTCAGGCCAGTGGAGAGATATTGGGCTCTTGTTAAAAAAGAATTAAAGGGCACAAAAAAGGTCTCCCAGGACATGCAAGATTTCAAACGTAGATGGACCACCTGCTCTAAAAAGGTGACAGAAACTACCATAAAAGCCATAATGGGAGGGTTTCCGGAAAAAGTGGATAACTTTGTTCGTAGTGGTTAGAGTTCCATGCGGTTTTTTTGTTATGATTTTGTATTAAATTTTATTTAATAAAAATTTGGTTTGAAGTCTTAAAATTCAGTAGTCTGTTTTTTATTTAACTTTATGTGTGTTAACATTTTTATGATCTCACTCCTTAGATGTTTTTTGTCCACTATTCATAGTGTCATGGACGCCTTTATGATCCACAAAATGCAAGTTTTTTATTAGAGACCAATTAAGCGGTTAATTTCGCGAAAACTTAAAAAAATGAAGAAATCCGCGTTTTTAAGGGCTTAAGATGAAAAGTTTTAAACTAAATTTATATTAGAAATATTGCTACAAGTTATATCTTTGTTTTCCATGCCATAAAATTTAAAAATCATTAGCTTTGGATTTTTTTTTGTTAAAAAAGCAGCTGAAAATCAGCCAATCTTTAATGACATTTTACAAGAAAACTGTACCATACATCGAAAAACGGAGTACGCCATTCGATTCAGCATGTCCGAAATATATTGAAATGATGGTCGTACCTCTTGTTTTCTAAAATAGTGGTTAGTTTTGTCACGCAGTGCTATTGAAACTGGAAAAAATCGGTCCATGTTTAGAAATAGCTCCCATACAAACGACGTACCGTTTGAATTTGGCTCAAATAACTCTAATAACCGTTTAAATAGGTAGGATTTCAAAATTTGGCAGGTTAACGTATTTTGTATTCTCAATATATGTGGGCCAAAATCGCGGTTTTGGAATTTTTTTATATATATTTTTCCAAAAAATTACGTAAAATTTCCGAATTTTTGAGCCAGATTTGGTTAGTTTTGATCAAAATACGTTATTTTTTCCGACTGAAGATAATTTTGCAAAAAATGTTCATAAATTTTCCCATAATCCATTACATAATCTGCTCTAACGTGGCCATCGTTTGGTAGGTATTACGACACGAAATTCGAAAGTTTAAATTTGACTGGGCGCCCTAATGGTCGGTCTTGACCGACTATATTTTTTTACTTGTTGCATTTATATAATACAAAGGAAGCAGGATAAAACTGACTTAATTTTATAGTCCTCTGGATCCGACTGCAGGAATTTCTGAATTAAAAATGTTTCTTTTGCTTTACCAGAGTACTTGTAAAAAATTAGGTTTTTTCAGAGATTGATTTAGTCTTTCGAGGGGTAGGTTTATTCCCCCGCTCCGATTTTTGCCCATTTTCGCACTTAAGCAGCCTATGAACATAAGTCATATTCATGGCGAATTTCAGGAGTCTAGCTCTATTGGACTATATTGTGTCTCCCACAGACAGGTGGTCATTGCTAGAATGTCAATTTGTAACTGACCAATATATACAGTGGGCGACAATACAGTGTATTATTTTAAAAAATTTTGTGTAGATAATTTATAATGCTTTTATTAAAGCTTAATAGCGTCCAAAAATGAAATTATAAAAAAAAAATGTTCATCGACTTTATCCTCGAGTTGCGAATACTGTAAATATATTTCTTGATTATGTATCTATATATTTCAACGAAAATCAAAATTTTTGCCAAAGCCGTTTTTGATAAAATCGCGTTTAAACATAAAAAAAATTTATATTTCAAGTTTATTTAATTTTTGTATATGTCTCATCGTTTTCAAGATAAGCTTGAAATATAATTTTTTTGATTTTGAACAAGTTTTTTTTTAAACCGATCTGGCGAAGATTTTGATTTTGATCGAAATATAGAAGTGGGGCACCTCAAATGCATAACACTGTGCAACAATTTGAAGGTCATGGTCTGGGGGGTGGACCAAACCAAGACAGAATGAAAGTATTTGGTTAGTATAGTAAAACCTCCATAGGGTTTGGCGCTGTGTGGGTACAGTCGATTTTTATGGCCCACTGAAATTTTAATTTTTTTTCCAAAAGGGGGTTAAAAAAGTCGAAAAAAATAATGTTTATGTTACCCCTAGCCTTAAATTGAGCTCAGATGTCTGTAATAAAATTTGATGGGGATTATTTTTCTAGAATATATTAACCCTCTATCTGCCCTGTTTTTGGGTTATTTTAGTCCTTTTTTCAAGAAATGACTCAAAAGTCTCATAAGATATGCGTTTAAAGGGTTAAAATATTCTACGAATATTTTGTTCATCAAATTTCACTTGGGGTCTTCACTGGCGGAAAGTTCGACCAGTCTGCAGAAAATGCCTAAAAATTTAAAATTGTAAACTCTAATTCATTTTTCATATTTATGGCATAAACTGTTTACGATTGTGAGTAGTGCCCCCCATTTCCCGGTTCTCGGTATTCCCGGGAATACCGGTATTCCCGGTTCTGGAACCGGTTTCCCGGTTCTAGATATATTCCCGGGAATACCGGTATTCCCGGTTCTGATCCTGGTACCGGTTCTCAAAAACCAAAAAAATACTATACCATAAAATATTTAAATTGCACTATTTAATCAGTATTTCAGTAATATTTAGTTGTGTTTGTAAAATTATTTAAAAATCAGCAACTATTTTTTCTAAAATTAAAAAAATAAAATGGAAATGGTGTTATTCACATGTTTTGTATTTTTTTTGGTAAAAGCAAAGAAAAAATTTTAATTGTACAAAATTTTACAAAATATTCATACCGGTATTCCCGGGAATACCGTCAGAACCGGAACCGGGAATACCGGTATTCCCGGGAATACCGGGAATGAATTAAGAACCGGGAAACCGGTACCATTTCCCGGTAATACCGAGAACCGGGAATACCGGTATTCCCGGTACTACGGTACTGACCGTAGGCACTAATTGTGAGCAATAAATATAGGATATTAGTCTGGGGGGTGGACCCTTCCAGCTGAGGATGATAGTATTTGGTTAGTATAGTAAAACCCCCTAAGGGTTTGGCACTGTGTGGGTACAGTCGATTTTTATGGCCCACTGAAATTTTTATTTTTTTCCCAAAGGTGTTTGAAAAAAGTCGAGAAAAATAAAGTATTTATTAATCTGAGCCTAAAATTGAACTCAGATATCTGCAGTAGAATTTGATGGAGATTATTTTTCTAGAATATATTAACCGTCTATCTGCCTTGTTTTTGGGTAATTTTAGTCCTTATTTTAAGGAATAACTTTAAAGTCTACTAAGATATGAGTTTAAAGGGTTAAAATGTTCTAGGATTATTTTTTGCATAAAATTTCACTAGCGGTCTTCACAGGCGGAAAGTTCAACCGGTCTATAGAAAATGGCAAAAAATTTAAAATTGTAAAGTCTAGTTAATTTTTGATATACATACATGCCGGAAACTGTTTACGATTGTATGCAACAAATAAAGGACAATGGTCTGGGGGTGGACCCTTCCAGCACAGGATGACAGTATTTGGTTAGTGCAGTAAAATCCCAAAAGGGCTTGGCACTGGGTGGGTATAGTAGGTTTTTATGGCCCACTGATTTGTTGTTTTATTTGTCCAAAGAGGTTTAAAAAACGAAAAAAATAATATTTATGTTACTCTGAACCTAAAATTTAACTCATATGTCTTCAGTAGAGTTTAATAGGTACAATTTTTCTAGAATACATTAAACTTCTATCTCCACTTTTTGGGTCATTTTAGTCCTTTTGTTAAAAAATGACAAAAAAAGTCTTCTTAGATTTGCTTTAAAAGGGTTTTACGAATGTTTTTTTTTATCCAATTTCAAAATATATCTTTAAACACAGAAAGATTTGCCAGCTTACCAAAAATACCAAAAAACGGACACTAGTTTTATTAGTTTTTCAAATTTAAGCCAACCAAAGGGCTTGGCGCTGTGTGTTGTAAACCCCTTTTAAAGCAAATCTAAGGAGATTTTTTTTTTGTCATTTCTTAACAAAAGGACTAAAATGACCCAACAAGTGGAGATCGATGGTTAATGTATTGTTGAAAAATTATACGCATTAAATTCTACTGAAGACACCTGAGTTCAATTTTAGGCTCAGAGTAACATAAGCATTAGTTTTTTCGTTTGTATAAACCTCTTTGGACAAATAAAACAAAAAATCAGTGGGTCATAAAAACCTACTGTACCCACCCCTTTGGGGATTTTACTGCACTAACCAAATACTGACATCCTGTGCTGGAAGGATCCACCCCCAGACCATTATCCTATATTTGTTGCATACGATCGTAAACAGTTTCCGGCATATATATCAAAAATTAATAAGACTTTACAATTTTCAATTTTTAGACATTTTCTACAGACCGGTATAACTTTTTGCCTGTGAAGACCCCTAGTGAAATTTGATGCAAAAAATATTCCTAGAATATTTTAACCCTTTAAACGCGTATCTTAGTAGACTTTTAAGTCATTCCTTAAAAAATGGACCTAAATGACCCAAAAAAAAGGCAGATAGAGAGTTAATATAATTTAGAAAAATAATCCCCATAAAATTCTACTGAAGCCATCTGAGTTTAATTTTAGGCTCAGATTAATATAAACTTCATTTTTATCGAATTTTCTCAAAACCCTTTGAGAAAAAAGTAAAAATTTCAGTGGGCCATAAAAATTGACTGTACCCACACAGCGCCAAAACCTTTGGGGGTTTTACTATACTAACCAAATACTATCATTCTGTCTTGGTTTGGTTCACCCCCCAATTTCACTGTTGCACAGTGTAATCAAGAAAGACTTTCGTTCCGAATTTGTTGAAATTAATGTTAATTCACATGCCTAAAAATATTAGTAGGTATACTCAAAGAAAGAACTATTTTTCATAATGAGCCAATGAATTTTTTTTTTTATTAAATTAACGATTTTTTTTTTTAATTGTGACTATGATTTTTTTTACAAAAATTTTCAAAAATATCATTGATTTTATTAAAATAATCCTTTATTTTGTAAATTTTCTTCTTATGCAAACTTTTCATTCAATTTATGAACGTTTTCATTATTGCAATGAAATTTTTCATTAATATTATAAAAAATTTAATTATCCAATAAAAAAATTCATTGTCTCACTTCTTGTGAATTTTTCGTAGATTGTATGAACATTTGCATAACTTTAATGATCAACATTTTTTCAGTGCAGAAAAAAATCAGCATGTTTCTGTATTTGCTAAATACTGGGGGGCTATCGCGTAACATACATTATTAACTTAATTAATAATTAGTGTCCGACCGAACGTTCGGGTTCGGTTACGGAGTTTGGCAAAAAGTGACGTTCGGCCACTATTCGGTGTTCGATCAAATTTTTGCCGAACTTTACCGAACACCGAACTTTTGTATGTATTGCATTTTATCGTCTTTAAATTTAGCCATATTACCAGTGCAACTACTTTACACCTAGAATCGGGCTATTATTAAAAAGATATATTTTTTTTCCAAAAAAATCAACTTGAGCTATATTTTTCCACTTTTTTAAGTATACAACTAATAAAAAAAAACACATCTCTTAGTTGTTTTTTTCATAATTATTTGCAAAAACAACTTTTTTTTAAATAAAAAAAAGTTCGGGTACGGGTTCGGCCGAACTTTGCAAAATTTACCGAAGTTCGGGTTCGGTTACGGGTTCGGTCTGAAAAAGTGCGTTCGGTCGGACACTATTAATAATGAATCTAGTTTAAACTTTTTTAAAAGTTACCGGCTTCATTTTTAGACTCTGGAAACTTTTTTATAGTGAATGTTTATTCAACATGGTCGTGGTCCTTACAGATTTATACCAGTCAAAGTTAAAAGCTTTTAACAGTCACCAATTTTGTCTAAAAGTCACCGACTTCGTTTTTAGACTTCGGAATTTGAAACTTAATTATATGGAATTTTAAATAAACATGATCTAGAGCTGTTTAAGTAATTTTTATATAAATTCACTGCACCTCCTTCCAGTTTTATACCGACCAAAGTTAAAAGCTTTTGACAAGTGCCATCTTCTTAATCCGTAAAAATCAAAAACAAAAGTATTAAATTTTTTTTAAAGAAATATTCTAAAAATTAAAATATATTGACATTACAGTTATAAGAAAAAAAACTTATTTTAGGAAGGCAGTATAGAAATATTATTCTTAAAATTAGTCGTATTTCAGGTTGTGGGCTTTTTTCATTATATTACTTCTATTGCAACCCCAAAAAAACCATTGTCTAAAAGCTTATCTATGGAATTTAATTTTGATTACCTAGACCTTTCCGTATTTCTCTTTCTACCAATCTGTTGTCTTTTTGTATCACATTTTATTTCGGGAAGTTTTTAGTTAAATCCTTATTTTTTGGAAACAAAAAATAAATTTTTCAGCATGTATATTTCTTGCGGTATTTATCCATTCCGTCCAAAGAAAAACAAAAAAAAAAAAAGCTTTTTTTCCAGGATTAAAACAAATCATTTTGTGTCATTTAGCATGTTTTGAACTTTATAAAATATTAAAAAAAAATGCACTCCAAGGTAAGCTGCACTCACTCTGGCTAAAAAAAAACATGAAACTACCATATTGACTCATACTGTGTAATATGAGATTCTCTACTTGTAACTCGTACATTGATGAATGTGTTTGCTAAAGGAACGTAAGCTTTTTTATATATACCTACTACCTCTAAATATATAAATGTATGTATTATATGTTTTATTATTATTTTTTTTTATTTATATATAAATGGTTGGTTTTTAATTTTAATATTACTTATTTTTATTAATTTTATAGAAAATATAATTTATTTTTTTACTAATATTTAAGGGAATTGAAAAAAGAGAGGAGCCATTATTACTCAAGTAGAGATTTTCTAAAACAAAAAATCTTTAAAAAATAAAAATTGTTGACTTTTGTTATAAGCTTTAAAGCTGCTGTAAATTACAGTAAAAGCCTTTGATAGTTGAAAGCTTTTTGTTTTAAGATTCTAAAAAGCTTTTTAAAAACAAATCTCCAATCCTGGGACTATATTATCGCTAAAGAAATTCTCATATTCCAACATATTATCTAAAGAGAAATTCTCAGATTTTGAGACATTTTTACTACAGAAAAACTTTCAGATTCTATTTGTTGTAAAGAGAAAATTATGTTCCATACATTTTCCTAATAGAAAAATTCTCAGATTTTGAGAAAACTTTTTTATAAAAAAGTTCTTAAATTTTGATAGACTTCCCAGCAGAAATTTTGTTGAACTAGCAGCAGGTTTTTGGAAAGGCATCGTAACTCAAGTAGCGCATCCACTTGAATTCATGTATGATTGCCTGAGGCGATGTCACAGTTTAGAGCGCTAGCACTGAAAAAGAGCTCGTAAGATACAGTGAAATTATGTGTCTCTTCAGCGCTTATTTTTTGTTTATGAAAAAAATAATTGTTAACAAAAGCTTTCTTCAAAATCTTTTAATTAGTTGACAATCAAAATGAAAGCTCTACTACTTATTTGGAGGACCCTATCAAGGAGACTTTGTTACAATTCTGGAAGACTTTATTATGTTTAGAATTAACCTGAAAGCCTTCATCAATAAATTTTTTACTATTAAAAATTTCTTAGATCCGTAAAAAAGACGTTTAAACAAATACAGTTTTATATAAGAAGGAGTTAAAGATTTTGTAATTGTTGAAGATTTATTAAAAAGTTTTTCATTAGTTGATAACACAGGGTCACAAAAATTACCTTTTTCAATTTGCCTGACATTTGACAACTGATTTATATGGAGTTTAGTGTGCTGATTCCGAATCTGTTATCCGATTTTTTCCATCAGCTCGCGTTCGCGAGCAAATCGCTGTTAAAGAGTCAAAAAGGTGCGTTTTTTACCAACTTTGCAAGGCTATAATTTCCAAGACTTATTTTAGAGACTGAGTTTTAATCACGAACTTAAATAAATTGGATGCGAGGATTCCAAAACTGGTATTAACTTTTTTCTGACAGCTTTAGATTTCGAGTTATGACGCAAGTAAATTTCGAAAAATTCTTTTATCATTCCAGCCAAACCACTCTTATGATTGATCTTATATTTACATCATATGCTTACTTAATTTGGGAATTGTTCTAAGGAATGTGTTATGTGGGTAGGTGGCGTGGGCGTGGCACCTCCCATGTAACCCAAAACAACAAAATGCTTTTATTTGGCTCCTGAAAAATATTTTTCAACAAATTTGAGTACAGGATGCTAATTTTTGTTTGCTTAATTTTGTAGAAAATAAAGGCAAGATTAGGTTAGGGGGCGTGGCACCTCTCTTAAAAATAAAGATTGTAACATGAAACTACAAAATTTTTTTTGTCGAATTCTGGCATAAATGAGAATTTTAAAATTTTATTTTAGCAATATCTCAAAAACTAAAGATGACTCAAAAAAACGAAGGGCATTTTTGGAATCAGCATATCCAACATACCGAAAATCGTCATTCACTTTTTTAATACAAGACCAGTCTTGGTAAATATGGACTCACAAATATGCCAAAAATAGCCCATTTTCAAAGTTTCCTGAGGCTATATCTCGAAAACTAGAGCTGACCCAAAAAAACGGAAGGCAGATTGGAAATCAGCGTACCCCAATTACCCAAAATTAGCTATCAGAACCCGGGGAAAAAAAGTGTTGCCCTGTGTAATTAAAGAAAAAGTTTTACTGATCTGAAAGTTTTTATTGTGCTGAAAAAGTTTAAAGACTTGTAATTGAAGATTTATTAAAAAAATGCATTTTAAAAAAGCTTTATTTAAAGGCTTTTAATTTGTTGATAATTAAAGGGAAGCTGCACTGACTTGAATGCTTTTATTAAGTTTAAAGTAACCTGAAAGCTTTTATTATTAACAATGTGTTTAAAAGCTTTTTTACAATTTAAAATTTCTCGGATTTGTAAAAAAGTTTCCAACAAATACGTTTATGAAAGATTTGTTAAAGAAAAAAAACTTAATTTTTCGATAATCAAAGTGAAAACATTTTTAGTACTTAAAATAAACCTAAAAGCTTTTGCGTTTAAAAATGTTTTTATAAAACTTTTTACGGTTAAAATTTTTTAGATTAAAGATTTGTTTAAGAAAATAAAGGAATTCTTTAAAAAAATTTTTAAAAGCTTTTCGGTTGTTAATAGTTAAAGTTATAATTCTTATTTGTAGGACCCTTATAAAGGAGGCTTTGTGACGAACCTGATAATTTTATCATTAAGAATATTTTAATCAAATTTGAACTAATAAATATTGTTCAGATCTGTTAAAAAAATATTCACCTATTTGGAATTAAAGATTACAGAATAAAAGAATTGGTAAAAAAATATTTTTTTAGGATTTCTTTAAAAGCGTTTAATTTGTTGAAATTCAAGGTGAAAGCTTACAGATCTGAAAGTTTTTATTACTCAGAAAAAGTTTAAGGAATTGTAATTAAGGGTTGGTTAAAAAAATTTAATTTTTAATAAGCTTTATTTAAAAGCTTTTAATTTGATTATAATTAAAGTGAAGCTTTACTGATCTGAATACTTTTATTAAGTTTAAAGTAAAAGGTAAAATGGACTATTTTAAGTCTGAGAGCCTTTTTCTCTTATTTAGGAACAACCACAAAAAAGCTTTTATTATTAACAATTCGTAAAAAAATTGTTGAACAAATTAATAATTGTAATAAAAGATTTGTTTAAGAAAATAAAGGCATATTTTTAAAAACTTTTGCTATGTTGATAATTAAAGTGAAAGCTCTCCTGCTTATTTGTAGGACCCCTATCAATAAAGCTCTGTCAAGAACTTGACAACAACACTTCAAGCAGTTTAGTTGACAAGTAAACTTCTCTTTTTTCAATTATCTTTTTTTAGTTTTTACTGTGATATTTTTTTATTAAATATTTATCTAGTCTGTATAATCATTATATATTTTTATATGAAACGTATATTAACTTAACAATTTTTTTTTTTATTTTTTCTTTTTTTTACATCTCCAGGTACGCTTCTACTGTAAAAGCCAAATATATAGCAAAATACATACATACTTTTTTTAATATCAAATTTATCAGTGCTCGAACTAATACAATATAAAAAAAAAAAAACTCAAGAAAAATCCAATATATGTTGTAAACTGTGTATATTTTATAATTTTACTAGTTTTTAATATCGTCTTTTTTTTATTAATAGAAACTCAGAATCTATGCTTAAATGTAGTACAAAGCTTAAAACAAAAAAAAAAAAAACACACACACACAAAAATCTCAATTTTTTAGATGCTTAACAAAATATCCTAAAAATATACAGCTTTTATTGAACCAACTACCTCCCTTGAAGTATGCAACAGAAGACACTAGTAAACAACTATTAAAACAACTACAAAAAAAAACTACAAAAGAAAATAATACAAACATTCTAAACACACACTAAGAAAAACTTAAATACCTTACTCACCTCTACCCTACACATATATGCACTTCTGTATCAAAATTATCCTGCTATTTGTAATATTTTATTTGTGCACTCCCCCCTTATATTCTCTCAATTTATGTTTGGCCTTTATGATAATATAAAAAAAATCAAAAAAACAAAATAGCAAAAAAGAAATAATAGCAACAAACAAAAAGTAACAACACAACATTATAATAAAACATCACCGCCTTAGAGTATGCTTTAGATATTTTTTTTTATAAAAAAAAGTTAAATATGTACTACAAAAATCATCTAAAAAGTTTAAAAACACTAGTATTTAAACAGTTTCTTCAAATTATATAAACAAACAAAAAATAAAAAAACTCATGACGCTTTCTTTGTGGATATTGTTTTGGATAATGTAATTAACGCATGGCTGGTATAAATAAGTATGTACTCTCCTGTATAGACTTCAAACTCAAAATACAACATGAAAAAAAAACTTAATTTTGGTAAATCTATTTGCTATTGGTGTTCTTTATTCATTGAAATCACACAAATAATTTTTTTAATTCTTTAAACACAAAACTTAGCTAAAGAAGTGGTAAATAAAACTTTGAACAGTGTAAGATAATAGTAAAATTTCAATTGAGAACAAAGAAGCTTTTAAGGCTTCGAAAAAAAATTTAAAACCAAAAAATTTTGTGGTTTTCTTGCACTTAAAAGCTCTGATACAAGGAAATGCAAAAAATTACTTGATTAAAATCTTTGTTTTATTAAAAAAACAATTTAATTGATTCAATTAAAACATTTATCAACATTAAAATTTTTAAAAAATATTTTCAAAACACTTTTTTTGTTTTAAGAAACTTATTGAAGTGTTTTCTTTTAAATTCGAGACATAAGTTAATTTTTTAAATAAAACAATTTTTTTTTGTATCGGTTTTCCTATATTAGCACTGTAAGTTAAATAAAAAAATTTAATCTAGGGACTCTATGAAATATATAGTATTTGGTTAACTCACGAAATATAGGCAACATACATCGCTGTATGTGATTAACATACTTAAAGCCTTAGAAGTAGGCGACCCTATTTTTTAGCAAAATATTTTGCTAAAGTTAGCAGAAAAGCTCACCAAATCTTATCATCAGAAACCTTTTAGCATATCTACAATTACAAAAAGCTTTTTAGCTAAATATTTTGCATAAGTAAGCAAAAAATGAAAAGCTCACCAAATTTAATCATCAGAAACCTTTTAGCATATCCTCAATTACAAAAAAAAGTTTTGTTCAAAGTTTTATTACCATGACCCGCTTTTTGCTACACTTGTAAGTTGTGTCCTATAAAGCAACATTTTTTTATAAAAAATCTATAAAAAAAATTTACACCCATCAAGGGGAACCTTCAAAACAAAAATTGTCATGTAATACTATATTGTATTGGTATATTCTTTTTTTTATTGTTTACAATTTTACAGGCTTGTATGTAGTAAGTATTGTAATAATTTGTATTTAAATGGTTAAATTATGTTATATTTTTATTTAAAGCTTTTTTTTTGTTTTCAGCTTTTTAAAATTTTTAAATATTTATAATACAGCTTTTTTATAAACACACAGATTTTTGCAGAGCTTTTTCATTATTGCACTACCAAAAAGAATGTAAAAGCTTTATTTATGGTACAATTAATATTTTTAGTTTTTAAGCTTTTTTTAGGGATAAAATCTGTAGAAATAAAAGCCATTATTTGTTTGTGATTATAATTTTACAAACTGTGGATATTTTTTTTAAAAAAGATAAAAAGTCGGTTTAACTATGCAGTGAAGTAAGCTTACAATTTTTTTATAAAAGCTTTGAGAAAATCAGTAGATAATTTGAACATATTTAAAGAATATTTTAATAAATGAATCCTTATATTATACCAATCAAATTAAAACCGGGGACACATCATACATTCTGTTTTAATAATATTGTCAGAATTTTTAAAATTCTTCAATAGCTTAGATATTAATGCGTTAAAAGCTCAGTAGAGTTGTTAACGAAAAAAAACTTAACGAACCAATATTTAACATTTTCCAAAAAATAAATAAGGTTATAAAGATTTGGTCAGATAAAAGTTTAGCTTTCGTTATTTAAAAGCTAACAAATAGTAAACATTTTCCCAAAAAAATAAGATTATAAAGATTTGGTCAGACAAAAGCTTTAAATATGTTAGCTTTAGACATTTAAAAGCTTAGAAACAGTAAATTGTACTTTTTATATTGTATTTTATATTTTATTTTATATTTTATATTATTGCATTCACTTTTCGTTTATTTAAAAACGAAAGAAAGTAGGTAATAAAGAAGAGCACAGTACAAATCTGTGCAATGTTAGCTTTTAAAATCGTCCACTTTCTTGTTTGTAAGTGATGACTATTAAAAGTGACAACCAAATGCATAAGGCCACCAAAAAGCTGCCTTTTCCAGCTGAAAGTTTTAAGAACGGAAATATGTTGAATGTCAGATTTTTTTGAGCTGAAAGCTTAAAATGCTTTTAATTGGACATTAAAAGCTTTTCAATATTCGAAAATAGCATTTAAAATCAGTGTTCGAAAAAAAACAGTATGTTATTTAACGTTCCGTTCCAAGAACACATTCACTAAAAAGTTTTTTAGTGGTTGTGAAGGTGTTCGCAAACAGAATTCCGAACGTTATGCCTGCGAGTTGAAGAACAGAAACTTTACGATAACGTACCGAACTAGGTTAGAAACAAAATAAAGTTCTTTTAGTGTTCTGTTTGCGAACTTTTGAGACATTTTTTTTTTTAAATTTAAAATGGCGATATCTCGAAAACTAAGCAAGATAGAGCAAAACGGAGCACATTTTTGATTCTTGGGATCACCATAGTATCGCTAGGCCTCTACACATGGGTGGACGCCATTGGGTCCTTATTTTGAATCTAAAAAAGTTAGCATTCCGGGAAATTTAAAAATGCACATATCTCCCTAAATACTGCCGACACGACATAAAGTCTAAAAGCGGTCATGTACTACGAGACAAGATCCACAAAAATGCTTTTAGACTTTTCATCGTGTCGGCAGTATTTAGCGAGATATGTGCATTTTTAAATTTCCCGGAATGCTAACTTTTTTAGATTCAAAATAAGGACCAATGAGGTCTACCCATGTGTAGAGGCCTAGCGATACTATGGAGATCCCAAGAACCAAAAATGTGCTCCGTTTTGCTCTATCTTGCTTAGTTTTCAAGATATCGCCATTTTAAATTTAAAAAATGTCTCAAAAGTTCGCAGAGAGAACACTAAAAGAACTTTATTTTGTTTCTAACGTAGTTCGGTACGTTATCGTAAAGTTTCTCGCAGGCATAAAGTTCGGAATTCTGTTTGCGAACACCTTCACAACCACTAAAAAACTTTTTAGTGAATGTGTTCTTGGAACGGTACGTTTCGATAACGTACGTGTTTCTGTAGTTCCGTACAGAACACTAACGTACCGTACGTTAGAGTTTTTTTTCAAACCCTGTTTAAAATATCTAATGAAAAACACCTTTATGCTACAAACTTTAAAGCTAT
Organism: Pegoplata infirma; assembly: GCA_963921195.1. Classification (NCBI taxonomy): domain Eukaryota; kingdom Metazoa; phylum Arthropoda; class Insecta; order Diptera; family Anthomyiidae; genus Pegoplata; species Pegoplata infirma. Next base: position 209,007,516 of record OY992538.1, read on the forward strand.
TGGTAATGCTCAAAATTGTAACGATGTTAAAACTATTAACTGATTTAAGCAAATTTTCAGATTTAACAATAGCTTTAAAGCTTATGAGTAGAAACAGAACAAGCACGGCACGGGGGACGGTTGCCGTTGCCGGAGAATATAGGCCCAAAACAATGACGGGGAACGGCGACGGCAAAAAAGGTCATTTGTTTGTTCAGTTGTGCTAACTTTTAATAAAATTAGAGTAATTTTACGGAAAAAAATCGCTTATCACATAGTCAATGTGATTAAGTTGGCACTACTGTACGTTTGTTACACCTTTGTGAATGAAAAAATAAAAAATTGTTGTGGAAATGCGGCAACTCTGGAGTGTGATAGGGAGGGAGATTGAGAGAACCCGGAGATAAAATAAAATAAGTTTTAATTTTTTGTCGTGCCGGTCACGGTTTTTAACTGTCAAATCGTATGGAAAAAGTCGTGCCGGGCTTGTTCTGTTCAGAGCTTATGTCAGAAAAGAGCTTTCAAAGTTATTTGCTTTAAATTTTTAAATTAGACTTAAAACCTTTATTAAACAAATTTTAAACTGAAGTTTTAAAAATAAACAAGCTTTTAACGCTTCAACCACAAAATTGGGTATACTCACAAGGCCATTTCTTGTGTAACGCATCAAAATGTTGGGCTAGAATCCCATAAATTATAAATATTTATGATCATTGACCGGTTCTAAGACATTCTGACGATTTCCGTCCGTTTGTCCGTCTGTAGTTAACACGATGCAGTCCAAAAGAAAAGAGCTAGACTCCCGAATTTAGACAAGAATATCTCTAAAGATCCTAGGCAAGTTAAATTCGTAAATGAGGTAAAAAAATTTCCCCCTTGAGGAACTAAACCAACCTCTAAAAAGCATGATTTTTACATGATATTTTATGTTTTTGTTAAGCAAAAGAAAAATTTTTATGCTAGAAAAAGTTTAAAGTCATGCATTTGGACCGGGGGTATTACGAAATGTCCTTTGTTGAGGTCCGCCTCCTTTTGAGGGAGTGGCTATATAAAATAATTTAGATAATAAAATTGTAGTAATTTAGTTCAAAAGGCATACAAAATTAATTTGTTAACATTTTTGCGAGCGGGAAAGGTGGCCCCAAAGCCCCCCCCCCCCTTTCAAAAAAAAGCCTTTGTTTTTTTTTATTCGGCACAGCCGAATTTAACTCGTAATTAGAATGAATGTTTCAAATAACCTTATAAGCTTTTAAAACAAATAGAGGGGATTCGATTTTGTACAACACCTTCTCTCGTTTAAAAGCTTTAAAAATGCGAAATGGCACAAAAATTACGTTTATAATTTAAGGAACAAAAAAATGACACATAATTCCGTTTATAATTTAAAGGACTGGGACTTAAAAAATTTCATATAGCTTAAAAATATAGCGAAAGCTTTTTAAATGTAATTCTATAAATTTTTCTAGTAGGAAAAATAACATTACAATAAATCAGAATATTTATTTTGTTAATTACGCATTTTTGAATTAAGTCTGTTGAACGCTTTTAAGAAAAAGAATAATATTTTTTTTTTGTTATTTGAAAGCTTTTGGAAAGTTTTTAGTATTGTGAGTATTTGACCTAAGCCAGTTTCAAGCATTTGAATAAATGAATCACAAATGTTAAGCTTTTGTAATTTAAAAGTCTTAAAAAAATTGCATAAACATAAATTTAAAGCATTTACCAATTGAAAGCTTTAGAAAAAACAACTCTGAAAGCTTTTTTTAGTTTTGCCAGGATAGTAATACTAGTTTACATCAAAAAGCTTAAAAGTAAACATTATTTTAAAACTCATATTGAACGAATTTGTTATGCTTTAATATTTGTACATTTTTGTTGCTTAAGCTTTTTTAGTATTAGGTTTATTATGTTTATAAAAATTGCACAAAATCGTATTAAATGTTTCCAAACAAAAAATAGATATAGAAAAAAAAAATAATTAAAAAAATAATAACAGAAGTTTAAAAAAGTTCCAACTGTGCAAATTTTGTAATCCATTTGCAGAATTTTACAATTTCACAAAATAAAATAATTAACTTCAGTTATAAGCAAAATAACGTACATCAACACAAATGTGTTGTATTTACAAGGATATTTAGTAGAAATTATACGCCTTTTTTACCAAACACGCCTTATGAAATATAATTATCACAAAAATTCAATTTGGTAACCCAATAGAAAATTTTACAAAATTATCAGAAAACAGAGATACTTGATTATGAAATAATTTTGTCCAAAAGCTCTTTACAGAAAAATGCATATTTCAAGAGCTTTATCCAACATCTTAATGGACTATTAGGGGAAAAGGGAATTGAAAATAGTCCACTTTTATTCCATTTCTTTAAAAAGGCATTATCTGTCTACGTGTTTTAAACTTTTTCTGTTAACAACATGAGGTATATGACTGTCAACTTTCATTTAAATTGTATTCTCTCTTCTTTTCCTTCCATTACTTCAACATGTTTTTTTTTTTTTCCTACTGGAAATCCTTGCAACAAGTCTTAATACTCGTAGTACTGTTTTATTTTAGCAATTAGTTTATTTTTTGTTACCAAAAAACAAATTTCATTGAGTGGGCTGGTACCACGTTTTTTGTGTTTTAACCAAATTACAATACTAAGCACTCCCACGAAAAAAAAAATGAACTTAATGTTTTTTTGCTGCTCTACAACTATGTGTGGTAGTTGCGGAATTATATTAGAATGTTCCATATTATACATGCAGCAGATGCTGCAGCAAAAAAAAAGGCGTTAATTTACATTTATTAACTTGTTTAAGGGTGATAATAAAAAAAATATAATAAAAAAATACAAAATATAAAAAAAAAGCTTTGTCATCATGAAGACCAGACATAAAAAGTTTTTGTTTTATTGTAAAACAAGAAAAATCATAACCTGTTGATTTTTGGGGGCAATAATAAACTTTATTTAAACGAAAGATTTAGAGAATTTAAATAAAAAAAATATACATATATTTGAATTGTACTACTTCTTTAAAAAAAAATTTTTGTATTTTTTTTTCCAAGTTAAAAGCTTTAGAACTGTTGGAAACTAAACTTAAAGCTTTTTTAATGAAACATGTTTTTGTTCACCAGGTGGGTTTTGAAACTGATTTTTTTTTTCAGTTTCAAACTTTCTTTATGTTAAAAGTCAAATTAAAAGCCTTTGTTAGTTGAAAGCTTTTAATATTTTAAAAATAAAGTTTATAGGATTTTAATCGATTTCCTTAAAAAAACTACAATAAAAATTGAAATTATATAAAATGTATTTTTTGAAAAGCTTTTTTCAAAACTTGTGTCATTAACTATCTTCGAAAATATTAAGAGTTAGACTGCATTTTAGCAAAATATAATATGAGTTTAATTTTTTTTCGAATAATAAATGATTTTGAGCAAATTTCATAGTTATAGAAAGCTCTCGGATGTAAATTCACACCTGAGTACCGTTTAAGGATAAACGAAAGATTTTTTCATTTAAAATCGTTTAAAGTGTTAAAAGTTAGAAATAAGGCTTTTGTCAGATTAAAGCTTTTAATACATCAAATGTTGATTTGAAAGCTTTTTGTATGTTAAAAAGTTTTTTATTGTCAATAAATGATAGCCAGTTTCTAAAATAAAAAAAATAAAATTAAAAACAATTCTATAGTCCGGTTTTCAAGGCAGTATTAAACTTTATTTCAAGGTTGGCAATCGATACCCACCCAGAATAACGATATTTGGCTATTGTACCGCAACCAACAAAGATATGGACATTTTTAAAAGCGATTATGAAAGTCGATGAAATTTATAGTTTTTTTGATTTGTTACTTCGTGCTTGTACCGGTTTCTTTTCGAAATATAGGCCAATACTTTTATAATACCGTTTTAAACAGTATTTTAAAGGTATTGACCTATATAACGAAAATAAACCAGCACAAACACTAAGTAACATATCAAAAATACTGAAATTTCATCGACTTTCATATTCGCTTTAAAAAATCTCCATATCTTTATTGGTTGCGGTACAATAGCCAAATACCGTTATTCTGGGTGGGTATCGGTTGCCAACCTTGCTTTATTTAAATAACATTGGTGAACACACTAAACTGAATTGCAAAGCTTTTTGTAAAAAAAAGCAACTTGTATTTTAGCGAAAGCTTTTATGGGGAAACTGGTATCAGTTATTAGCTTTCAAACTGTTTTTAACTGAACTGAAATTTTTTGACATGAAAAAGCTTTTAATATTGATAGTAAAATGTTGACAAAACCTTACTCATTTTTATAGCCTTTCAGAAAACAAAAATCTATTAAATCATCGATACGATTTGTAAAAGCTCAAAAGGCTTTTATGATGAGCTTTGGCTTATTAAGATTTTTAAACACAGTTGCAATTTAAATTTAATAACTATAGAATTGAATTGGAAATATTTGTTTGCATATATTCGGAAGAAAGCTCTTTTTCAAAAATTTTATCTGTAAAAAGATTGTAAAACTTTAATTATTTAAAAGCTTTACAAATGAAGTTTGATGGATCTGCTAAAAGCTTTTTTATGTAAAAGTTTTAATGAAAGCATTTTGTGTTAAAAAAAATCTAAAAGATTCTAACCACCAAAATTTTTGAAACTCCATTTTACAGAAAGCTTTTATTAAAAAACTTAGTTAAGCCCCTATGACACTACATTTTTTTTGTATTGATGAAATTTATGTAAACAGGTCAAATATATCACTATAGGAAATCTGAACAAGTGTGAAGAGTAAAAGAATACTAATAAAAAAGAGTAAACGTCAAATTTTATTCTTGTGTTATCGATAAATTTGGTTATCAAATGACAGAATGTAAAAAAAAAATGTAAAAATTTTACATATTTTTTTGACATTTATGTATTAATGATATTAAGTGTTGCCAACTTTTCTGTTTTTCATTAAATGAAGCGATTTTTTGTTTGTTTTTGGCGGTTTTTTTAATTTATTCAGCGGTTTTTTATTAAAAAGAAAGTAATCACCACTATTTGTTTGCTTATTTTATGTTTCTTATAAAAAATAAAATACAAAAAAAATCTAGTGTCATAGGAGCTTTAGTAAGGAGGGTTTATTCTGTTAAAAATATACTGAAAGTTTTTAACAGCTGCAAGCTTTAAAGACCGAAATTTTGCGTGTATTTTGATATTGAAACAAATAAAAAATGCATGAAAGTCTTGCGATCGTCTGACGGGTACATATGCAATACAGAAATTGAGCTTAGATCGGGCTCAGAAGAAAAAAAAACGTTAAACCAATAATTTTTTATCCAACTATTAATACGATTTTTGTGCAATTTTTGCTTTATTTTGTTATTGCTATAATTTTGTTGTTATTAATTTATTAACTTTTAGCAAAATTATTTATTTATATTTATTTGACAAATAATTTTTTTATAAATTCTATATTTTTAAACTTCTTTTTCTACTTTTCTTACATGCTTACATTACCAAAAAAATATCAAAAATAAACTATAAAACTTAAAAAAAAATAAAATGGATTCTTTCAAAAATCAAATGCCAAACAAATCACTTTGAAACTACACCCTACTGCATGCATGCGCAATAAAACAAAACATATTGCATACAAATCTGCAAACAAAATCGCAAAAAATATGCAAAATTTCGCATGATCTCTCTTAAAAACACTGCATTCTCAACATTTTTTACGTATTTATTTTATTTATAAAAAAATTTTAAAAATTATTTAGCTTCTAAGAAAATTCCTATAAATGCTTCTTATGTTAATTATACTGATGAAAGTGGTCAGGTATTTGTTAATTTATTTGTTTTAAAATATTTTTAATTACTTTTCAGCTTGTTTTTGTTGATTTTGAAAAAAAACTAACAGCTTTTTAAACAAATTTTTAAAATTTAATTTTATTTTGTTATGTTTCAAAGCTTATTTTGCATTTGGAAATTTTGTTTAAACAAAGTTTCTTGTTTTTTATTTTTTAAATTTAATTTAAATTTTTTATTCAAAAATTTGTTTTTAATTAATATTTTCTTTTAGAAAACAGCAAGTTTTTTTTTTTTGAAAATTCTAAATTAATATGAAATTTAGTTTATAAGTGAATTATAGAACAAATTATAAGACTGATATATAACTATTTTAGATATTTTTTTTAAATATACTATACAGAATTTATCACACCATAAATATATTTACATACCTACATATAATTGTTATTAAACCTTTAAGGGCCATGTAAATTTAGTTGTGAGCTTTAAAGTTTCTGAAGAAGCTCTAGAGAAAAGTTTAACTTTTAAATAAACTTATTACAAGAAACTGACCGAAACCTTTTTTTAAGTCGAAAGCTATTCTTAAAAACATACTGTGCAACAAATTTGGGGTCATTTTATTGAGTCTTAAGGGCTTCAAACGAAGGAGTATCATCAAATCAACAAAATCACCAAAGAGACAAAGTTTAGGTCACTAAAAATAAAATTGTAGTGTTGGAAATTGTAAAAATGTATTCTGTACAAACTATAAATATGTCAACACATCAGTAAAAGAAGAGTAAACCACTATTTGTCAATATCAATGTGATGGTTGTATCGCCTAAGGCGCGGTCAGCCTGTTTTCCTAATGGTATGGATATGACAAGATATCCGTGGTTCAATGCACGGCAAACCAACATTTAAAATCCTACTGATGATAACACTATAATGGGAGTGTTTGAATCCGGAATACCTAAAATGTCTATAATTTTTAGAAATTTAGTTTTCTTCAGCATTTTTTAACTCTTATTTGTAAAGTTAGTTCGAATTTATTTCGTATGACCCCCTTAAATTTTTAATTTCTGAGAAAAGGCGTTTGGTAAGCTTATATTCAAAACTGTCTATCTGCAAAACAAAAATTTTTAAGGACAGTAAACAAACTGTTGATATATGTAACTTACACTTAAAAAATTATGACAGTAGACTCCACTACAAAACACAGTTAAAACTACAATTGTTGTTGTTTAGGCGTCTACTACATTTTACGGCCAAATCAACCGAAAAATTTTGATATTTTTAACTATTGTTTAACAACTACAGAAAACGGTAAAAAAAACTTCAAACTACAGTTATTTTTACTGTAACTCAAATTGTCAGAGTTTTTTTATTAACAAAACAAATCTTTAAAAATGTCAAAAACGGTAAAAATTGTTTAAAAAACAAAAAAATATTTTTATTACATTTTATAAAATGCAATTAAATTAATTTAGGTATTAATTATTTGCTAATAGTTCGTGCTGCACTCTACATTTCCAACTCGTTCAACAAATTCGTTTTTCTAAACATTTCTAGAAAAATAAAATTTTTGTATAGACTAAAAACAACTACATAAAACAACTGTTACTACAATGTAGTAATTTTTTGTATTTATTTTTTAAAACAACTACAAAAAAAATTGTTTGAGATTTTTCATACAAAAATAACTGAAATTATAGTTGAAAACAACAACTATACTTGCTACAAAAACCACCGCAATGTAGTAACTGCAATAATTTTCTAACAATAAGTGCAGTTCTTCTTTAATTTAAAAACGTAGTTTTGTATTTTTTTTTGTGTAAAATGAATATGAGTGTGGACAGCTAAATCAGTGTTCAGATTTCTACCAAAAACTCGCAAGTTTTGAATAAAAGCCCTCGATATTATATGTCTTTAGTGAAATTGTATGGCGTTTTTTTTTTCTTCGAACATACAAGCCCTCTAACTGTCATTTCAAGAAGTCATTTTAGGCTTTTTTGAAAAATTAAACACAAAAGTCTATTAAAAAGTCAATTTAAAGGGTTAAAATGCGTTATTAGACTGAAAATTTTTAAAATTTTTTACAAGTCTTAAAATTAAAATTAATTTAAGAAAAATCCGATCATTTTGATCCAAGTTTTTAAAGAATGCGTTCACTGAAACTCTAAACCTTGATCATAAAGGTAGGAAAAACCCGCCATTTTTAAAAATTTGTTGACAAATTTCAAATGGCGATATCTCGAAAACCGTTTGACCGATTCCAGACATTTTTTGATATATAAATTGCAATTATAATGTTGCTTCAAGCTCTGTGAAAGGGTCCAGGGAATGAAATTTTCCGACTTTTTTTAAATTTCTTAAATGTAGGAAAAAACCGTCGGTTTTTGCAAATTTCAAACAGCGATATCTGGAAAATTTTTGCCCGATTATAGAATTTGTTTGATATTCGTATTCACTGCATAATTTTTTTTTGATTTTTAGTTTTTAAAAATCCAAATCTTTTATCAGTGTACGCCACGGGTTAATTTAATCCGATTAGACTCGTAAGGTGTTTCAATTAAGTTTTAGGCCAAGGCGAATTAAAATATTCCCGGACATTCCAAGTTGGAAGAAAAACTTTTTTGCCATACAAAAAAATGCCGGTCTAAGAACCCATGTAAACGTATTTTGTATTCACAATTTATCGTTCCAAATTTAAAAGAAATCGGACCAGTTCTACTTGTCTCCATACAAACCACCCTGCCGATATTAACAAAAAAATCTCAAAATTCATGAAAAAAAATTAATATTCGATTACAATTTTGTTTGTAGGTGTTGAAGGTGGACTTTGATAACCTTATCAAATCTGATTATAATTTTTGCACTCAGTCCCCATATAAAATTTTTGACTGATATTCTGTTCAGTCGGTCTATAACAACATATTTAAGTCAATTTCACTCAAATTTGGTTGATGTCTGATTTGTCCACTAATTATAGGTCTAAAAAGAAATAGATCCAATCGGTCATTTGGCTGAAATTTAAAACCTAAGCTTATTTTTACCCAACGGCGAACCCTATTGAAACTGAAAAAAATCGGTCCATGTTTAGACCTAGCCCCCATTCAACGCCCACTTGAAATTTGGCTTAAATTCCCCTAATAACCTTAAAAAAGTAGGTACCCTTTTAAAATTTGACAGTTAAATATAAATATTTTATAATTAATAATCATCATTTTTAATTTCAACGGGATCGGGCAATTTTAACTGATAGTCCCCACACGAACCAACTTCCGATATTAATATAACTCTCTCAAAATATTTAGAAATTGGAGATACTTAACTAAAAGTGTGTTTTCAGATATTTAACAGATACCTTTATTTAATCGGATTACAATCAGACCATTCTTGGTCTTAGTCCCCTATAAAAATTTTGCCCGATAATCTGATAAATCGGCCTATTGACCACAAATATCAGCCGATTTCAATTAAATTTGTTTTGCATGTATCTTCACACTAATAAAAGACCCCACTAAATATAGATCCAATCGGTTCATATTTGGACGTTTGACCCATTCTCCGGAAAACACTGATGTAGGGTATTATATGGTCGGTCTTGATCGACTATAATTTTCTTACTTATTAAAAAATTTAAAAGAACAGACGGACGGACATAGCTTAATCGACAAAAAAAAAGTGAATTGGTAAAATCTGCATACTTAAAGGCGGAATATAATATTTCGGGTATAAAATCTCCAAAAAAACTATACTATACGAAAGGGGTCCAGAAAATTTCTATTGGGAGTCAAAATGATTCCATAAAAATTTCGTGAAAATCAATTTTCTTCTGCTCCCGCCTCAAGGTTGAAGTATGGTTTTTTCGGAAATTTTTACTTAATCTACGATGAGGGTGCCCAAAGACTTTTTTGATTTTTATGAGACTTCGGGGAGGCATTTGGAATACGATTTTTCATTTACAAAAACCAAAAAAATTATAAACTTTCTATTATTATTTTTTTTTTTTAAACATGTTTTTTAGGAAAAACCGTTTGAATACCGGTACGTACCGGTACCGAAGGAAAGGGTTTTTGGATACCGGTATCCGATACCAAAACTGAGTTTCGGTATTGGTATTGGTACCGGTATTTAATTTAAAGGGTTTTGAAACGGATAACGGTATTGAAAAAGGTATCGATTCCCAACATTGGTATATATTAAAGTTTCTTTTTTTTAATTTTCAAAACGCCTTTGATAAGAAATTTAACATTGCAGTGGGTCATAAAGAAGAAATTCAAACTAACTTTGTAAAACCCTTTGGTGATTTATTTTTTTTTTTTGATAGTCGACATTCATTTGGCATTGAATCCATTGAGGCTCATTTTTCTTGTTGCACAGTGTAATGAGCTAAAAAACATGGATTTTCGTGGCTTCCAACTTTGAACAGTGTTGCTTTTCTGCAGTCGATATAGTTAAAGTATTTACACTTCGCTCTAAAAACGTGAATTAAATTTGGGGGTATTCATGTTGAAAAGTTTCTCAGGCATTGCGAATTTTTTGGCTATGCCGAAAGCTTTTGAAAAGTCATGGGGTTTGAGATCATTAAACCCTTTGTAACGCGCACATCTGTAAAGCTCAAAAACTTTTCAAATAATTACCATCGATCAATATTTAATTTTCTATTTAAAGCTTTTGATTAAGCTGCCATAAACTTTTTATGATTTAATTGCTCTACCATCGTTTATTTTTAAATATTTAGTATAATTACTTTTAGCATTTTAGGAAAAACATCGTTAAATTATTTATAAACTTCTACTACTACTATTTACTAAAATTTCAAACAAGAACACCATCAGATATGTATGTACTTATAAAATATACTACATTTAAAATGTTTTACTTTCTACCTTCCATCTATCTCTTTTTTTCCGGTAGTTTTTTGCCATTATTATACGAGTAATTTTAACTTAATTGAATTGACCCTCTTACTGTATATTCTGTTTTTTGTTTTTATTCAACCATCAACTATCCTTTCGCTCATCGACAAACACTACAGAAAAAAATTAACTAAAATTGTATAAAAATATGTAGTATGTACTATACTATATATACAATAATTTGCTACATGTATTATATTATTACATGAGAGGATGGTTTGATAATTATTAAACAATCAAATTTATTTTAAAATTTGGTTTTCTAAAAAATTAAAAAAAAAAAATATAGAGCAAATTTTACGAAAAATAACATTAGACCGTTAGATTTTTGAATGACAAAACAAATGTTTTTGTCGTTTTTTAACGTTTTCGAAATATCGCTATATAAATTTTGGCAAAAATGGTTGTTTTTTCTACGTTCAAAAAATGTTTTAAATAAAATCTAAAATTTTCTTTCCCTTGGCCTTTTTAAAGAGCTTGAGACGAACTTTCATTTAAACTTAATTTGAGCAAAACTCTATTATTTTAACCTGTGGAGCCTTTTGATCAAAGTTTTAGATTTTTAGAAAATTTCCACCAAAATTTTTGTTTTTTTTTTTTTAAGTAAAAAAAATAAATAATAAAAAAACAAGTCAGAAAATTATAGTATATCGAGGGCCTATATTCAAAACCCTCTATCTTAAAAAACACAACTTTTCAGGAGAGCCAAAAAACAGTTTATTTCGCGTATTGTTAGAGTAATTAAAATTCGATATTCTACAATATTTTTTTAAATCAACTACTGAATCTCACATATAATTAGTTTTTAAAATTTCGCACTATTGGGGATATTATGAAAGATAGAGGGTTTTGTTTCTCAAAAGTATTAAGTATATGAATGAAAATGATCAGATAGAGGGTTTTGCATTTTAATAATAATGAATTATTATGATTTCATTTACGACATCGGTAAATTTTTAACGTGATTTATTAATGGTAACGGCTTATAAAGAATTCCGAAGTGGCGGTTTTGGTCCACAGGTGCGGATTTTTGAGACAAAAAATATTTTTTTACCGAATTCATCTTAAAAGATGTCAAACTGTTGAGTATGTTATGTAAAAAATAGTCAAAAATTAAAAACGCGATTTTGGTCCACAGATGCTGATCAGCATCTGGATTTGTAAGATTAAAATTTTTGTTTCATAATGTACACAAGACATCAAAATTTTGAGCCATATTTTTTAAAAAAGTCAAACAAGAATTTTGAGAAAAAATAAGCATCAGTGGACCAAAATCTTGATTCGGGAATTTTGTTGACAAATTCATGTTCAGCATGCAAAAATTAGTATTAAAACATGTAATGCATAATGAAATTATTAAAAAAAAATATTTATAAATTAATTATTTGAAAAGATAGAGGGTTTTGCATTCAGAAAAATTAATTGTGTAAGAGATAGAGAAAACCAAAAATGCAAATAAAATAGCAAAAAAAAATGTTTTTGTTCTGAATTTTACACCATAGATGAGGGCCGTTTTACTGAATATTTTGCCATCAAAAAGTCATTTTCGTGAAAATGGAAGATAGAGGGTTTTGAATATAGGCCCTCGATATAATATATTGAGTTGAAAGTGGGTTGTACAAACCTGTGTTTCCCGGAAAATAGGTCCAAACATTGACCGTTGGGATCTATCTTTGGTCATATCCTTAATAAATGTAGAACACACTTACAAACCAAATTTGAGTAAAATAGGCTTCTATTTGTTGCCAATAAACCGCTTTAACTGAATTCGGGAAAATTTTCCAGATTCCACAAATAATCAGATTTTATTAGGATATTAAAGCACGCGTTAAACAACACACGCAAACAAAACTTTAATAAAATATTTTCTATTTTCATGAATTTCTGAAAGAAAATCTATTATAATACGGTTATTAGAGTAATTTGTGCCTAAATAAAGCGGACCTTTGTATGGAGGCTAGCAAAACATGGACCGATTTTCCAATTTCAACAGGCTTCGTCCATAGGCCAAACGAAGCTTAAGTTTCAAATTTCACCACAGAGTGGTGTAGTGGCTGAATACGACTATCAAATAATTTCTTGAATCGGTAAAGGAGTTTTCGAGATATTGTCTTACTACGTTCATTAAATTTTGGTAAAATTTTTTTTCAAAATTTGTTTTCATTGATGCTTTCTTAGAGCTCGAGACTTTTATGTAATTTTAATTTAAGCCAAATCAGATGATTTTTAGTTTAGAGTCCACAATGATTTGGCTCCAAAGATTTTTTATCTTGGTTTTAGTTCATAATTTTCCCAAAAATAAGGAAAACAAAGTTATTTAATTTTAAGCCAATTTTTACTAGAAAATGGGAAAAATTATACTTCACATTTTAGAAATAGATTGGGTCTAGACCCTGGACCCATGGGTTCGGACCCCATTTAACTCGAGACCCCGTTGGGTCCTTTAAGGTTCCCCATAGATTTTGAACCACAACTTGTGTCCGTTTCGCTTTAACTTGCTTAGTTTTTAAGATGCTTGAGAATCGTAAAAACCGGATAACTCAAAAACTATTAATCGGAGGGCTTTCGGGTATTTTGCGGAAGTGTTCTACTAGTCAAAAGCTACAAAAATGCTGTTGGACCTTTTCTCGTGTTGGCAGTATTTGCCGAGATATGTGCATATATAAAATCTCGGGAATTTCAAATTTTAGATCTAAAATTAGGGTCTTGAGACCCCGACAGATATGCAGAGCTAGGCTATTCCATATTTTTCTTTGTAGTATTTCTTTTGAAAATTTCATCCGTTTCGCTCTATCTCGCTTAGTTTTCGAGATATCGCCATTTTGAATTTTTAACTAAATTCTATGAAGTTATTTACTAAATTCTCAGAAGTCATTAACTAAATTCTAAGAAGTACACTCCCTCAATTCAAAGAAGAGAAATACGATGATGTTTTTTTTAGTAAATTTTAACTAAACTTGAACTAAATTGTTTTTTAAGAAATATGTCTTAAAAATAAAGATACGATTCTTAGATTTGTGGAAAATTTCTTTGGCAGTAAGAATTTTTTTCCTAATATCCATTTAAAGAAAACTATGAACTAATTATAAGTAAATGAACTAAAATTTTTTCCTCACAGTTAAGAAAATTTCTCATTTTTAAGTTAAACTTGACTAAATTTTAGGAAAATTCATGATAAATTTTCAAAGACATTTTTTCCTTAATTTTAGTAATGTCTTTTTTTCAGTGTCCTTCAAAAAAGTTTTGAATTTTCCAAAAATCCGCGGGTTAAAACGTTCGGATTTAAATTGAATTAAGATTAAATGCAAGCTTTTCTTAAGCTATATGAAACAGTCAAGGAAAAGAAATTTAATTTTTTTTTAATTCTTAAACATAGAAAAACCCTTAATTTTTTGCAAAATTTCAAAAGCAATGTCTCGAAAACCGTTAGACCGATTTCGAAACACATACATATTTTATTTATTTTTATTTTAAAAAATCCAAAACTTTAGTCGGCGGGCGGAAGGGGTAAACTTTATCAAATTTGTACCACATTAGTTTTTATCAACAAAAAATTGACCGGACACTTAGGAAGTTCAAAATATGCAAAAAATCTCGCTTTATATTACATATTACTTTCGAATACTTAAAATAGCATTAATTAATTTATAGAGTACTCAAAATACTTAGTATCTTTTATCAAAAGCACTTATTTCGTATATAATAAACCACCTCGCTAAGTTTTGAAGATATGGCCTTTAGACTGTCATTTTTTTATATGGCAAACAAGTTTTTCTTCCGATTTTGTACGTCCGTGCAAATTTTTATTCTACTAGGCCTAAAACTTATGTGGAAAGAATTTAAGGTCAATCAGATTATGCTGAATATGAATATCAAAAAAAAATTTTGAGATATCAACATTTAAAATTTGTCAAAAAATATCCATCTCCCTTGAAGAACTAAACCAACCACTAAAAAACGCAATTTTCTTACAGGTTTTTATACCCTCCACTCACGAGGAAGGTCTACCTGGTGTCACCCGCCGATTCTTGTAGAGCAGGAAAAATAAAAGGGCACGTATTTTTTTTAGAGTCCCAAATTCATATTTAGGGGTTGAAAATTAAGGGGAAGAAACGGTAATTTTTCAAATTTTTGCGATTATCTCCTATATTATACAAAGACACCTAGTCATGTTACATACCAAATGAAAGGTCTTTCGAAAAACTATCTTCGTCTGTAAAGAACGTGTCCAAACATGCACAACTTTTCGTCATATTGAGTAAAATGACAATATTTTAGAAAATTTTTGTTAAAAATTCGAAAAATATTTACTTTTTTGGCATGTTGTTAGCATCACGAGAAACCAAATATGCCTATATTAATTTTGAGGAAATTGGCATAAATCGTAAAAAACTGAAAAAGGTCAACTTCCCACAATAAAAATCGACACCCCCTAAGAAAAAATACATGTCAAATTAAATTTCGTTCTGAAAAACATATCCAAATTTCATGAAGATCGGAGGATGACACCAGGGAGACTCTCCTTGTTAGTGATAGAGGGTATATATAAGTTTGTCATTCCGTTTGTAACTCATCGAAATATCGGTCTTGGACGCCATAAAGTATATGTATTCATGATCCTCCATCGATTTAAAGACATTCTAGCAATGTCCGTCTGTCTGTCTGTGTAAATGGTGATCACGGCCAAAATACTACACGGAGACGACTGAAACTTAACATATTTATTGAAAGTTCTCCCGAGAAGTTTGGTATTGCATTTGAGCGATATCGGTTCAGCGGTTCAAAAGTTATGAAGCAAAGTGTGAGGACACCTCAAAAATTTTAGTACATTCAACATAACCTAAAAATACAAAATGCTAATTCGGCTGCTGGTTGACTTATGTGAACATAGTTGAACACCAAATGGTATTCAAAAATGTACGAACATTAATTTTTGACAAAAAAAAAAAAAAAAACGCGGATTTTTTTTCGCTGAAATTTTTTTTCAAAAGTAATTTACTTTTAAATAAAGTATTTTGCAATAATCTTTTTGAAATTGTGGAGGGTATCACTACATTCGACAAGGCCGAATTTAAATTTTTTACTTGTTTTATACTTTTGTTTAACAAATGAAACAGTTTTATGTCAGAAGAAGTTCGAAGTCCTACTCCTGGGCCTAGAAGAGTAGAAAATTTATTTTGTTTTGACCCGCCTCTTTTGTGGGCGTAGATATAAAGTATTAACTTAAATAACCACACAATTGTTTTACTTTAGAGAAAAAATTTAATGAATTTGTTAATATTTATCTCGAGGGAGAAGGTGTCCCCAAACGTCGACCTTCTTACCCCGCCAAATGCCACAGTAAATTTTCCCCCGTTTTTACATTTGGGAGGGTATAAAAAATTCGGCACAGGCGAGTTTAACACTCTCTTTTATTTGATTTGATTCATTGTCAGTCCAGCTAAGTTAAGTGTAACCAAATGTTTACCGATGTCTGGTTGAATGGGTTTTTGCTTGCTGTCATAAATTTTTCACGGCTCTACCTGGTTGGCATTGCTTCCTGTGTTTCCGCTTTGCCATTCTAAAAATATGCCCCAGATTGGGCGCCATTTTTTAATATTTTTCTAAAAATTTATGTTTATCAGAAGCAAATTCCTTAATATGTCGAAACCGAATTAAACCTGAAATCGATCGGTTTTGTAGTGTTGCAAACCGAAACCGTGCGTTTCGAAAGATATAAGAATGGAAAGCTTTTTCGATGGAGAGTATTCTTTTAAGGTTTCTAACAAAAAAAAAAATGTAAATATCATACCGTTTTTTTTATGAAATCACAAAAAATGTAAGCACTGAGGTTAAATATTTATCAAACCCACTACGTTTGTGCTACACACATACAAAAAGGTTTAAATACTAATTGACACACCTGTACTGTGTAGTGTAAATTGTAGCTAACTAGGTGGGTGGTTTGGTTTGGGTTGTTGGGATATTTTATTGCCTAGTTGATAGATAGTTTATTTTTCAACAGTGTTTGTTAATGTTGGTCAGAGATGGTAGTAAGAAAATGTCGGTATTTTTGTTTACATTTCTGTTGTGTATTTTTTAGTACACCCAATGTTCATACATGTTTTACTAGCTTACCATCCCGGTACTTCGTTACCGGTTGTATTGAATACCGGATAATAGAAAGATCAGAATAACTTTATCGATTTCAAAAAAAATCCCCTATGTTGTCTTTGTTTTATTTACATGTGGACGTTTAAGTTTTTCATAAAATAATATTTCAATGAATAATTTAAACAATAAAATGTGAATAACTTTGCTGGTACTTTATAATGTTAGTTCCGGTGAAAAAAGATATTGACAATTTTCGAGCCCTTATATCAGGATTTTGGATTTTGAGTGAATAAATATTTCAGTGAAAAAAGAAATTAGACAAGTAGAAAAGTTAAATTCGACTTTGCCGAATCTATAAATACCCTCCACAATGCATTTTTTTAAAGCGTAGTATATTTTTTAACGTGAAAAAATTAAAAATTTTGATTAAAAATATTTTATTTTGAGTAAAAAACTCTTTTTTTGTAATTTTTTTTTTTTAAAAAAAGGAAAAATTACTAATTTTTTTTTTTGAGTGTAAAATTTTTTTCGAGTGTAATGTTTTTTTACTGTAAAAATATTTCTTAGTGAATGCACGTACGTATGTACACAAAATATTGTCATTTTTGTAAAAAAAAACTAAATTTTTTTTTAGTGTAAAATTTTTTTTGAGTGTAAAATTTTTTTTGAGTGTAAAATTTTTTTCGAGTATAATTTTTAAGTTACCAATGCTTTTAAAACTAAACCAGTTTAAAAAGCATTGCTTTAAAATTAAACTAGTTTGAAAAGCATTGTTTAGTTACCACCAATGCTTTTAAAACTTGTTAAAACACGTGGCATTTTAGATGAAACTAATTTGAAATTCAGGGTTTTGCTTATAACTTTTGAACCACTGCACCGATTGAGCTGAAATTTAATACCAAACAGACCCGTGGATCGGCAAAGATACTTGCCAAACTTCAGTAGTCTCATTATTGTCTTTCGAAAGTTATCGTGTTTTTTATCTCGTAAATTCGCAAAACACCCTTGCCGAAATTTACTCTTTTGCTCATAACTTTTGAACCACTGGACCGATTTGGCTGGATTGCAATACCAACCTGACCAGGTAAATGACCAACATATATTCCAAACTTCAGTAGCCTCTGTAAAGTCTTTCAAAAGTTAGCGTGTTTTCTACGGACGGACAGACAGACAGACAGACGGACGGACGGACGGACGGACGGACGGACGGACGGACGGACGGACATCGCTAGATCGACTTAAAATCGATCGAGGATCATAAATATATATACTTTATGGGGTCCTAGACCAATATTTCGAGGTGTTACAAACGGAATGACAAACTTATATATACCCTCTATCACTAGAGTGGAGGGTATAAAAAAAATAAGTTTGAGTAAAAAAAACATATAGAAAGAAAAATATGGAATAAAAAAAAGTTAAATACGAAAAATTTAAGTAAAAAGCATCATTCCATATTGTTCCCTGCTCTATTCTAGTTTGTTCCCCGTTCTACTCCATTTCATTTCCAATTCTATCTCTTTTCGTTCCATGTGAGTTTATTCATCTTCGTATAATATGCGTTAAAGAAATAAAAATTTCTATTGTCTTTATCTTATAGATATGAAAAGTACCAACTTACACCACTTTCACCTGGTACCCCTTTTTATCCTAAAATTTTAAAATATATCCTTCTCTTGGGTGTTATTTCTGGGGATTTTAGTTTAATAGTTAGATAGGTAAAAATAACCATTTGCGTTTTCCCATTAAAATTAAATTTTCCAAAAACTGTTTTTTTTTTGTGCTAGGTGATCCTATATTTAAAATATCAAGTTTCTGAACCATTATTTCAAGAATAACCAAATTTACTCTTTTTATACCCTTTACGATCGGTCGCGACTCTTAGAAAAAGAATTTCCAAAAAGAACTTTTCCAAAATATTTGTTCACTAAACGATCAAGCATTCAAAATTTTAATGCCTAGGATCACTACTTCATGAAAAATCTAGAGTATCAAAAACAAATTTTTACAACTCTAGAAACGGAATTTTTTAAATTACTTTAGCAGAATGTTTTTTATCATCGAAGGACCCTACATTTCAAAATTCAAGCTTCTAAGGTCATTATTATAGAAACAATGAAAAAGTACCAAAAGTACACTTTCTAACCCCCGTTAGAAACGGAATTTCCAAAAAGTACCTCTTCCAGAATGTTTTTTCTTTACCGAAGGATCCTTCATTCCATATTTCAATTTTCCACTAAGAAGTGGAATTTCCATAACGTGTTTTGCCCAGAATGTTTTTTTTACCAAATTCTCCGACATTAAAAATTTTTAGATTATAGGTAAAATTTTTCAGGAAATATAAAAAGTTTCTAAGATTATTATTCCAGGAAATAGAAAAGTACCAAAAAGTTTACTTTCGGTACTATTTATAAATGGTACTTTATATAAAAGGCACTTTCTTATAAAAGGTACTTTTTATTAAAGGAACTTTTTATAAAAGATACTTTTTATAAAAGGTTCTTTTAATAAAAGGTACTTTTTATAAAAGGTACTTTTATAAAAGATACTTTTTATAAACGGTACTTTTTATAAAAGGTACTTTTTATTTTACTTTTATTGTGTAAAAGGTAGTATTCCACATTCCAATTTTCAGGTGTCTAGGAAAATTATATTAGGAAATATAAAAAGTACCAAAAGTACAATATTTTACCCCCCTATGAAACGCAATTTTTTTTCCAGAATGTTTTTTTCACTGCAGGATTCTACATTTCAAATTTGAAGTTTCTATGCCCATTATTTCAAGAAATAACAAAAGGTACTAAAAGTACACTTTTTACCCCATTGAGCCCCCTTAGAATCCAAGTTTGCAAAAATTTTTTTTTTTTTTTGCAGCAGAGGATCCTACATTCCAAATTTCAAGTTTGTAGACCATTATTTCAGTAAATAAAAAAAAAGTACCAAAAGTACACTTTTTTACCCATTTTACCCCCGTAGAATCAACATTGGCAAAAACCCTGCCTTAGTGAATCTTTTTTTCGGGAGGTGAACCTACATTGCAAATTTCAAGTTTCTAGTATCATTATTTAAGGAAATGTAAAAGGTACTAAAAGTACAGTTTTGTACCCTTTTTACCCCTTTGAATCATCATTGGCAAAAATCCAGCGTTAGTGTATCTATATTCCGGGAGGTGAGCATACCGTCCAAATTTCAAATCTCTATGACCATTATTTCATGAGATATAAAAAGTACCAAAAGTACAGTTTTTTACCCTTTTTACCCCCTTAGAATCAACATTGGCAAAAGTCCAGCATTACAGGATCTACATTCCGGGAGGTGAACCCACATTCCAAATTTCAAGTCTCTACGACCATTATTTCATGAGATATAAAAAATACCAAAAGTACAGTTTTTTACCCTTTTTACCCCTTAGGATCAACATTGGCAAAAGTCCAGCCTTACAGGATCTGCATTCCGGGAGATGAACATACAGTCCAAATTTCAAGTCTCTAGGACCATTATTTCATGAGATATAAAAAGTACCAAAAGTACAGTTTTTTACCCTTTTTACCCCCTTAGAATCAACACTGGCAAAAATCCAGCCTTAGTGGATCTATATACCGGGTGGTGAACCTACAGTCCAAATTTCAAGTCTCTAGCTTCAGCGGTTTGGGCTGGGCGATGATGAATCAGTCAATAAGTCAGTCAGTCAGTCAGTCAGTCAGTCAGTCAGTCAGTCAGTCAGTCAGTCAGTCAGTCACATTACTCTTTTATATATATAGATTTTTTTGTTTGACTGTGTTTTTCTGTTTTTTTGTTTTTGCAGACATAAATTAGGTTAATCAAATTAATTGCGCATCCGCGCCTCTATACCAAACAAACCATCATAATTAAGAGTGGTGGGGTCGTTTTTGTTGTTGCCATTTTCTTTTTGTTTTGTTGTAGTATCAATGAAGCTTTTCGTAAACATTAATAATACTTGTGCTGTGTGTGTGTACTTACAGTCAATGGTCATAAACTTAAGTATGCACATTTTGGTTTAATAGCATTTTAATTAGTTTTTAAACTTGTGTATAAATAAAGAAAATTAATTTATTTTAATTATGTAGTTAAAGTAGTTAATAATATAACTATGTACTACCTCCGTCCCAAAATAATCTTAACATTTCTATATTTTGGCTGGGATTATGGAGGATTTTTTGAAAAAGCTTTGTTTTTTTTGTTAATACATATCGGGACATATCAATAATTTAAAAATTCTTTATAGCTTTGCAATTTTTCAATTCACGTGCAAAATGGATGCAATAAACTGCATCCAGATAAATTAGACAACTTGTTTTCGACGTTACAAACAGGCATGGTGTCCACTATGGTCGAAAAGATGAAAATTATTACAAAATGCGGCGTATGAAATAAGAAATTTTATGCTAGAGGCCCTTTTAACGGTTTTTAATAAATGCATTATGGATGCAATAGGGACATCTTGCAAATATTTTTAATTAATTTTGTTACAGTTTTAGTACACGAGATGAGTATAAGATTATTTTTTTAACTTTATCTTGTATTATTTCAACTAAAACACTGCTTATTAAAATGTTAAGTTTATTTTGGGACAAAAAAATCTATAGAAATGTTAAAAATATTTCGGGACGGAGGTAGTATGTATTTTGCATGTGCATAAATGCAAATATTTAAAAATTGTACCTACGATAAAAAAGAGCTTTAAGGTTTAAGGGTATTTAAGTTAGCATTTTTTTAAGAAAAAGCACTATAAAAGAAAACTTTTGTATGTAATAAGAGGGTTTAAATTCGAAAAGCTCTTCATAAGAAGCTTTTTAGATTGATATTTTGGAAAGGGAATATAAAGAAAGAAAGGAAAAAGTGTGCCTCAAACTAGACACGTTTGAATTTTGATTAACCTTGTCTGAATTTCAATTGCGAAAGTTGCAGAGGTCAACACAAAGTCGGAAGAGAAAATAGCAAATATGCTGTAATATAAATGGGGCATTCCATGTCAAATCAGACACTTTGAATAATTTTTTTTTAGACTTTTCCAATTTGTTGACAGTTTTTAGTACCCTTTGAAAACTCATTCGTGGTAAATTTTCAGATTTTTTTGATGACCCGTTCAAAGGATATAAAATTTTTACAAATTGGTAGTTTGTTCCTTTACTCAAACTTCTTTTTCTCATTACTTCTTCAATAATGGTCCAAATTGCCAATTTTTTTTTTTTAATTTTTGTTTTTTCACGTTCTTTAAAAAAAAATTAGAAAAATTCTTAAAAGTGCTCTAGTGTGCGATTTTTAAGTTTTAAAATTTAAATCTCATTTTTGAAAATGTATGTACTCTTTGATTTTTTTGAAATTTTTTTGTGTAAAACTTCTATCGATTCTACAATTTTTATGCCCAGTAGGATCGTGGGATAACTATTATTACTATTTTTTTAAATTTTTTGAAAAAATTTTATTGTAATTTTCCAATCTTAAAATCATTTCTACTGCTCCAATGGTGCGTCATAGAGGGGTCCTTTATAAGACCGACCTCCATTAATTTTTACGTCTTAACATTTCTTTTGAACAAACTAATACCTTATCTCCAATTTCTAAGGGGGCTCCCACACAAAACGACATTTTTTAAAATTTGTTCCAACCGCTCTAACTGCCCAACGAGTGCCCTTAGAGCAAAAAAATGTATGACCGACCCACAATATTTTTTTTAGTCCATGACCGACCCACAATATTTTTTTAGTCCAAACATTTTCTCTGAACACGCCTACCCTCTATCTTTAACTATTAAG
Organism: Pegoplata infirma; assembly: GCA_963921195.1. Lineage (NCBI taxonomy): Eukaryota > Metazoa > Arthropoda > Insecta > Diptera > Anthomyiidae > Pegoplata > Pegoplata infirma. The sequence goes on from OY992538.1 coordinate 209,030,044, forward strand.
GCGGTCCCCATACGATTCTCTATATTTTTTGTAAATACGTTTTATTTAATCAACTTCTACCGGTCCAATGGTACGTCCGAGAGGGGTCATTAGTGAGACCGACCCTAATTTTTTTGTACCCTCCAACATTTTTGTAAAACATACCTACGCCCTATCTCCACTCCCCAAGCTGGCTCCCATACAAATTACAGTTGGCGCAAATTTTATAAAAATGTAATTTTGAATGGAAGCCCACTTAGGACGTGGAGATAGGGCGTAGGTATGTTTTACAAAAATGTTGGAGGGTAAAAATAAATGGGGGTCGGTCTTACTAATTACCCCTCTCGGACGCACCATTGGACCGGTAGAAGCTGATTAAATAAAACAAATTTAAGAAAATAAAAAAAATTGTATGGGGACCGCTTTAATAGTTTAAGATAGAGGGTAGGTGTGTTCAGAGAAAATGTTTGGACTAAAAAAATATTGTGGGTCGGTCTTACATTTTATTTACGATGTACCAGACCATTAATCTACACTCATAGAAAAATGCTTCATAGTATTTATGAAATGGTTTCATAAATATTTTTCTCATAAAATTTCAGTATATGTATACCTTCATAAATATAATGAAGTTTTATGAACAAAAATTATGAAATGCACTTCAATGATTTAAAAATTTGAGCAAAACAATTTCAGCTCATGAAGACGATACCAGATTCCTTTTTTTTAATTCTTTTTTAGTTCTTCCATTGCAAAAATCATAAATTTTATTTCTAAAAAAAATAATGCATTTGCTTACATTAATGAAAAATTTCATAAATACTATGAAACATTTTCATTAACATAATGAAACATTTAATTAAATTTAGTCCAATGTAGGTAAGTGGCTGCTGACGCTTAACGTCAGCACACGTAGACTCTAAGGTCCAATGTAACTGTTTCATAAATATTATGAAATAAGAATTTTTTCTATAGAATATGAAATTTGTTAAAGACAAAGTTAACAATACTCAATGTTATTATTATCAAAAGCGTATAATATTTAAAAAATATGTAGCTAAATTTCAAAGCTTTTATTTAAGCTTGATAGTGTACAGATTAAGTAAATAATAAATGTTTTTTTTTTTAAATATCTCTAACAAGAAAGGTCTTTCATAGGGCACCCATCGATTGTCTTGAAACTTGCATATGGGAAAGAGGGTAGGAAAATAAGAGTTATCTGTTTTTTCTTAGCTGCCCAATCTCACATTTAGCGGGTCAAAGGGGAAGGGGAAAAACGGAATTTTTTCGTTTTTTGACGATTTTTCACATTTCTTCAAAAGAAACTACCTGAACTTTTTATACAGATCGAAAGGTTTTTTGAAGGCCTATCCAATGGCGTATCGGCTGTTTCCAAATTCGGCTTCGTTTAGCTCCTATTTTCGAAAATGTAAAATCGTAGTGGTAGTTTATATGGAGAAGTACACACGTAGGACCGCCAAAATCACATGAAATAATCTCTATTAAAATTAAGCTGACCCGTTGTTTTGCGTTTTGCGAAGTTCCTGCTAGTTCGGATTTTATTCGGATTTTCCCGAAAGACCTCATTTTTTAATAAGGTGGCAACCCTTTTTTAAATTTTAGATTGGGCAGCTAAAAAAACAGGTGACTCTTATTTTTATCCCCTCAATCCCATATGCATGTTTCAGGACAATCGGCGGGTGCCCTCTGAAAGACCTTCATTGTAAGTCGATTTTTTTAAGTTCAGACATTAAAAATTAAAAAAATGGTCCAATAGTTTTTATTCAGTACCCGAGTAAAAATAATTTAATATGATCTTATATACTTCTATATAGTCATATTATTTCATATATGATCATGTGTGACACTATGTCTTGCGAGATAAATTTATATAATAAATTTTGATGTGCGATTTTTTTAAGATATCGCCATACATAATTATATGTTGTAACATCTGGTCCCATGCATCATTCCAAATTTCTAAGTGTTTTATATAAAATTTTATATGACTCCATTATTTTTTAATTTTTCTAAGTTTTTTCCAAGAACATATTTTTTTAAAATTTCAAATGACTTCATATTTTTTTATTTTTCAAAGTTTTTTCCAAGCACCACTTTTTTATCACGAATATTTTTTCAAGGAACATTTTTTTATCGCAAATATTTTCTAAGTGTTTTATATAAAATTATATATGACTCATTTTTAAAAATTTTTCTAAGTTTTTATAAGGACAAAGTTTTTATGAGAATATTTTCTAAGTGGTTTATATAAAATTTAACATGTCTCCATTTTTTTGAAATTTTTCTAAGTTTTTTTCAAGAACAACTAATTTTTATTATTTTAATTTTTCAACTTTTTATTAAAAACTAAAAAAACATCCGATTTATAAAATTGTATAAATTTTAATATAATTGGATATAATTTTATATCATTGGGTTAGACCAAAACTCGTATCAAAGTCGATATAAAGTTATATAAACTGATATTATTAGATAATATTCGATCAAATCTTATGAAACCATTTTTCGTATAAGATTATATCAAAATAGACACGAACCCATATTAAATTATATATTGCGTCATATCATTTTTTTTTACTCGGGTAATCAACTAATTATTCCAACAACCCAACCAAAAAATTATTTTTTTAAATACAGTAGAAGAAATAAGCTTTTTTTACCTCCAATTCTTTTGACCACCAATTTTTTGTAAGCAAAGCTAAATTTATTATTTACTCAATCTGGACGCAATGAAGCTTAAATTAAAGCTTTATAAATTACCAACATAACATTTTTTAAAGTTATACTCGTTTTAAAATAATAACGTTGAATATTGTTAACTTTGAATTTTAATTTTGCTTTCATCGGCAGGATATTTTCGCCTTAAGTGAAACCCAAGTAGGAGATGCTGATCCACAGGATTTCCAAATACCTGGGTATCAATTGCTATCCCCTTTTATTCCTCATCGGGGTCTTGCGTTGTACATTCGTGAAAATGGTGTGTACCAACTACAGCCACATCTAGGCTGTAGTGATGCGGAATTTAACTCGCTTTGGGGTAAATTTCAAATCAGTACACACATTTTGCACTTCGGGTTCGTCATGGCTTCGCCATTCTAGCCATACGACTCCCGAGGGCTTATATGTTGAGCATTTCGCTGCACACAACCACCTTGTGCAACTTGTGAATGAACCAACACATATTCCGTGTGTTGATGGGCATATTCGTAATACCCTCGACCTTTTTTTCACTTCGCATCCTGACAAATACGAAGTTGAGACCCTTGCTCCACTCGGAAACTCGAACCATAACATCGTTTTTGCATCCTTTTCATTTTCTGACCTTCGTAGTGCTTCAAAACCAGCAACGAAGCGCTCTACTTTTGTATATGAAAAGGCTTGTTGGGCTGAGCTTAACGAGTTCTTCCAGCATTTTAATTGGAAACTCTGTTTTCTTGATGACAATGTTAACTCTGCGGCAGAAATGGTAGTAAATGTGATAATGCTTGAAATGAAATTATTCATTCCATTGAAGCAAATTTCGACTAAACCAAAACATAAGTGCTGGTTTAATCAGACGTGCCGGAATGCAGTCAGATCAAGAGAGGTTGCGTTCAGTAATTGGCGTAATGATAAAAACTCAGTTGCTGACACGTTACGTAAACAGGCGAGAAATTAATGTGTCAGAGTACTCAGACGCGAAAAGCTACGTTACGAGCAGCGTATACGTGTTGTTATAGGTGGGTTCTCATCAGATTTGTTTCATTTGAAGTCAGGGTTGCCGCAAGGTTCTGTTCTATCTCCTACACTTTTTCTTATTTTTCTTAACGACCTTCTGGGTCTAACTTCCAATCCTTTCTATTCTTTTGCAGATGGCAGCAACACTTGCCATTCATTTTCCTTAAATCATAGACCAAGCCTTACTGAGGTTGATGCTATGAGGCAGAATATGAATGACACACTCGATCATGACCTTACGAAAATCTCTGAGTGGGGTCTTGCGAATCAGGTCGATTTTAATGCTCGTAAAACCCCAATGTTGTATGCTGACCCACAGACGGCTTGTGGAATCAGCGTCATCTGTTTCCATTGGTGGTATAGCTATTGAGGAATCAGACACTCTTGATGTTCTAGGCATGAAAATCCAATGTGATGTTTGATGGAACCAACATGTTTTTCAGTTGTCGAAAGAAGCATTCAAGTGTCATAGTTTGTTAAAACGGTGCAAGAATTACTTCACCCCGTCTGATCTTCTCACTATTTATACCGCCTATATCCGACCGAATATGGAATACAACTTCCATGTCTGGGCAGGTGCTTCAAGATCTATCTTGAAGCTTCTGGACCGGGTGCAAGGGAGTGCGTTGAAGCTCATCAATGACAGTAGTGTGTCCAGCTCTATTGATTCATTGGAGCATCGTCGGAATGTGGGTTGCGCGTCATTGTTCTATCGATATTACCACGGTAAGTGGTCAGCTGAGATGGGTGAACTCATCGCTGAGACGCGGGTGCATACCCGTAATACTCGCCTTTGGCTCAAAGTAAAAAAAAAAAATACTATGAAATAACTTCATAAATGTGATGAAATTTTTAAGAAAAAATAAGTTAATTCTTTGAAATATTTTATAATATTTATGAAAAGTATAATATAAAATTTTATGAAATGTTATTCGTTATATTTATGAAACCTTTCATATATATAATGAAATATTTCATATATATATCCAAATTTTTTTCCAATTTTTTTTTATATTATATATATATTGACCCTATATATATATTGACCCTATGAACATTTATGAAACTGCTTCATTGTATTTATGACAGAGTTACATTGGAACTTTAATGAAGATTTTCATTATATGACAGTTTTCATAAACACAATGAAGCTTTTTCTTTGAGTGTAGTTCTTCAAAAAACCCTATCAATCTACTTCTTTATAAAAACCGTCCCCGTTCTATTAATAACCATACATAGTAGTCAACCATGACTGTTAAAATTGTATAAGAGAAAACTAAATGTTAAGGCTGAAAACTTGAAAAAAAATACGTTATTTAACGTCAGACTAGGATGATGATGTCACAGTTTGTTGTTTTTGTTCTTTAACCAATGTTTAGCTAGCACTAATGACTGATGATGATAATGATTACGACTGTTATGACACTCCCTTTTACCTTTTTGTAACATAATGAAAAATAAAATGAAAAGGCATTAGTAGGAAATATGTATACAAGGACATCAAAAATATATAAGTCATTAGAAACAGCAGTAGTATATGTACAAAATTCTAGTAAAATATTTTTTTTTTTTTTTTTAAGAAAATTTTAACAAATTGTAGAAATAACAAGAAAAAAACTAAATTAAGTTAAATTTTTTTTTCTTCCCTTCTATTTCTTTTAATTTTTATTCCATAACCTTAACCACTTCGAAAAAAAATATATAATAAATCCCACCAAAAGCAGCTCATAACTCAGATCGGCGGTTATTATATCACACACAGTGTCCTATACTTATAAATGGTACTGTTTATATAATTAGGTAATGCATAATAAATTCATTATTAAAAAAAAATCAAAAAAAAATTGAAAAACTGACAAAAATTATATAATATACATATGCTTTTTTTAAGCTTTAAGTTTAGCTTAAAAGCTTTTTTACAAAGCTTTAGTTGTGCTTTTTTATAGTTTCGGTTTTGCCTTTTAAAAATAAGATTACAATTGAACACTTTACTTTAAAAAAAAAAAAGCTTTTAAGCTTTATAAACACAAAAGCTTTTTTTAAAAAATAAATCAAACAAAATTTTAAACAAAAATTCTTTTTATAAAATTTAAATTTTTAATTGTTTACCAACAAAAAAGCTTATCGTTTTCTTTATTCTTTTTTGTCTCTTTTTTCATATATTTCTAGTGCCGTCATTTAGGATATGTAACTGTGTGTTTGTTAAAAAAGTCTCTTAAACCCCAAAAACAAACCAAAAACATAACCTCCAGAGTTTTAGGAGCTTCATTACCAAAATGTTTAGCACCAATTTAATTATTTTTTACAAAAACAAAAAAAAAAAAAACATTCCAAACAAAAAAAAAAAACAAAAGAAAACAAAAATTGTGATATTAGAACCAAAAACCTAAAGTCTAACGAATACCAAAAAAAACAAACAAAAAAAAAATCAATGTGAGTTTTGAAATCCTTAAATTATTTTTTTTTTAGTTGTTCTACTGCAAAAGCTATTTTATTTAAGCTTTTTTCTCAATATCTATTATAAAACTGGTGTGTGTTTGTTTAGATATCTATATAATTCACAATTTATCAGTTCAAATTTCAAATTTTAAAATCTATAGAATAAAATAACTTGCTGCTTTCTAAAATCTATAAGCTTTTTTTTCCTAAGTTTTTATCTGATTTAAAGCTTTTTTTAATGATTTTTCTTTTGTTTTATGAATTTTATTTAAGTTTACCAATTAACCAGACAATTTTTATCATACTTCATTTTTAACTATATTATTTTTATAAAAAAAAAGCTTTTTTAAGAATATTAAAGCTTTTTTTGATTACAGTACAAGACAATAGAAATAATGCTAAATTAAGTGTTGATATAATTTATTTACAAATTTTATGCTTTTAATACTGTTTTTCTGGGGAGCTAAAAGTAATGGAAATTCAGAAAATATAAATGAAAATTTAAAATTATTACCTAAAATATTATTTGTCAGAAGTGCATCTAAGGGGGGACACTCTGTAGGAAAAAAATTTAAAAACGGTATTAGAAACTGTTGGCGGATATATTTGGACGGCCTCAAAGCAAAGCCTATTAAGTTTTTAAAGACTTTTAAAAAAAATTCATATTATTTGGAAATTTTCAGATTTTTTTGGTGCTTTAGAGCTTTATGTTTTTTTTCTTTAAGGGGTGTGTCACATCTTGTGTCTTTTTGTTGACAGGGGTGTGCCATTTTTTGTAATTTTTGCAAATTTAATTTGTATTTTCTGAATTACCAAGCAAAACTTAAATTTAAAAAACTGCTATCTCGCAGTTTTTAAAAAAGTAATTTAATCGAAAATTTTAAAAATAAGAAAATTTGTATTAAAACAAATTATGGTCGATCGACACCGACCATAAGTACCCTTCACCAGTGTTTCCCGGAAAATGGATCCCAAGTTCAAAGATGGACCGATTAAATCTATCTTTTGTAAAATCTTCAAAATCATCAACATGTTCTAAAGAGTCAACAAAGACCGTATTTTTATTTAATGTTTGACTTTTAAATGGTGTAGATTCTGACTAAAACAAGATATCGCTTAGTTTTTGTATCTGGATTCTACTTCTCGGAGTCGTTAGCGATCGAAATTCTACTCGAAAGTGCGATTTAAAAATTGTATGCCCAAAATTATGCTTTAATAAAAAATATTATTCAAAGCATAATTTTAGGCAAAAAGAAAAATTAAAAAAAACACGATTGAGAAGAATTTCGATCGCTATCGACTCCGAACTAAGCCCCAAAAATTTTTTTTAAAATTTATCTAGTTTTCAAATTTAATAAGTTTGGAATAAATCGAAATACAAGGGGCTGTGCTATTGGCAAAAAACATTAAAATTTCACTTTTTAAAATGGCTTGATCTCGGAAATTATAAGAAATTATCACACCCACTAAGCAGGTTTTGTTAAGGCCTCTACTACACAAAATGGCAAGCGTTTAAAATATTTGTATGCATAAGCTGCCCTTCTTTGAGGGGTGTTGATGCCTTCGCCGTTCAACCGCTGGGCTCCAATTTCCAAACTTAAGCTTGAAAATACGTTTGCTATGACCTTTTCATGGCTACTATCACAAATTCGACCAGTACTACTGAATGGCTGAATTATTTCCAAAAACTGTGTGTGAAAACGGGACATATCACTAAAATGCCTATCACGCGACAGATAAAAATTGGACTAAGCTGTCTCAAAAGACTTATCCCGTAACGGGAGATAATAATAATTTTTAAATTTTTAACAAGTCCCAATCAAAATGTAAAAAAGTCCCAGATTATTTTTTTTGCTTTTTGTAGTACAAATTTCATCAAAACTTATTTTAGAAAAAAAAAGTTTTTCATAAATTTTGAAAAATTTTCCAAATCCCGAAATTTTTTTTAAAATTATCGAAGTCCCGGACATAAAATTGTTTTAACTATATTTTTGCGTTTTGAAACAAGAAGTATTTTAAATAAAAAAAAAAAAATTTTCCAGTTTCGAAATTTTTTTAAAATTCCCGTTCGCAAAAATGTTTGGCAGTTTTTTTTTCTCACTATTGAACCGGCACGGATTTTGTTCCTAAAGGACATGTCCAGTGAAATGTCACTAGTGACATGTACGGTGCTGAGACATTCCCTAAATATCGGGATGGTGGTTTGTATAACGGCTATAAGTAGAACTGGTCCAATTTCTTCAAAATTTGAAATGATTTTTTATGAATACAATAAAAGTTTATCTGGCCAAGTTTCAGGAGGATATTTAATAAAACGCGGTCATTAAAGTCATTTTAACCAAATTTAGAGTGGACTAATTTGAACCGATTTTTTCATTTTCAATAGGCTTCGTCCTTGGATCAATAAAAATTTAAGTTTCAATTTTCAGACAAATCGATTAAAAATTGCGACCTGTATCGTGCGCACAACTTTTCATGGACAGACAGACGTCGCTAGATCGACTCAAAAAGTGATTCTGAGTTGATTGGTATACTTGGAGGTGGTCCAGGACCAATATTTCGGGTAGTTACAAACATCAGCACAAAGTCATTATACCCTGTACCAAAGAGTGGTGTAGGGTATAAATAGTTTTTATTTAGTGATTACAAAAAATTGATGGTCAAAAGAATTGGAGTTCAAAAAATTTGGATTTTTTCCACTGTACTTAAAAACTTCAATATTTGTTTGGGTAGTTGAAAAAATTATTTGATCACGGAATAAAAACTATTAGAACTTTTTAAAATTTTTACTGTTTGAACTTCGAAAAAATCGACTTGGAAATATTTTTAAAAATGTTTTGAAAAATGTCTATAAACAATTTCATTTTCTAGATCGACCCTCGTAGCACATTTATTATTTACTCAATCTGGACGACAGCTTAAATTAAAGCTTAATAAATTACCTACATAATAACAATCGTTTGATAACACCGTCCGACAGCCAATATTAAACATGAACCGGTATATAACCCGGTTCATGTTTAATCTGAAAGTAAAACTGCATATGGGGCATTCCATGTCAAATCGGACACTGTAAAATTTTTTTTTTTTAGATTTTTCCAATTTGCTTACAGTTTTTAGTACCCTTTGAAAACTCCTTCGTGGTAAATTTTCAGATTTTTTTGATGACCCGTTCAAAAGATATCGAATTTTTACAAATTGGTAGTTTGTTCCTTTACTCAAACTTCTTTTACTCATAACTTCTTCAATAATGGTCAAAATTTCAATTTTTTTTTCAAAATTTTTGTTTTTTTACGTTCTTTAAAAAAAAAATCCCAAAAAATTCCTTAAAGCGCTATAGTATGCGATTTCTAAGTTTTAAAATTTTAATCTCATTTTTGAAAATGTTTGTACTCTTCGATTTTTTTTTTAATTTTTTTGTGTAAAACTTCTATCGATTCAAAATATTTTTATTCAAAATAACATTTTTATAAAATTTGCTCCAGCTGTTATTTGTATGGGAGCCTACTTAGGGAGTGGAGATAGGTCGTAGGTATGTTTTAAAAAAATGTTCTAGGGTAAAAATAAATGGGGGTCGGTCTCACTAATGACCCCTCTCGGAAGCACCATTGGACCGGTAGAAGCTGATTAAATAAAACAAATTTACAAAAAATAAAAAAAAATTGTATGGGGACCGCCTTAACAATAAGAGATAGAGGGTAGGTGTGTTCAGAGAAAATGTTAAGACTAAAAAAATATTGTGGGTCGGTCATACATTTTGTTGCTTTAAGGGCATTATTAGAGCAGTTAGAGCGGTTGGAGCAAATTTTAAAAAATGTCGTTTTGTGTGGGAGCCCCCTTAGAAATTGGAGATAGGGTATTAGTTTGTTCCAAAGAAATGTAAAGACGTAAAAATTAATGGGGGTCGGTCTTATAAATGACCCCTCTATGCCGCACCATTGGAGCAGTAGAAATGATTTTAAGATTGGAAAATTACAATAACTTTTTTTCAACAAATTTTAAAAAATAGTAATAGTCGTTATCCCACGATCCTCATGGGCAAAAAATTTGTAGAATCGATAGAAGTTTTACACAAAAAAAATTTAAAAAAATCGAAGAGTACAAAAATTTTTAAAAATGAGATTTACATTTTAAAACTTAAAAATCGCATACTAAAGCGCTTTTAAGATTTTTTTTTTAAAGTACGAAAAAAACGAAAAATTTAAAAAAAAAATGAAATTTGGACCATTATTGAAGAAGTTATGAGTAAAAGAAGTTTGAGTAAAGGAACAAACTACCAATTTTTAAAAATTCGATATCTTTTAAACGGGTCATCAAAAAAATTTGAAAATTTACCACGAAGGAGTTTTCGAAGGGTACTAAAAACTGTAAGCAAATTGGGAAAATCTAAAAAAAAAGTTTTTCAAAGTGTCCGATTTGACATGGAATGCCCCATATACAGTTTTTCAATTCGTGATCCTGTTTCCTTTTAAAAAGACATCAAAGTTTTAAAGGATACATTTTGTAAAATATTTTTGAAATATTTGTAGTTGTCCTATGATGACACTGGTGATGGCAAATGAAATAGGAGGATCTCTTAAATTTTTCCAAATTTTATCAAAATATTTTGTTGAACATTTTGAATGATATTGAAGGATACATTTTTGAAAGGACGTAACTTACCTCCTTTTGCCTGATATGTAAAACTACTAAATTAGGAAAATTAAGGGAGATCCTCTTCTTTCATTTGCTATCAAAAAAACAAGGACAAGTACAAATATTAAAAATATCTATTTTATATAATTTAACCCTCTTAAACTTTGAAGTCCTTTTATAAAGAAACAGGATCATGAAAAGAAAAACTGTAAATGCAGTTTTACTACATTTAGTGAATAATTTCAAACGTATATTATCCAGTTCGTGTTTAAGGACTTTTTTACATTTTTGTCGGACGGTGTAATAATAACGTTTATTATTGTTAACTTTGTCTTTAACAAATTTCATTTACTATAAAAAAGTTTCCAATATATTGTCGCCCAATGTATATTAGTTAAGCATGGATCCAGGTTTCTCTTAAGTTTAATCCCCATAGGTGGCGCCGTTGTCGCAATATTTAAATTTTTAGCATTTATGATACGATTTGGTTTAAATTCACCAAAAATATTTTTTTAACAAAAATGAGTTTTCTGAAAAATTTGGACCCGATAGGTGGCGCTGTTGTCGTAATGATTCCATTTTTTTGTATTTATGGTACAATTTGTCTTAAATTCGTAAAATATATTTACTAAAAAAAACTAAGTTTCCTAATAAAATTTGGACCCGGTAGATGGCGCTGGGTTGAAGTTATTAACAAAAATTCTTCATTTCAGTGAAATTTTACGGCACTTCAGATTGTTAGTATGTTATCGATTGTTTGGGTCCAGGTGATAGGTCACGTGACCTATCATGGACTTATCACTTTTCCTGCAAAATAGCTTCCCAAACACAGCGAGGATATTATATTTCCCGTTAAATGTGTTCGTGTTGGTAATAAACGACTTGTTAAATTGGAGTTGAATGTAGTAGTAGGGTACCTAGATTGTCACATTATAAGCAAAAATTTCAATTATCTTGTACTGTAAATAAAATATCTCCACATATGCCTAGTTCTAAGTCCAATCAAATATAAAATTAAAACTAAAAGACTGACCAAAATCATGAAGCTGTTTAAAAGAAGACATAAAAGTTTTTAAAACAATATTTTAAATAAAAAATTTAAAAAAAAATATTAACAATTAGGAAAACAATGGCTTTAATTTATAAAACAAAAAAAATTAAGCTTAAATAAATGATTTTAGTTTTATTTATTTTTAGTCTCTAAGTCTAAGTAATAATCAATTATTTATTTATTTCTTATTCTTTTTTTAATATTAATCAAAAAAAAAAATAATATTTATATTATTAAATATTTTATAATAGTATGAACAATATAAAACTAATTTTTGCTCTTTTTTCTTTCTTTTTTTCTTCTTCTTCTCTTTTTTTTAAACAAAAAAACAAAATTTTATAATTTCTGTAAACAAAATTCAAAATTTAAATAAAATTTTTTTTTATTATTTTCCAAATTAAATTTTGTTAAATTTGAATTTATTTTTTTTTTATTTGTAATTTTGATTGATATTTTTTGATTTTATAATTTTTGAAATTAATTGTGCTCGCATCTCGTAATTATTCTGTAAATCTGTACATCAAATTATACAAAAACAACTACAACAACAACTCTACAACAACAACTAACAACTCTACAACAACTAACAACTTTTACTCCTACTACAACAAATACAACACACAAAATTTCCAATATTATATATATTTATATAAAACAAAAACTATACAAAAATTTGTTATCTCTAGTTACTGGACACCCTCCCGGTGTGCCAAGATTTTAATAGATCTATGTGCAGTCGGTTAAATTGTAGATTCGTTCATTTAACTGAAGGTAAGTGCATGCTGCTAATTTTTAATTTTTATTTTTTTATTTTTTAAACATTTTTTTATTTAAAATTTATTTTTATATTTAGGCTTATTTTGAAATATTAGTGTATGGTAGTATGGATAATAAAAATAACATTGTAATTAGTTGCTTTTAATTATTTTAAATTTTCTTTAGAACTTCTTTCTTTTGATACATAATCAGTACTATAACAAATTTTTAAAAATTTTTTTTGTTGAAAAAATTGTACAAGAATACAAAAATGACAAATTAAGTTGTTTATATTAAAGAAAATTATTTTAAAAAAATAAATTAAAACACGTAATAAAACTTTAGTCGTTCAAAACCGAAATTTAAATTTTAGTTAATATTGGGTAATATTTTCAAATTGGAACTAGATCCAAAAATGGTCTGAATAATCAAATTAAGTAAAGCAAATTAACCTTAGAATTAATAAAAAAATATCAGAATACTAAAAAAGACCCCAAAGCCACAAATGGAAAGAGATCCTAAGTTTGGGGTGTTTTTGAAAATTAAATACAACCCACTATGAATAATGAATTATGGCCTCAATTCTAAGTAAAACAAGTAAAAAAGTTAAATTCGGCCATGCCGAATGTAGTGATACCCTCCACAATTTCAAAAAGATTATTGCAAAAAACTTTATTTGAAAGGAAATTACTTTAAAAAAAAAAAAAAATTTTGAAAAAAAATTTCCGCAAAAAAAAAAATTTTGGTAAAAAAAAATCCGCGATTTTTTTTATTTTTTTGTCAAAAAATATTTGTACTTGTTTAAATACCATTTGATGTTCAATTATGTTCACATATGTCAACCAGAAGCCGAATTAAAGCATTTTGTATTTTTAGGTTATGTTGAATGTACTGAAATTTTTGAGGTGTGCTTACATTTTCGTTCATAACTTTTGAACCGATATCGCTCAAATGCAATACCAAACTTCTCGGGAGAACTTCAAATAAATATGTTGAGTTTCAGTCATCTATATATATTTATATATTTATTCCTTTTATTCCTAGGAGGAACATAGGGCCATTAAGTCATCTATGGGCAATATTTTGTCCGTGACAGCATTTTCCACAGACAGACAGACAGACGGACATCGCTAGAATGTCTTAAAATCGATCGATATATACTTTATGGGGTCCCAGATCGATATTCCGATGAGTTACAAACGGAATGACAAACTTATATATACCCTCTATCACTAACAAGGGAAGTATCTCAACCCTTATGAACCGATTTGCCTGAAACTTAAAATATATATAAAAGAGACGATTTTAAGGTTGGGGTGTCTCGGCTTATCGGCCATATCAGTCTTTTAAAATTTCGTTGTCCCCTTATGAAACAATGTGGACCTTCGTGAAAATTTTGATAACTCCCGAACTAACAGGAATATCGTCTAGGGCAGCGGTTACCAACCTTTTTGGCTCGCGTACCCCTAAATTTAAATTTTGTCAGACGCGTACCCCCTAACGAGTTTTTTGTTTTTCGTTAAAAAAACTTCTCATATAAATATTACTTAAGTTAATTTTGAAATTTTTGATCTGCGGGTATTATCATTTTTTTGAAGGCTTTAGGGAAGATCAAAACAATGGTGGTATTTTTTGTGACAAATTTTCGATCCTTGGGGTGGTTCAATACCTCTGAAAACGCGGATTTTGAGCTGATTTTTCAATGGTTCAAAAACAGCTGAAAATATTGCAAATCTGATTCCACCAGCCGATTCTACATGAAAATTTAAAACAACGGATGTTTTTTGAACTCTTAAAAAAGTTCCAAAAACACATCCAGAGGGCGGATATATAATGTTTTTGATTTTTCTTAAATGTTTTTTTTTTTTTTTAATACAGGGGCAGATTAACAATTTCGTGACTTTTCGAATGAAACACCCCCATATATACACCGAAAAAAATTCTTGCCTTATATGTACGAAAACGTTCGTACATTGTACGAAAAATTTCGTTGTTTCGCACCACGAAATTCTTGCGTACAATGTACGAAATGCACGAAATTTTTTCGTAAAATAAACGAAATTATTTTTTGTGTTTTACGAAAATTTTCGTAAAATAAACGAAATATTTTTTTTTTGTTTTACGAAATTATTTCGTAAAATAAACGGAATATTTTTTTTTACGAAAATCTTTTGTAAAAAAAAATCGTTAAATAAACTAAATTACATGTAAAAATTCTTTCTTGAGAATAAGAACAACGTTTTCAACGTTTTGACAGCAACATTTCCAAGCAATTAATTGTTTCTTCTTAACAGAGACTTTTATATCCCAAATAAGTAAAAAAATATCAGAGTTATCATTATTGAAATTAATTCTTTATACCCACGAACACAAGACATTTTCTAATCCCCTGGTTCGAAGCACAGTATTTAAAATTTTTTTGACATAAAAATGTTTCATTTGTTTAACAAAAATGCAAAAAAACACTTTAAAAAAATTAGGTTTTTCACAGGTTGGTTTATTTCTTCAAGGGGAAATTTTTTTTGCATGGACCGATTTTGCCCACATACGAACTTAACCTGCTGATGACCAAAAGACTTGTTCGTGCTAAACATCAGGAGTCCATCTTTTTTATTTTGGATGTTATCCGTGTTTTATGTTGACGGACATTAATAGAATGCCTTAGAATCTATCATGGATCAATAATATATATACTTTATGGGGTCCCCGACCGATATTTCGAAGCGTTACACACGAAATGACAAAGTTATTATGCCCCAATACTGTAGTTGGAGTGCATAAAAACACCCTTTAAGCATGCATTTAAAGATTTCTTCTTTTTTCATTAGTTTCGTAAAATTACAAAATTCTTGACTATTTTTTTTTTCGTAATATAAAGTCCACTTTCGTATATTTTCGTTTTTACGAATTATTTTCGTAAAAATACGAAAGTCTGTACACTTTTTTTTTTTGTAATATGTAGTCAACATTCGTATATTTTACGAAAGAAAAATTTACATTCTTTTTTTCGTTACTTTCGTAAAATTACAAAAGTTTTTACAAATTTTTTTTCGTAATATGTAGTCAACATTTGTAAATATTACGAAAAAAATATTTACTAATCATTTTCGTTACTTTCGTAAAAATACGAAATTTAATACTAAAGTTTTTCGTACTATGTAGTCAACTTTCGTGTATTTTACGAAAAAACAAAGTACGAAACTTTTTTTCGTAAAATGTTGCATGGATTTTTTTTCGGTGTATGTACAAAGAAAGGACATTTTGAGCTTAACAAAATCCCAGCAAAAAAAGAGCTTACCATTCACTACAAAATTCACCACAACTTATGAACCAGATGTACTTCTTCTTCAGCTGAAACACTGATGAATTTTATATGGGCGTGACACACAATATCACTAGTGTTTAGTATGTACATATATATTAACATCTTTATCACAACTTCTGAAGTAGTGATCGGGATGTTAATATAACTTGACCTTTTGGAAGTGCTTTTTTCATCACTTCTTTAGAAGTATATATTTCTTGGCATTTTGGATGTGATTATGTAATTTTTATATGGTGATTTAGAAGTGATTTTTTCATCACTTCTTGATAGGTACATATTTCATGACTTTTTGGGATTGATTTTAAGAGTTTTTTTTTAGTATTTACACTAATAATAATTAAAACCAAAACGATATTTTTAACAATGTATAATATTTATTATGTAATATTTAGACTTGAAATTGTTAAGATTAAATCGATGTTTTTAATAATTTAGTTTAGCTAATAGGAATTATTAATTAAATGTGGATGTATATATTTTTCTAATAGTTTTTCATGCGCTTAATCCGAATCTGGCCTTAGAAGTGATTTATCTTATTTTGAGATATTTAGATTTTCGATTGACAGTACTGCATAAACTCAGATATTCGCAATGTTCGGGACCCCCATCCGAAGGATGGGGAAATATTGAAAATAATAAAAATTAATATTTTTAAAAAACAACTGTGGCCTCGAGCTTGTCTATTAATTAATATAGAATTGAATAAAAAAGGTCGAATAAATATAATAATATTAAAAAAAATTATATATTGATTTTTTTATTTTTACTACATTTTAGTTGTTTTGACTACAAATGTAAGTAGTTTTTACTACATAAGTCAGTTGTTTTTTGTCAGTTAAAATAACTAACATTGTTAGTTGATTTAACTGAAAAAGTAGTTGACCCCAAAACAACTTACAAAGTAGTTATTTTAACTGACATTTTCAGTTGATTTTACTAACATAATTTTTTAAGTTCGATTAACTATTTGCCGATTAGCCGATTAAACCAAAACCTCGATTAATTGAATCCCTAATGTTTAGAAGAGTTTTTATACCTTTCAACAGCGATACCAACTAGTCATTTTGTGGCTATAATTCAGCCTTTTTTTAAAGGCTACCACCTTTTTTTGGTTATCTTTTTTAGCCCTTTAAGCACTTTTTAAGTCATTTGATTTTTACCATAATCTGGAAACTTTTTATTGTTTTTTTTTTGTACATAATTTACAAAACAACTCCAAAAATTATAAAAAAAAAAAATGTTTTTATACATGTAGTTAAAAAAAAACATCCAATAAATAAAATGAAGAGATAACAAAAGTAATTCTCTCATTTTAAATCAGATATCGTATATTTTTAGAAGAGTTTTTATACCTTTAAACGGCAATACCAACTTAGCTCTTTTTTGGTTATATTTAACCCTTGTCTTTTTTAAGGGCTAACAGTTTTTTTGTTATCTTTTTAGCACTTCTTGAGTCATTTGGTAATTTTAACAAAAATCTGGAAACTGTATTTTTTTATAACATAATTTATATAACAAATTCGCTTTTGCGGCATATCAAGTTAATTCATTTATAAAATTTAGCTTTTTATTAAATCAGAGAAAATTATAAAAAAAAATATTCAACAAAACAAATCCAATACTTAAGTGCCACAAATTTGTACTTTTCAATTGCATTTGTAAACACATATGAAAATGGTACTTCTAAATCATTGAGGAAAGAACTGGTGAAAGTTGTTATTATTGGCATCTTTTTAGCAGTTTTGGAAGTGCTTATAAAAGTACTTCTTATGGAATATGAAGATCGGCACATATAGCTACTATGTATGTAGTGAATCACTTATTCTTTTTGCACCACTTCGATTTTTTTTTGCTGGGAATGGTACCAAAATTTCCACTCTATCAGAAACCGTCTCACTTTGATATACATTTTCTCAAAAACCTGACATTTTAGAAAAATTTGGGAACCATATTCGGAATCAGCATCGAAAGGTTAATCGAAAACAAGTGGTCAGATCTCAAAATATTGAAAAAAGTTCTCTCTAAATTGCACAAAAATACGTTTTTTTGTTAACTTTGACCTCATCTTTCTTAAAAACCTGACGTTATGGAAAACTTTGGAAGCCAGATGCGGAACCAGCATTGAAAGGTTAATCTAAAAAAAAGTGTCCAAATTACTAAAATTTTGCGTACCCCCGCGGACAGTTTCGCGTACCCCCTAGTGGTACGCGTACCATAGGTTGGTAACCGCTGGTCTAGGGCAAAAATACGTGTCGACTTAAATTTAATAAAGATTATTTCGTATTCATATGAATATCGTAGGTCTATGTCTTCACATAAATACACGCCAAAATTTACACATTTTTATGAAAAAAATATTTAACGAAGCCGAATTTTTACAAGGTTATGCCACCGTTGGATAGGCATTAGAAAAACCTTTCTTTTCATATTTAAACATCATATAGTTTCTAAGAAAGAAATGGCTGAAAAATAAAAAAAACTAGTTTTTCGCAATTTTTTGACCCATGTTTTGAACCATTAAATCCCCGATATGGCCGATAAGCCGAGACACCCCAACCTTAGAACTGTCTCTTTTATTTATATTTTATGTTTCATGCAAATCGGTTCATAAGGGTTGAGATACTTCCCTTGTTAGTCATATCTGTTTAATACCTTGGCGTGATCACCATTTCCGCAGAACAAATTCTATCCGATTTTTGCAAAAAGTGCTCGATCGAAGATTATGGTTTTTGTAAATTATTCTTAGACATCCCAAATACATATTCAAAAAAAAAAAAATGGTTTTCGCACTTTTAGGTTAAAACTGTCTCGAGCCACCCGTGTCTGTTAAAAATTTATATATGTTGGTCATTGGGTGACTAGACATAATCCGAATACATCACGGTCATAATCCCTATACTAGTTGTGTAGACTATGACCATTTCCAAAATGGTCATAACCCCAATGGGGATTATTCAGTTACGTCCGCTTCCTGTTGGGATTACGACCGACATTTTTTCGGTCATAACCCCATTTTATATAATGGGGACTGAGTCCAAAGCCATTTTGGTCATAATCCCTGTTTTTTTGCAGAGAGGGTGGGTTTAATGCATGGAATTTGTAATTCTTAAGCTCGGCCAAAGGCCGCCTTCGCAGAAAGACTTTTCGGATTAAAAAAAGATAAAATTTTTGGGATTATGGCCAACTATGGCGATTATGTCAATTTGTTACATGGTCATTACAACCATAAATTTATGTCCGAATTTTTGTCGGTCATAGAACCCACTACCATTATGGGGATTATGTTCATGGGGATTATGTTCATGGGGATTATGTAAAAATATGAGGCTCGGTCTCACTTTTTAGCCCTATAGGAGGTCCCCTTGAAGCGGTAGGTGCAGATTTAATAGAAAAAAGTTGTAAAAAATTAAAAGCATTGTATGAGGACTGCCTTAAGAGTTGAAGATAGAGGGTAAGTATGTTCTGAAAAAATGTTCGGGTGGAAAAACTAATGGGGTCAGTCATATATTTGACTCATCTAGAGGCACTCTTGGGAATGTTATAGCGGTGGGAGCACTTTTTATAAAAATTTAGTTTTCGAATGGAAGCCGTCTCAGGGAGTAAAGATTGGACTTAGGTATGTTTGGAAAAAATGTATGGGTGAAAAAGGCTTTTTGTAAAGTCTTACACATACACGCCCAACACAAAAAGGACCACAACTGTTCTGGAGTCCCATAAAAGGAGTTAAAATGCGAGACCGACTTCCATTAATTTTCCCTCCCTAACGGTGTATCTAAAAATACCTAAGCACTATCTCCACTCCCTAAGGGTGCTTCCATACAAGGATTACAACTATAGAATTGCTCCTACTTTTAACTATCTTAAGGGTGGCTCTGGAGGAGTCAAATGTATGACCGTCACCCAAAAGTTTTTCAACTCCAACATTTTTTAGAACATACTAACTCTATATCTTTAACAATTAATGTGGTCCCCATACAATGCTTTTTGTTTTACAAATTTTCTCTATTTAATCCGCGCCTACCGCTCAAAGGGGCCTCCATTAAAAATTAACTGTAATATGATTTTAAATGAAAAATCAGGGGAATGGGTTTTAAATAAAATTTCATTTGTTTTAAGTGAATATTCACTGGAATTCACCAACATATTTTTTTGAGTGTAAACATACCTAACCCCTATAACCATTTTCCGTTCTAACACTCCCCAAAGTGTCCCAGAGGAGTCAAATTTATGAACTTATTCTATCAATTCTAACATTTTTTCAGGATATAAATAGCGATCACAAAGCTCTTAAGGCACAGACCTAAGCTTTCTTTTGAGCAAAAACAAAATTAAAAAAAAATATTGTCTGAGACGTTTTATGGGGGTTGGTGATGGGGTCAGTGAGAGACGTTCAGAGCACCTTCCCATCACGATAACTATACCAAATGTTTTATTTATTTAACAAACATGTAAAAAGGTGTATTTTTTTAGAGGTTGGCTCAGTTCTTCAGGGGGAAACGCCCAAATATATTCTGGATCTTAAAAAAAAAATCTCAGGCTCAGAAATGTCCGTAGAAATTTTGTTGATCTGTAATCCTTAGTCCTTAGATCCTTAGTGTACTGATATAAGTTCAAAGAAATGGTCACCCTAATTGTGAGGTTAGCATTTTGACTTTAATAGTTTTCTATATTGGGCTTTAAGGTACACAAACATGAATTTTAATCAAATATTTGAGTTTTGCTAACAAAACATTCATAAATCTACAATAATTTTTTTCGCATTATTTGGGTGATATTCTTATATAAAATTTGGCATTTAAAAATTTCAAGAACCATATTAAATCAAGAAAGGAAACTAAAAGTTATAGAAGAAGTAGATTTTTTAAAGCAAGAATTATATCATAATTTAGCACACATTTTTATGAGGTATTTTAAGTATTTAAGGTAATATAAAGCAGATTATTATCTTAAGTTAAAAAGTGTTAAGTAGGTATTTTTAAGTATTCAATATCAAACATTAAGTTAAGTACTAAGTTTTGTTATTTTTTCAAAAAAAATTGATTTTGATAAATTTTTAAACGCATTCCTAAGAAAAAACTAACCAGTGTTACCAAAATTTCTGTTTCTCTTTCTTTTCTATTTGAAAAAAAAAAAATATTTTGAAAACAATATAAACAGACGATAAGGTTGAAGTATGTGATCAACGTGTGGCTGTGTGTCGTGATCATGCAAATGGTCAGTGCAGACGTAAACAATGTAAATATTATCACATACCAATTGTATTACCGCCGGCAAATATAATGGCAGCATTAATTAATGGCAACAGTAACAACAATAACATTATCAACAACAACAACAATAACAACAATATTATCAACAACAATACACACAATCAGCAACAAACAACAACACTTCAACAGCAACAACAACAACAACATGATTATGAACAGCAACAACAAAAACTGGCAACAACATGTGGTGTTATAGTACCATCAACAACAACTATTGCTACTACAAATTATAATAATAATTTAATTATTATTGAACCTCACCATCATCAACAGCAACAACATCAGCAGCAACATTTCTACACACCAGCAACGATAAGTTATACACAACATCATACACAACAACACCAACAACAGCAGCAACAACACCAACAACAAACATGTTTAGCTACGGCAAAAGCATTAACAACACAAGCAAATATATTTCATCAAGCAACACCAACTACCCCAATTCTATCACATATCTATCATACCTCACAACAACATCAACAACAACAGCAACAACAACAATATCAACAGTTACAATATACAACTGCCAATACAACATACAATAGCCATCATCAACAGCAGCAACATCCTCATCACCAACAGCATCTACATTATCCACATCATAATCATCATCATCATCATCACATAACCTCTCCCTATTCTCCATCTGCTGCCTCAACATCATCATCAGCCTCCTCATCATTGTCATGCTCCAAGGCCTGCTCTCCAACTCTTTCAACGACAACCACACATTCAACAACTTCAACAGCTACTATACCTACACCTATAGCAGCTAATTATTTGCCTTTAGCTGCAGCACCCCCGACAACCAATTATCTTAAGGCTCCTCCACCACCACCGCCTAATGCAGCTGCAGCAGCAGCCATGTCTTTGGCTATAGCTACCCAAGCCCCCTTAATGTTGGCCACCACACTATCCAACAGCAATTACAATACAAATTGCATTCCAATATTGACAACACCCACTGATGTTACAGCCTTAACGGGTGCACCTACAGCGCTAACACAAGTTACACAACATCCTGGACATCCAACACATGCCTTTATTTATCCGGCAACAGCTCAGCCGCAACACTGAATAATACTGCTAGGAAAACAACAACAACAGAATAATCTGTTAATCTTTAACCACTAACAGAAGGAAAGTAAGTTGTTTCTTTCTATTAAAACTTAAATTATAAATAATTAAGTGTTTAAACTTTAAAAATTGTTAATATTTGTTGGTAATATGCAAAAAGAGTTTTTAAGATTTGTAGCAAAAACTAGGCAGCATTGGAAACAAAATAATCGAAAACCCTTTCAAGGAAAGTGTAGAACTTCAAATTTTTTAATTTAGCCAAAACTAGGCAGCACTTTAAAAAAGTAATTGAAAGAAATATAATTTTCTTAAAACTCAATTAACAGTTTTTGTAAAGTTTGCAAAATGTTCCAAATTCCAATATTTTGGATCAAACTTTTTAAACTTGGCAGCACTGTGAAGTGATAACATTTCTAATAATATATCTAAAAGAGAAAATTTAACAATTTGGGATTAATAATATCAATTTGAGATACTTTTTGCTTAACAGTATTCAAACTTTTATTAAAAACTAGGCAGCACTGTAAAAAACATTTTTAATAATAAAGAAATAGGAAATTTTTTCTGAAAATCACTTAATGTTTCTTTAAATTTTTGAAAAATTTCCAAAATATAATGATTTTAGGGCATCTTTTAAAAACTATAAATGAATTAATAATGATTTTAAAGAATCTTTCAGAGAAAATCTAAAATTTGAGATTGATATTCTCAAATTTGATTGATATTCTTGGTATTCAAACTTCAATCAAGAACTAGGAAGCACTATAACTTTTTTTACTAATAAAGAAATAGTCAAATTTTAGTGAAAATCATTTAAATGTTTATTTAAATCTGTTAAAAACTTTTAAAACATAAATGATTTTAGAGCAAGTTTTAAAAACTAGGCAGCACTACGAGATAAAAAAATCTTATAAAATATTTAAGAGAATATAAAAAAATTTAAATTGATATTCTTTTTGCAAAACGGTCAAAATTCAATTAAAAACTAGGCAGCACTGTAAAAACAACAGAAATCCAAAAACAATTTATTAGCGCAAATCCATCAAATGTTTCTTTAAATTTGTAAAAATTAGTATTAAACAAATATTTTGGTGCAAAGGAACTTAAAAACTAGGCGGCACTGCAAAATGACAAAATTTCATAAAAAAATATTTTTAATAGAAAACTAAACAATTTAGGGGTTTTTTCTATTCTAACTTTACTCAAAAACTGGGCAGCACTGTAAAAACAATAGATATCACTGTAAAAACAATAGAAATCCAAATAGGCAGCACTGTAAAAACAACAGAAATCCAAAAACAATTTATTAGTGCAAAACAATCAAATCTTTGTTTAAACTTGAAAAAATTACTATTAAACAAATATTTTGGTGCAAAGGAACTTAAAAACTAGGCAGGACTGTAAAATGGTAAAGTTTCTAAAAAAATATTTTAAATAATAATTTCTTTAGCATTTTTTCAACATGAAACCTTATAAAAAATTAAACAATTTAGGGTTTTTTTTTTGTAACAATATTCTAACTACACTCAAAAACTGGGCAGCACTGTAAAAAAGTTTTAATGACAAAAACAACCGGAAATTCGTAGTGGAATTCCATTTAGTGTTCTTCAAATTTTTGAAAAACTACTAAAAGTAGGTTGTTTTGTAAATATATTAAAAACTAGACGGCACTGCGTTATTAATAAAAATTTTCATAAAATATTTAAAAAAACAACACGAACAAATTTTGATTTATTTTCTTCTTGTAAAACAGAATTCGAAACTTCAATAAAAATCTAGGTATCACTCTAAGAAAGTGAAAAAAGTATTAGTGAGAACCAATCACTGCGCTTAATTTCTAAACTAGGCAGCACTGTTAAATAAAAAAAAAGTTTCTTATTTTTATGATTGCTCCTTTTGTACAATATTATTTAAATTTTTATCAAAAACTGGGCAGCACTGTAAAAAAATTATATTGAAAATCATTCAAGTGTTTCACGCAAAGATTTAAAATTTTGAAAATAATATTTAAAGGAGAAAATCTAACAATTTCACTAAATGAACTAGGTAGCACTTTAAAAAACAACTAACAACAAGTAAAAGTTTTAGTGGAAATTAGAGATGCGCGCGTGACACGATTTTTTTGTAATTCACGTGGTTCTCGCGTGAATCATGCGTGATCTCGAGTGAAATTTATATTTACTCAAGTGATCGTGAGTACGCGTGATTAGAAAAGATAGTTTCGTGCGTAAGCGTATGTGAGTAATTTTTTTTGCGTAATTTTTTTGTGCTGTCTGAAACAGAAAACAAGTAAGAAAATCGTCTTCTCACTGAATTCAGAGAATAAATTATACAAAGTTGTGATTTAAATTAATGTTTTGATTGTTTTTAGGAAATTTAATACTTTTTGTGCAAGAAATTGAAAAAAAGTAAAATAAAAATGTATTTATTCTAATTTCGCTAGTCTTCGTGAGCGTGATTATTTCTAGTGTCCGACCGAATATTCGGCTTTGGCCAAAAAGCACTATTCGGCCACTATTCGGCTTCGGCCACAATTTTGCCGAATAGGCCGAATAGCGAATAATTGTATAATATTTGCGCTCACGTGTTGAAAAACACACTAAACTAACTTTGAATCACATTAGTAAGCCACAAAAACATTTCACTAAGTGTTTTTGCAACTAAAAACATTTTTTTTTAATATTCGGCTTCGGCTTCGGTTTGGCCGAATAGTGAAAATTTGGCCGAATATTCGGCTTCGGCTTCGGCCAAAAAAGGTGTATTCGGTCGGACACTAATTATTTCGTGACCGTGATTATTTCGTGAGCGTTAGAATTTTATTTACTCACGAGAGCGTGCGTGAACGTGAGCAGAGAAAAAATTTCGTGCGTGATCGTGCGTGAGCAATATTTTTATTTCGCCAGCGTGTGTGAGTTAAAATTCACTCACGCGCCCATCTCTAGTGGACACAATCAAGTGCTTCCTTAAATTTCTAAAATTAATCAATGAAAAATATTTCGGGGTTTGTTTTAAAAACTTGACAGCACTTAATTTTGGTGGAAATCAAATGAATATCGAATATGCAAATATGTTGGTACATACATATTCTAAAAACTGGGTGGTACTTTAAAATTTTAAATCAACTATACTTAACATATAAAAGTGCTGACAAGTTGAATAGTGTTTTTGGTTATCAGACATCATTTTTTAACAACCACATGTTTTCATATTACATTAAGAAGAAGTTTTATATTATATTATTATAGTATAATATCTGAAGCGCCCGCCGTTGCCCGGGACGACTTAGATATGAATATCTCAATCACTTATCCCCAGTATCGTAAATAAAAAAAAACTGAATTATGACGACAACAGCGCCATCTATAGGGATTAATCTTAGGAGAAACCTGGATTCAGACTTAACTAATATATTGACTAAGTTCGATGTCAATCGGTCCAATGGTTCTGGAGTTTTAGTAACACGTACCCGGAACAAACGTTTTTTTATATATTAAGATATTTAGAAAATGAGCAATGCTGCCAAGTTAAACTGCGTAAAATTTGAAAAAAAAAACAAATAAAAGCCTTGTATTCGCATAACCTTGTTTTTTCATAACCGTAGATTTTAACAATAACCGATTAATCGAAAACGGATCTATGTTTAACAAAATAACTTGACAGTGAGTTGTTGAATGTCAAAATTTATTTAGGCAAAAACGCTTACTATATATGTAAACTTGGCTTCACTTTTTACCGAAGCTTAAATATAACGTCAATAATTATGCAAGTTAAACGTAAGTGTGAATAATTTAAAATTTTTATGGGTAAGCGCATATACGGTTATGTGAAAACAGTGGTCATATATACGCTTACCAATAGAAATTTAAAATTATTCACGCTTAGGGCTAACTTGTATAATTATCGGATTTAAATTTAAAAGTTTAGCGGTTTAAATTGAAATAGCAGACCTTGTTCAACGTTTTTGCTCAAAAAATGTTTGACATTTCCCAACAGTGATGCCAAGTAAATGTCGTTAAACGTGGATGAGTTTTAGGATAAATGGTTAATGTTGACATATATAAGGTTTTGCGAAAACAGGGCTAATAATTCTAAAATTGTTTATGTATTTTTACATAAGAAAGTTTGTTTTGACAAAACGTTGAGATGTAAAAGTGATGCCAAGTTTAATATACTTGTTTTTGATTTACCAGCATTCTTATTAATAGCAATGTTAGGTACGATGACTTATTTAGTTCTAATATTTTAAAGAACTGTTGTTCCTGTTCAGTCAGTACTATCAAGTCAATATGCCAAAAAATTGGTAAATCAAAATGACATAACGGTTTAAAATTTAACTCTGCCACATTTTTAACTAAAAAGTGTTCGCTTTTGCCAAATCTGTCACACAAACACTCATTTGACGATATTAAGGATATAAAAGTGCTACCAAGTTGAATTTTTTTATGACATTGAGCGGCGTTTTGTGGGTTGAAGAATTATTTTAGTTAATGCTGCTTAGTCTGCTAACGACAAAAATGTTTGACAATGCTATCTAGTTTACTAAAGACAAAAATTTGTTAAGCATATATCAAGATTAAGAAAATTAAAAATATTTTTCATAAATATGAAACAAACAAAACTCCAGATAAATCTGAGTTCTGTTCCAATGTTCTCTTAAAAAACACTCCCCCCTTAAAGTTGCGGCTAAAACCATAATAAAAATCAACCCTGTATAACTAGTGTTGCCAATCAGTTTTTTTTTAAAGGCATTCTAATACTAATTTTACTCCTAAGTAACAAATTCTAAATCTTGCATCTAAATACAACATTGTAAAAAAAACGTTTAAAAAATGTTAGTATCAACTAAACTTAATGTTTAATCCAAATAGTATTTCAATAATTTTTTTTTGCATTCATTATACAAAAATTAAAAAAAAAACAAATATTTTGTTTTAAAATTTAATTTTAATTTCTCTATTTCCAACACCACTTTTTTACACTATTTACATTGGTATAAAAAAAAAATATTTAAATAATTACACACTCTCCACACATATAGTTACACTTAAAAAAACACACACATTTTTACATTAAAATTTTACTCTAAAATACAAATTTCCCTTAAAAAAAATATAAAAAAAAGAATAAGGAAATATAAAAATAATCAAAAACCCTAATACACCAACACTTTTTTGAATAAATATTAAACTGAAAACCAGAAGAAAAAAAAAATAATTTTCAAAATTTATGAAATTTAAAAAAAAAAAAAAAAACAAAAAAAATCAATTTTATAGAAATTTCTAGAAAATCTTTTTTAAAAAAACAGTGCTGTTGAACAATTAAATGTTTATAGAAAAACAAAAATAAATGGAAATTGAAAAAAAAAAAAAATACAGAAAATTTAAAAGCCAAGTAGAGTTTTTCAAAATTAACTTTTATATAGATTTAACAAAAAATAATAGTTAAAGACAACAATTTTGGAAACGGGGGATTAGGGAAAGGGATTTTTTTTATTTTTAAATTTATAACAAGAATATTTTGAAGAAAAATAAATTTCTGAACATGTCTAAGAAAAATAGCAACACTTTATTAAATTTGCTGAAATTATATCTACGAACAATTCTCGTTTAAATTATTTTTGAAAACACAAGTGAAAGTTAATTTTTTAACTATAATGTGAGTATATGGGTTCGATTATATAAGTCAGGCTGAACACAAATATGATCCAAAAAACAAAAAAATAATATCACGTCTAGTTTTTGAATAAATTGACTTTAAGAGTTGTAATTCTCAGTAAGTTAAGATTTTTTACAAAAAATTTTTTTCAGTGTTTTTCATAAATAAAAGCGTTAAAACTTTATGTTTAGAGTGCCGTGAACTGAATATGTAAAAAAAAATAATAAAAAGTTTAATAATATTTCTTTCTTTCAATCTGAAAAGATAATAGAATCTAATAATTCTCATGCAGTTGATTTTTTTTTAAATTTCTTAGATACCTAAAATTTTTAATAGGAAAAACAAAGCAGTCTAAAAATTATTCCAAAGAAAAATATATCTAAGAATAGTTTTACACAAAAAATTTTTAAAAATCTAAAATTTTTTAGCAGTAAAAAATACATTTTGTATAATTATAATGTAATAATTCTCGTTCGTTTTAAAAATTTCGTTTGAGAATATGTTTCAAAAAAATATATTAGAGACCAAGTTTTCATAGGAAAGCATTTTCGGAGTCTTAAATATTTCTTTAACAAAAATCAAACTAAGTACTTTTCTAAAAAAAATTGCATAAAATTTTCTGAGAACTTTTTTATTTTATTTATTTTTTTTAATCAATGTTGAAGTTCTCATTCAGTTAAAATTTTTTTAAATTTCTTTATGAAAATATTTCAGTAAAAAATTCTAAATCTCAAAGAATTGATAAATTTAATTTATTTTTCACAATTTTCTTCAAATAGTTTTCTTAAAGCCGGATAAATTTTTTGTTTAAAAATTATATCTGCTAACATCAAGAAAAATTTTTGAGAATGGTGTAGTTCTCGTTTAGTTCAAAAATATCTCTAGATAAAATAAATGTTACAGAAGAAATGACACAGAGTTCTTATTTCTATTAAAGAAACAACATATCTAAATAGAAAATATTTCAGTAAAAAATTCTAAATCTAAAAAAATTGATAAATTTCATTTATATTTCAGAATTTTCTTCAAATAGTTTTCTTAAAGCCAGAGTTTTTTTTTTTTAAATTATATCTGCTAACATCAAGAAACATTTTAGAGAATGGTGTAGTTCTCGTTTAGTTCAAAAATATCTCTAGATAAAATAAATGTTGCAGAAGAAATGATACAGGATAAATATATCAGTGTCTGAAATTTTTATAAAAAATTGCAAAAAATTAAAAAAAAAATATATCTATTTATTTTGATATAATTCTCATTTAGTTTAACAAGTCCAAAAAACCTTCGAAACTTGGAAATTTATGGAATCGAGGAGTTTTAAAATGGAATCGAGGAGTTTTTAGTTTTCCTAAAGCCTGAGAAATTTGTTATTGAAACATGTCTGCTAACATTCAGACAAATTTTTGAGACTGGTATAATTCTCGCTTAGTTCGAAAATATCACTAGATAAAAGAAATTTTACAGAGGAAATGACACAGTGTTCTTATTTCTATTACAGGAAAAATATATAAGTGTCTGAAATTTTTATAAAAAAATTAAAAAAAATATATATATCTATTTATT
The DNA here is from genome assembly GCA_963921195.1 of Pegoplata infirma. Lineage (NCBI taxonomy): Eukaryota > Metazoa > Arthropoda > Insecta > Diptera > Anthomyiidae > Pegoplata > Pegoplata infirma. The sequence continues at coordinate 209,059,535 of OY992538.1, forward strand.
GTGATAAATTTCTCATTTAGTTTGAAATTCCAAAAAAAAAACTGAGAAACCTAAAAATTTATAGAATCGACGAGTTTTTAAATAGAATCGAGGAGTTTTCAGTTTTCGTAAAGCCTGAGCATTTTTTTATTAAAATATTATGTCTGCTAGATAAGTGACTGGTGTAGTTCTCATTAAGTTCGAAAATATCACTAGATAAATGAAATTTTACAGAAGAAATGACACAGAAAATATATCAGTGTCTGAAATTTTATTTAAAACTTGCGAAAAATTCGAAAAGTATCTATTTGTTGTGATATAATTCTCATTTTAATTGACAATTCCAAAATACCTTAGAAACCTGTAAAATTATGGTATCGCTGAGTTTTTAAATGGCAACTTTATCTTAGAATCCGAGAATTTTTTACAGAAAAAATATATCAGAGTTCCTCAAAATCTAAATAAAAAACTAAAGAAAGTTTGACAACTTTTTTATGCAATATTTTGCTTATTCCCTGAAAATCTTGTGAATTTTTTCTTGTTTAAAAATTTTGCTATATCTGAAAATTGTTCAATTGATTTATTGTCAAAGAAAAACGATTTAAAAAAACAATTACCTATGTGAACATCTATCGAAATTGTTTTAGCATGTTGTTATTCTCATTTAGTTAAAAAGTGTCGCAAAGTCAGCGAAAATGTTAAAGAAAATATCTTCGAGTTCAAGATATTGTTACAGATTAGTGTCTCAAAATTGTTTACTGTTTTGGAATTTTCAAGATTGGAAATCTATGAATTTTTTTTACGTTGAAAAGAATTTTTTTGTTATTGTGATATAATTCTCATTTTGTTTGACAATTTCAAAGAACTTTAAGATTTTGTTGAAAAAAATGTGTTTAAAAAGAAGAGATTTTCTATGAGAAAAAATATCTCAAAAACTGAGAAGTATATTCAGAAAATTTTATTAGAATCTAAAAAATACCTAGCAATTTAAAAATTGTTTTAAACCAAAAATTGGCCCACATTTGATATTTTTTAATATTTCCTCGAAATTTTACAAAATAAAAATGTTTTGGAAATGTCCAGATTTTTTAATTACTAAACGTTTTAAAATCTAAAAATTTATGGACAGCAAAATAATGCATCTAATTTTTTAAAAAGAAGAGAATGAGAAAAAAAATATCTCAAAAACTGAGAACTATATTCAGAAAATTTTATTAGAATCTAAAAATTTTTTAAAACCAAAAATTGGCCCACATTTGATATTTTCTTAATATTTCCTCCAACTTTTACCACAAAAAAAAAAATGTTTTGCAAATGTCCAAATTTTTTAATTACTAAACGTTTTAAAATCTAAAAAATTTATCGACAGCAAAATAATGCATCAAATTTTTTATTTTGTCAAAGTTCTCATTTAATTTGGAAATGCAAAAACAAATTTGAATTTTTTTAATATTTTCCTTAAGAGAAAATTCTTAAAAATTTAAGAATTTCTCTACAACAAAAAATTTAATAGAATTTTTTTAAGTTTTTACAAAAATGCCTTGAACTTTTCACAAATTTTTATTTTGTTGTAATTCTCATTCAGTTTAAAAATTTCCAAAAAATTGGAGATTTTTCTTACTCATTTTTTGTAAAGCAAAGAATTGCATAACAATAGATTTTTTATTTTGTTGCAATTCTTATTTAATTTGAAAATTCCAAAAATAATCTGAAATTTTTTTAAAATATTTTTCTACAGAAAAAGGCTTAAACAAATTTAAGAACATTGTAATTCTCGTTTAGTTTGAAAATAACACTTAATTTAAGAAATGTTGATGGAAGAATTGTCACAGAATCATATAAGATATTATTAGATATTCGAATTGACAAGTTTTTATTTTGTGGTAATTCTTATTTAGTTTAAAAATTCCCTAAAATTATAAATTTTTTCATTGCAATTTTATAATATAATTCTCATTGATTGGAGATTGGAAATGACAAAAAAAAAATCTAGACATTTTATTGTCTAAATTGAAAACAAGCTATCTTATAAAATTCTTTACATTTTTTATATTCGAAAATTTTTTTTTAAATATGTCGGTTTAAAATATGTCTGTTTGTTACAATTCTCATTTAGTTTATATATTTTAAATTTCTTTGACTTAATCCTCCCTTTTAAAAACCATTTTTTTTTGTTAATATTTTCCTTAAGAGAAAAGTATTAAAAATTTAAGAACTTCTCTACAGCAAAAAATCTAATAGAATTTTTCTATGTCTTTACTTTGTTGTAGTTATCATTAAGTTTGGAAATTCCAAAAAAATCTGAAAAAAAATTTTTTAGAAATATTGACGGAAGAATTGTCACAAAATCATAAAACAGCAGCAAAAAAATGCTTTGAACTTTTCACAAATTTTCATTTTGTTGTAATTCTCATTCAGTTTAAAAATTTCCAAAAAATTGGAGATTTTTCTTTCTAATTTTTTGTAAAGCAAAGAATTTCATAACAATAGACGTTTTATTTTGTTGCAAGTGTTTAATTTGAAAATTAAAAAAAAAAAAATCTAAATTTTTTTAAATATTTTTCTACAGAAAAAGGCTTAAAAAATTTAAGAACATTGTAATTCTCATTTAGTTTAAAAATAACACTTAATTTTAGAAATGTTGATGCAAGAATTGTCACAGAATCTTATAACATGATTTAAAATATTCGAATTGACAAGTTTTTATTTTGTGGTAATTCTCATTTAGTTTAAAAATTCCCTAAAATTAAAAAATTTTTAATTGCAATTTTATAATAAATTTCCCATTGATTGGAGATTGGAAATGACAAAAAAAAATCTAGACATTTTATTGTCTAGATTGAAAACAATCTTATAAAATTCTTTACATTTTTTATATCTGACAAATTTTCTTAAACATGTCGGTTTAAAATATGTCTATTTGTTGCAATTCTCATTTAGTTTATATATTTTAAATTGGAGATTGGAAATGATAAAAAAATATCTAGACATTTTATTGTCTAGATTGAAAACAAGCAATCTTATAAAATTCTTTACATTTTTTATATCCGACAAATTTTCTTAAATATGTCGGTTTAAAATATGTCTTTTTGTTGCAGTTCTCATTTAGTTTATATATTTTAAATTGGAGATTGGAAATGACAAAAAAAAATCTAGACATTTTATTGTCTAGATTGAAAACAAACAATCTTATAAAATTCTTTACATTTTTAATATCTGACAAATTTTCTTAAATATGTCGGTTTAAAAGATGTCAAATTGTTGCAGTTCTCATTTAGTTTATATATTTTAAATTTCTTTGACTTAATCCTCCCTTTTTAAAAACCAAAATTGTTTACATTTCCATTAACAATAATTAAAGAAAATTAAAGGTTGATGAATTATTTACAAAAATAAAAACAAAAAATAATAATAGAGTAGTAAAAAACTTAAATAAAACTAATGATTTTTTTCTCCAAACTTTAGCAAGACTTAAATACAAAAAATATAAAAAAAATTAAAAAAAAAAAAATTCAAAGAAAAATAAATAATAAAATAACTAAGATTAAATAAAAAGGAATAATAATAATAAAAAAAATAAAACACTAGTGTTCCATATTACAAAACAAAAAAAAAAATAAAATAATACTGATTCAAACTTAAAAAAAAGAAAATATTAGAAAAAATAATTTTTTGTTAAATAAATTAGACTCAATATTAAAAAAAAAAAAAACAATAGTAAAACAGCTCTACAAAAACTAAGAATTTTCAATTATTTTTTTAAAAAAACTAGACTTTTAAATTTCAAAAAAATAGAAAATAAACTATAAATTTCTTGGACATCTGCAAAAAAAAAAATTGAAAATTCCTGTAGAGTTGTAACTTTTAAAAAAAGGGGAAAAAACAATAAATATTTATAGTAAATATAAAAAAAAACTAATCAAAATATTAATAAATTATACAAGAAAAATATTAAAAAAAAAAAATAAAACAAAAAGTAAAGTCACGTCCTATTTTTGCAACAACGATTTATAACCAAAAATAAAAAACAAAAAAACTAAAACAAATATTTTAAAATAAAAAAAACAACAGCAATTTAAAAAGAAAAATTCAAAAAAAAAATACTCAAAAAAATCTTTTTTTTTTTTTTTTTAAACACAAAACAAATCTTTTTTTTACAAACTGTAATAAAATTAAACAAAAAAATTTAAAAAAAAAATCAACACTAAAAAAAATTTAAAAAAAAAACATATTTTTTATAAAACCAATGAGAAATAAATAAAAAAAACAACAAGAAATTACAACTTATAAAAATCAAACAATATTTTACATATTTAATACAAAAATAAACAAATTAAATGAAAATTTCATTAAAAAAAAATTACAAACAACAACAAAAACAAATTAACTAAATATATAAATAAAATATTAAAAAATTAAATGAAATATAAATAAAACACATCTTCCTAATTTAATTATGTTTAATTTAAAACCATTTAAACAAAAAAAAATATATAATAATATAAATTATCATTAAAAAGTTACTATAATTTTTGTTTTTTTTAATACAACAAAAAAAAAGTATAAAAATAAATAAATATTTTATATTTAAAAACTCATAATAAAATTATACATTCATATACTGAACAAAATAAAACAAACAAAAAAATAAACACTTATTTGTTTATTATTATTATTAAAAAAAAAATATTTATAACATTAAGTACATGAAAAAAAAAAATAAATAAATATAAAATTATACTATGAGGAAAAAAAAAGAATTGAAATGTGATCTTTTTTAATACATATAAATAAATAATGATGAAATATAAAACAAAAAAAAAAAAAAATTTAAAATAAAATAAAAATATATTAAAAAACAAAAACCCATAAAAACAACATAGAACAAATAGTTTAAATAAAATTCTACGTTAGTAAATATTTTTTTTAAATATTTTTTTTTCAAACTTTTGGCATAAAAACTGTATTTTTTTTAAGGACTGGTTATAATTAACGGAAATTGTATGATTTTATAATAAAAAAATATAAAAAAAATTAAAAGTCAACGAATTATTAAGGCTCACAATATACTGGGTGTCTAAAATCGCATAAGTCAAATTTATAGCAACACCAGGCAAAACCGCGCAATTTAATTAAAGGTGGTATGATACTTGCTAGTTTCTGTATTGGATTTTTTTAGGATTGATCGAATGAAACAACAAATGCGAGAAAGAACAAGAAATACAATAAAATAAAAACAAAAAAAAACAATATTGCCAACAAAATAGCTAGAAAACGTCCAAAACAAATGTAAAACCGCTTCATTCGAGCAAAAACTAATAAAATTGGCAACACTGTTAACATTTTATTCTTGAAATGTCAATTTCAAGTTGAAAATTTTTATATTTTTTTTTTACAGTTATCGATAACACACGTATGGTTTTTGACGTTTTAAGTTTTTTCATGATATTGTCATACTCTTTACACTTGGTCAGTTTTCCTATGAAAATATATTTGCACTGTTCTCCAAAATATAAAAAATACAAAAACTAGCCAGAATCATAACACCTATAGAATGCTAAACATTTTATTAAAGTTAAAAAAGTACGAAAAAATATCCTGCCGGATAGTCAAGATATTATCAAAGTCAAAATTGCCGGAATAGGGCTCCATTTGTAAACTTTATGTTTAAATCAAGTTCTTAAGGTCAAAGGTCAGGAATGTAGCGCTTTGGGAAGTTTTCTGAGAATATCTGACTGGATATGCGTCACATGTTATAAAACTTGGCTATCGATAACAACAGAATTTTATATAGAAAATTTTTTCTTATCGACAACAGAATTTTCTATAGAAAATTTTTTAACTATCGATAACAAAAAAATTATCTACAGAAATTTCTGTAGAAATTTTTTTGTTATCGATAACAACAGAATTTTCTAACGAACATTTTTTGTTATCGATAATAACAGAATTTTCTATAGAAAATTTTTTGTTATCGATAACAACAGAATTTTCGATAGAAAGTTTTTTGTTATCGATAACAATAGAATTATCTATAAAACATTTTTTTCTACAAAAAAAAAATAAAATTTTTTGTTGTCGATAACAACAGAATTTTCTACAGAAATTTTTTTGTTATCGATAACAACAGAATTTTCTACAGAAATTTTTTTGTTATCGATAACAAAATTTTCTATAGAAAATTTTTGTTGTCGAAAACAACAAAATTTTCTATGGAAATTTTTTTGTTATCGACAACAAAATTTTCTATAGAAAATTTCTTAATATCGATAACAAAAAAATTATCTATAGAAGGTTTTTTCTGTTATCGATAAAATTTTTCGTTATCGATAACAACAAAATTTTGTAAAGAAACTTTTTTGCTATCGATAACAACAGAATTTTCTATAAGAAATTTTTTGGTATCGATAATAATAGAAATTTCTATAGAAATTTTTTGTTATCGATAACAACAGAATTTTCTAACGAACATTTTTTGTTATCGATAATAACAGAATTTTCTATAGAAAATTTTTTGTTATCGATAACAACAGAATTTTCGATAGAAAGTTTTTTGTTATTGATAACAAAAGAATTATCTATAGAACATTTTTTTCTATAAACAAATAAAACTGCCGATAAAACTTTTTGTTATCGATAACAAGAGAATTTTCTATAAAAAAATTTTTGTTATCGATAACAATAGAATTTTCTACAGAAAATTTTTTGTTATCGATAACAACAGAATTTTCTATAGAACATTGTTTGTTATCGATAACAACAGAATTTTCTATAGAAATTTTTTTGTTATCGATAACAACAGAATTTTCTATAAAAACGTTATTGATATCGATAGAAACTTTTTAACGATAACAACAGAATTTTCCAAAATTTTTTTTTTTTTATCGGAAATTCTGTTATCGATAACAAAAAATTTTCTAAAGAAAATTATCTTCAGACAGTTTTTTGGTTCTAGATATCATGAAAATTTTTTGAATCAAGAGAATTTTTAGTCGGATCTGAGAATTTTTCTACACAAAAAAAAATCTCAGAATCTGAGATTTTTCTATACGAAAAATGTCTCAGACTATGAGACTTTTTTTATATAAGAAATGTCTCTGAATCTGAGACATTTTCGATACGAAAAATGTCTCAGAATCTTAGACTTTTTCGTTACGAGATTTTTTCTACATGAAAAATGTCTTTGAATCTGAGACTATTTCTATATGAAAAATGTCACAGAATCTAAGACTTTCTATACGCAAAATGTTTCAGAATCTGAGTTTTCTTTAACATGAAAAATTCTGAGAATTTGAGACTTTTCCTATACCAAAAATGTCTCAGAATCTGAGACTTTTTCTCTACAAAAAATGTCTTAGAATCTGAGACTTTTTCTATAAGAAAAATGTCTCGGAATCTGAGCCTTTTTTTATACGAAAAATGTCTTAGAATCTGAGACTTTTCCTATACGAAAATTGTCTCAGAATTTGACTTTTTATGTAGCCCCGTGAGGTCGGGGCCATGGCCACGTATCCCGTGTGCCCTACTGGTTAAAACGGTACTATTGATACCAATTTTTTGCCGACAGTATTGCCACATAATGGTAAAATACGGTATTTCGCGAAATGTGCCATTTTTTAATAAATACCTCGACAACGGCAAATCACAAAAAAAAGTGCATGTAATAAAATGTGTAGATCAGTGGTCGGCAGAAAGAGAGAATATGAATGCATTGGTATATGAAATTAAGCATGCATGTGTTGGTGTATTTCTCAAACAAAGCGATATCAACCAGCTTGTTGTTGTATTTTTATGCTCTTAGTTGTGAATTTTGTTGACATTCGTGTTGAATACATGTAAATAGCCGAATGTGTTCGGGATCCATGTGCAATTGATGCCGACCACTGGTGTAGAGCATAATCTGCTCTACATGTTATATAAAGAAGCAAAGATAACTGAAATGTACTACTGAAAAATACGTTGTTTACATCTGTAAAAACAAATTCAGTATATTGTAATTCTCATTAAGTTAAAAAATGCTACATAATCTTTAAATTTGTTTTAGGAAAAATAAATTAGATTCAAACAATTTTCCAACCGAAAACTTTCTTAGAGAAAGACGATTTTGTCGAAAAATAAAAAATATCTTGTTTACATCTGTAAAAGTAAATCGGTATATTGTAATTCTCATTTAGTTTACAAATGCTGCAAAATTTGTTTTTGGAAAAATAAATTAGAATTAAAAATGTTCCTACAGGAAAACGGTCTTAGAAACGGACGACTTTCTCGAAAACTGAAAAATATCTTGTTTACATCTGCAAAAATTTCAAAGTATTGTTATTCTCATTTAGTTAGAAAAATGCTACAGAATCTGTAAAATTTGTTTTTGGAAAAATAAATTAGAATCAAAAAAACTTCGTAAGGTTCGCTTCCCTCAACATCTGAGAAATATCTTTTTATGTCAAAACTCTCTTAGAATACGACAAAAAAATATTCTGTAAGTCTTCAGAAACCCTATCTTTAATTTTGCAGTTAAAATCTAATTAATCTTATACTTGGCTATACCTCTTTTAAAAAGACACCTAGAGTAATTTGAGCCTTAAGAAACATCTAGAATCTAATAAAAAGAATTAGTAAATGCTAAAATGTTAACTGTAGTTTATCAATTTTTGTAGTTAAAACACTGAAATTATGTTAAATACACCAAAAATTAAAAGTTCTTATTAATTTTTTAAATTTCTTAAAACTAAAAGTTAAGGCAGAAATTGGCAATACGCTGGAACACGGTTATAACGAACTCATTAAAGGCATTTTTCGCTATAACCATGTTCGTCATAGTCGTTTTCCACCGTGTTGCAAAAGATAGAGATGAAAAAAATCGATAAACTATCCCCAGATTTTTTTTTTCTAATTTGGAAACAAAAACTTAGAAAAATCAAAAAAAGGAAGACAAATAAAGTATGGCAGAGAGCTTTACAATAATAGCAACTATCTTACTTTGGCCCCGTGTTAGGGGCCAATAATATAAAATTTGATAGTCTAGTTTTGGCTGCCACGTTGAGCGACAATATTTAATGTTTTAAAAAATTTACTTTTGCCCCATGTTAGGAGCCAGTAATAAAAACTTTTTATTGTCTAACTTTGGCTCCCACGTTGCGCGCCAAAATTTAAATGTTTTAAAAATTAAAAAAAAAACATTGCTGGTGCCCCATGTTGAGCACCAATAACATAAAGACTTAAATCGTCTAATTAGGGCTCTACGTTGGGCGCCAGTGAATAATATTAGAATTTTGTAAAATTTTCTGAAAACCATTTATCATCTAGCTTTGGCCCTAAGTTCGTCGCCAAAATGTAAAAAATTAATCGCATTGCTAGTGCCCCATGCTGAGCGCCTTTATTAACAAAACCTAAATTGCCTAGTTGGGGCCCCACGTTTGGCGCCAGTGAATAATACTATAAATTTGTAAAATTTTCTGAAAACAATGTTTTTACTATTTTACTTTCTTCCTTAGTTTTTTTTCCCCATCTTTTCATATGATACGAGCAGCACTGGGTCTTCTATTTTCTTTTATTATAGTAGTAGACTTTAATACCAGTCCCTATAAAATTTGTTTTATTTGTAGTACCCCTTTATGTTTCGAACAATCTACTGTTATAACTCTATGTCTACCTAACAATTTACAAAATAATCACTTTAAATATTAAAACAATCCTAAGCAATCGAATACTCTACAACACTTTAACTAAACCCCTCAGCTACACCTTCTATAATTATGTAGACATAAAGCAACAAACACACGCAGAAAAATAACAAATTTTTGTTTTCTGTTATTGTTTTGAGTGTGTTTGTGGCTTTATGTTTACATAGATATGGAAGGTGTAGCTGAGGGGTAATAAGAGATAAACAAAAATATAAATTTGGCAACACCGGTAGAGGGAAGAACTTCTGGGTAAAGATTATAAACAGAATGGAAACGTCATGTGGGAGGAGGGAAATGATTTAAAACGTGTAACCATTCGCGAGGCTTATTATTTTGCTACTTTTTGAAACAGCGATTTAAAAAATTTTATATAACAATTTTTATGCAATTGTTAGCAATATTTTAAACTCAAGGTGCTAATTTTTGCATTTTTTCATGAGGCTGCCATCTGGACACTAGTTAGATTTTTTTTACAGTATTTTTTACTGAGGGTTCGCCCAAAAAAAAAGTTTTAAGGCTTTTGGGGTGCTTTTTGTAGCATTACCAAAAAAAAAATTAGCAGTTTTTGTAAAAAGGCACCTGAAGAGTTTTTTTTTTTTTTTTTTTTTTTAAATCAACATTTAGCAAATACAAATAAGAATTTCCGTAACTTACGTCACCTAAAAATAGTATAAATCGGTTAAATCAACAAAATCTTATTTTCCAAAAAAAAAAAAAAAAAAAAAAAAAAAAAAAAAAAAAAAAAAAAACTCTTTAGGTGCCTTTTTACAAAAACTGCTAATTTAACAAAATCGGTAAACCAAGAAGAAAGTAGGTTTTGATTAGTATTTCGTACATGAGGCGTACTTAGAAATGTGCTAAAATGCTGTATCTAATGCTGAAAATTAGCTAACTCGAGTTCAACCAATTAATTTGTTTGTTGAATTACTGATTATTTCTTTTGTTAATTCTTTTGAAAATTTTAAAGTGTTGTAGAATATTTTGATAACTATACATAATATTAGTTTTTACTTTCAACTCCTAAACTAAAAACAAAAAAACTATGCCTAAATATGTTTCCGTCCATTATAAACAGACCTTAAATGAATATAAAAAAAAATAAAAATGCTCGTAAAAACACTCAACTCTTTTTTTTTCTATAATTTTCTTTGTTACCAAAACTTTTAAACACACAAAAAAAAAAAATACACCTAAAATCCTAAAAACTTACAAAAGAAAAAACCTAAAACTCCCTTTTCAAACAAAAAAATACTTCAAATAATAATAATACACCGTTATATTGCAATGTTTTTTCTAAATTATACAAAACAAAACTATAAAACTGCAAAAAAAAAAAAATATATGTATAAATAAATTAATAATAAAAAATACTGAAAAATAAAAATTATACACTCTTTCAAAAGAAAAAAAGTTACTATTAATTTTTTAAAAACAAAATAATTTAATAATAAAAAATAAAATGAATTTAAAAAATTCTTCAAAATAAAAAATATCAAATTCAAACCTAAAAGAAAACGAAATATTAAAAATAAAAACCATAAATATTATAAATAAAAAAAAATATTATTAAAAAAAATAAAAATAAATAAATCAACCATGTTCTAAACTTAGTAAGTAAGTTAAGTTAAAAACAAAAAATTATTAAAAACTAATAAAAAAAATATTAAAAAAAAAAACAAAAAAAAAATAAGGTTATATTAAATAAAAAAACAAAAATATATAATTTTAGATATTTTAAAACTTAAGTATTAATAAAAAAAACAAAAAATAATAATATAAATTAATTAAAACACTTACACTTAAAAACACACACACACATTTTCTAAAATTTTATTATTATAAATAAAAATAAATTATAAATATAAAATTTAATTTTTATGCCATGAAAAAAAAATTATTTTCTTAAAACAAAAAATTTTAAAACAATTCATGTGATAAAAATTTTAATTGAATAAAAAACGCAGATTTAAACACTTTTTAATTGCTTTAATTAACCAATTTTATTAATATTTCCACTTTTAAAATATAAAATTGAGTGTTAGTGTGTTTTTGTAAGTATACATATTGATAAATAGTTTAATTATAACAATTACAAAAGTTGTTGATATTGATTTTTTGATTCGATTGAAATAAAAGTCATTTGTCTATCTTTAATACAATATTTTGTATTACTTTTAAGATCTTCATAAATTTTTGTTAACAAGAATTGGTTATTAAATCGACGATCGTTTCAGGAACCATCCAAATTAACAATCATCAGCGCTCTTTAGAGGTATAATTTTGTGTGCTAAAAACATCAAATAATCCTACATTCACAAGAAAAATTTGCAACGAATTTCAATTGACAGAAACGTGGATTCAATCAATTTTTTAATTGAAATTCCTTTAATTAAAAAAATTTTTATACCAATCATCAAATTGTAGCTGATTGATTAAAAATTTTTTCCATCAAACATTTAGTTGCGATTTTGATCAAAAATTGATAATTTTTTATTTATACTCAATCAAAATAATGAATGATTTAAAAAACGAATTGTAAGCTTATGACAAAATCCATCAAAAAAAAATGCAGCTTTTTTGCTTTCCAATATGTTGCCAACAATAAAAAAAAAGTAAAACCCGATTATTTTGAATATTTTTGGATTAATCAATTCAAACAAATTCACAGAAAAAATTTGAAACGAACTTCAATCAACAAAAACGCGGATTCAATCAATTTTTTGATTGAAATTCCTCCAATTAAAAAAATGTTATACCAATCATCAAATTGTAGGCGATTGATTGATAATTTTTTCAATCAAACATTTTTTTGCGATTTTGATCAAAGGATTGATTTATTTAAAGTCAATCAAAATAATGATTGATTTAACAAGCGAATTGTAAGCATATGACAAAATCATCAAAAAATTCATCTTTTTTGCTTTCCAATATGTTGCCAACAATAAAAAAAAAAGTAAAACCCGATTATTTTGAATATTTTTGACTTAATCTATTCAAAAAAATTCACAGAAAAAATTTGAAACGAATTTAAATCAACAAAAACGCGGATTTAATAAATTTTTTAATTGAAATTCCTCCAATCAAAAAAATTGTTATACCCATTTTTTCAATCAAACATTTTTTCGATTTTGATTAAATATTTTATCAATTTTTTGTTTATAGTCAATCAAAATAATGATTGATTCAACAAATGAATTGTAATCTTATGACAAAAATAAATTAAAGCGAAAAAAAATCTGGTATGTTGAAAATTTTTAATTCGACAGTTAAAGAAAATAACAAAAATATATAATCAAAACATTGATTGACTCATTTAAATTTTGTTGATCAATAAATTTAATTGAAAATTTTTTAGCCAATAATTTTTTGTGTGTTATAGCGAAAAAAAAAAATCTGGTATGTTGAAAATTTGTAATTCGACAGTTAAAGAAATTAACAACAATTTTAATCAAAACATTGATTGACTCATTTAAATTTTGTTGATCAATAGATTTAATTGAAAATTGTTAGCCAATAATTTTTTGTGTGTTTATATATTCTAATACATGACAAACTATAAAGTGACAGCCAAGCAGCCAAGGTATCAAAAATTTATTGAAAATTGTAGAATTTTTATATTTTTTGTAAAACATCAAATTATTTGTAAAAGTTTTATGGTTAATGAAAAACATAAATAAGAAATTAACAGACCTAAAACACCATAAATGCAACCCAAGTTGGGCGCCATTATTATCAAAGGACTCAATTGGTTTAGTTGGGGCCCTACTTTGGGCGCCAAAATTTAAATATTTTATGAAAAAGTTTTTTTTATTAAATTGAAGATTGTACATATACAAATTTAATTAGTTTTAACTGATCGAAATCTATGAGAAAGAAAGTGGATCCTTAAAATTCTTAAAAACAACAAATTGTGAAATTTTTATACTTTTAGAAAACATCAAATTATTAATAAAATTTGTATAGTTAATGAAAAACATCAACGAGAAATCAATAGACTAACATTATCATAAATGTTTGCCCGCTTGGGCGCCAATATTGTCAAAGAACTCAATTGGTTAAGTTGGGCCCCATGCTGGGCGCCAAAATTTAGTGACAGCCAAGCTATCAAAAATTTATTGAAAACTGTGGGATTTTTAGTAAAACATCAAATTATTTGTAAGTTTTATGGTTAATGAAAAACAGAAATAAGAAATAAATAGACTAACAACACCATAAATGTATCCCAAATTGGGCGCCATTTTTATCAAATGACAAAATTCGGTTAGTTGGGAGCCTACGTTGGGCGCCAGAATTCAAATATTTTACAGACAAAAAAAAATTCTAATGTACGACTTTCATAGTATTTATGAACAAATTCATACAATTTATTAACTTTTTCATAATATTTATAAAATTTTCATAATATTTATGAATAAATCATAATATGTAAAATTTAAGAACTATTTACAATTTTTTATAAATACTATGAAAAAGTTTATAAGTATTATGAAAAAGTTAATAAATTGTATGAATTTATTCATAAATACTATGAAAATCGTTCATTGGAAAAAAATTTTATGCGTGTATCAATAAGTTTTAATATTAAATTGACTAATAGAAATCTATGAGAAAGAAAATGGAACCTTAAAATTCTGAAAAACAACAAATTGTGAAAATTTTATACTTTTAGTAAAACATCAAATTATTAATAAAATTTGTATGGTTAATAAAAAACATGAACGAGAAATCAATAGACTAACATCACCATATGTGTATACCAACTTGTGCGCCAATATTATCAAAGAACTCAGTTGTTTTAGTTGGGGTCCCATGTTGGGCGCCAAAATTTAAAAATTTTATAAATAAGTTTTTTTATTAAAATGAAGTGCGTAAATAGAAAAATTTAATTATTATGACAGATGAAAAACTATGATAAAGAAATTAAGATTATCTTCCTGTAATTAGTTTGGAGTCATAAAATAAAAAAAAAAGACAGCAACTTGTGTTTAACGTACCGTTGATATTATTTTTGAAGATAAATAATCCAACCATGGAAAATAAATTTTAATACTGTCCTCGTCTCATTTATCCAAACTCCGGCCTAATTTTGTCACAAATTATTTAAAATTGTGCATTTATGACAAACGGGCACACGTTGGGCGCCAAAGTTTATATTTTACACAAATCAGTTTTCCAAAAAGTGCATGAAATTGAAGAGTGTACAACAATTTAATTATTTTGGCAAATGACATACTATGAGAAATATATAAGAGAAGCCTAGGGTTTTGAAGTTTGTTTGCAGTCATAAAATACCACAACAATTTTTGGAATTCATATATTTCTAGAAAACCCATATTTTTGCGTGGATAACTTAGTATTTTGTTCATATTATGTACATTGGTTGTAATGACCTACGTTGAAAGTTTGGACCGCAAGTTGGACGCCAAATAGATCAAAGAATCACATCGTCTAGTTAGTGCCCCTAGTTGGGCGCCAAAAGTTATCTATATAACAAATCGTGTTGTTAATAGAACAGATTGAATATTTCAAAATATATCGATTCCACATACAAACAAGTTGGAAAAAACTTTAATTTCGTTCAATTCTAGACATCAGAGTTCGATATATTTCAGAATAATTGACTCTATAAATAATTAATTTATTTAATAAAGCAACAATGCCACTTATCTACTAAAAAATAAAAATATGTTGATAGGGATCATATCATTGTATCCGAAACGATACATCGCGATGGTCAGTTGAATACTGAAAATAGAAAAATTCTCCAAAACACCTCTGATGATGGAAAACTTAAGATTCCCCGAAACGATCGATAACTCAATTCCGCAAATAATCACATTTTTTGAAGCAAAAAAAAAATTCTCTGAATATTTTTAAAGAGAATTTCCATTTCCAAAAGTTTTTTATATTTATGACAAGGAAACTTAATAATATTAAACTAAAATAAATTATTTTTCATGGCACAAGTAAAAACTTAATAATAAAAATTTTTAATTTTTATGAAAATCTTAAAAATTAAAAAAGAAAGAAAATTTTGTTTAATATTTATAATTTGTTAAATAATTTTTCAAAATAATTTTTTAAAATAATTTTTTTAAATAATTTTTTTAAATATTTTTTTTTAACTAAAAAAAAACAAGGTATATTTGAATAAATATAAAAAAAAATATTGAATATTAAATTACAATTTTTGAACTGGTTTAAACAGAAGAAAATTAAGAAAAATTAAGCAAGAAGGAAGAAAATAATAATTTAAATAAACAAAAAAAATAAAAAATATAAAAATGAATTATTATTAGGATTTGTAAACTAGATGGAAACTTTTATTTGCCTTAAAGTTTAATTATTAAATAAAACTTAAAATTAATTAATAAAACAAAACCTAAACATTAAATAATTATACATATAAAAAAAACCAAATCATATATAATTTACATAATTTATATTAATAAATTAAAGAAAAATAAAAATATTTTAATTTTTTTTTATCAAGGTAAGCAACCGATAAATTTAAAATAATAACGGGATGGAAACACAAAAACATTAAAGTTGAAATATCGAATTAATAATGAACAGATATGAACGGATCGTTTTCTATAACCTATTAATAAGAGGAGTCCCAAACCTCAACAAGTCAAAGCTATAAATCAGGGTAAAGGTTAGGCATAATTGTTTAACCATTATATCTGGAAATGGTTTTATAATCGCCGTTAATGGCTGGGTTTATGGAGGCTTGTCACTCATCTTACTGATATGCTCCCGTTTCAAATATCGTTTTTGAACAATTATCAGGTTGACTTTCTTGATTTTTATTTAAATTAA
Source organism: Pegoplata infirma (assembly GCA_963921195.1). Lineage (NCBI taxonomy): Eukaryota > Metazoa > Arthropoda > Insecta > Diptera > Anthomyiidae > Pegoplata > Pegoplata infirma. Next base: position 209,076,016 of record OY992538.1, read on the forward strand.
AATTAGTTTAATTATTTCAAAAACAAAAAAAAAATATTAAATGAACAAAAAAAATAAATAAAATTTATAATATTTCTTAAACTATACAATTTTAAGTATTCACCGTTTTAGAACATTAAAAAATTGTTATAATTTTATTGATATTTTTTTTATATAAATATAATTTTTAAAAACAATAAACAAACAAAAAAAAACAAACAAAAATAAACTTTACAAAATGTGATTTTTAAACAATAGTTATTATTTTTTTAAATATTTTTTGTTACTATTTTTTTATTTTTTAATTTTTTTTTTTGTTTTTTTTTAACGAAATTACAGGTAAAAATTTTGAAATGATTTCAGAAAAAGAGAATTCAAAATTTGAAGAATTTAAGGGTATGGCTACAACTTCCGTAATTATGTACACATAAAATATCAAACACACACAAAACAATAACACATTTTTGTTTGTTGTTGTTGTTTTGTGTGTGATTGCTGCTTTAAGGCTACACCTTCCATAATTATGTACACATAAAACAGCAAACACACACAAAACAATAACACATTTTTGTTTGTTGTTGTTGTTTTGTGTGTGTTTATTGCTTTATGTCTACATAATTATGGAAGGTGTAGCCGGGAAGTAAGATATTTTGCGTCCAGAAATAGTTATAAATTCTCAGACATATTTAATATGAAAAAAACTTTCCAGATTTTGTAAAATATTTTCTTCAAAAATATTCTCAGATTTTAAGAAATGTTTCGTAAAGAAAAATTGTAAGATTTTAAGAATTATTTTCTATAGAAAAATTCTTCTATTCTGAGAATTATTAAATTTTAGGGTATTTTATCATAGACAAATACAAATTCTAGAGCATTTTTGCTACATAAAAAATTTTAGATTCCAAGCAGTACCGTATTAAACATTTGGACACAAGGGACAAGTGCCCGGACCCCTGACAACGCGACAGCCCAACAAAAATCATTTTCACGAAATAAGGAGCATAATTTCTAGTGTCCGACCGAATATTCGGCTTCGGCTTCGGCCAAAAAGCACTATTCGGCCACTATTCGGCTTCGGCCACAATTTTGCCGAATAGGCCGAATAGCGAATAATTGTATAATATTTGTGCTCACGTGTTGAAAAACACACTAAACTAACTTTGAATCACATTAGTAAGCCACAAAAACATTTTACTAAGTGTTTTTGCAACTAAAAACATTTCTTTTTTAATATTCGGCTTCGGCTTCGGCTGGGCCGAATAGTGAAAATTTGGCCGAATATTCGGCTTCGGCTTCGGCCAAAAAAGGTGTATTCGGTCGGACACTAATAATTTCTATCAACATATAGAACATTTTTTGAAGTGTTGGAGGGTATAAAAGAACTCGTTCGTTATTTTATACACTCTTAGATTCTGAGATTTTTTTCGTATAGAAAAAGTCTCAGATTCTGAGACATTTTATGTATAGAAAAAGTCTCAGATTCTGAGACATTTTTTGTATAGAAAAAGTCTCAGATTCTGAGACATTTTTTGTATAGAAAAAGTATCAGATTCTGAGACATTTTTTGTTTAGAAAAATTTTCAGATTCTGAAACATTTTTCATATTCTGAGCCATTTGTCGTATAGAAAAATTCTCAGATTCTGAGAAATTTTTCGTATGGAAAAAGTCTCAGAATCTGATAAGATATTTTTCGTATAGAAAAAGTCTCAAATTCTGAGCCATTTTTCGTATCGAAAAAGTCTCAGATTCTGATAAATTTTTCGTATAGAAAAAGTCTCAGATTCTGAGACATTTTTCCGTATAGAAAAAGTCTCAGATTCTGAGACATTTTTCCGTATAGAAAAAGTCTCAGATTCTGAGACATTTTTCCGTATAGAAAAAGTCTCAGATTCTGAGACATTTTTCCGTATAGAAAAAGTCTCAGATTCTGAGACATTTTTCCGTATAGAAAAAGTCTCAGATTCTGAGACATTTTTCCGTATAGAAAAAGTCTCAGATTCTGAGACATTTTTCCGTATAGAAAAAGTCTCAGATTCTGAGACATTTTTCCGTATAGAAAAAGTCTTAGATTCTGAGACATTTTTTCGTATAGAAAAAGTCTCAGATTCTGATACATTTTTCCGTATAGAAAAAGTCTCAGATTCTGAGACATTTTTTCGTATAGAAAAAGTCTCAGATTCTGAGACATTTTTCCGTATAGAAAAAGTCTCAGATTCTGAGACATTTTTCCGTATAGAAAAAGTCTCAGATTCTGAGACATTTTTCCGTATAGAAAAAGTCTCAGATTCTGAGACATTTTTCCGTATAGAAAAAGTCTCAGATTCTGAGACATTTTTCCGTATAGAAAAAGTCTCAGATTCTGAGACATTTTTCGTATAGAAAAAGTCTCAGATTCTGAGACATTTTTCTTATTGAAAAATTATCAGATTCTGAGACATTTTTTGTATAGAAAAAGTTTCAAATTCTGAGACATTTTTCGTATAGAAAAAGTCTCAGATTCTAAGACATTTTTCGTATAGAAAAAGTCTCAGATTCTAAGACGTTTTTCGTATAGAAAAAGTCTCAGATTCTGAGAAAATTTTTCGTATAGAAAAAGTCTCAGATTCTAGGACATCTTTCGTATAAAAAAATTCTCAGATTATGAGACATTTTTCAAATAGAAAAATTCTCATATTCTGAAACATTTTACGAATAGAAAAAATCTCAGATTCTGAAGCATTTTTCGTATAGAAAAAGTCACAGATTCCGAGACATTTTTCGTATTGAAAAAGTCTCAGATTCTGAGTATAGAAAAAGCCTGAGATTCTACGTCATTGTTCGTATAGATAAAGTCTCAGATTCTGAGACAATTTTTGTATAGAAAAAGTTTCAGATTCTGAGACATTATTCATATAGAAAAGTTTTCAGATTCTGAGACAATTTTTGTATAGAAAAAGTCTCAGATTCTGAGGCATTTGTCGTATAGAAAAAGTCTCAGATTCTGAGACATTTTTCATATACAAAAATTCTCTGATTCTGAGACAATTTTCGTATAGAAAAAGTTTCAGATTCTAAGACATTTTTCGAAAAAGTCTTAGATTTGGAGATTTTTGTTTCATATAGTAAAACCCATTTTTTAGATAGAAAAAGTTTCAGATTCTGAAACCTTTTTCGTATAGAAAAAGTCTCAGATTCTTGGAAATTTTTCATTTAGAAAAAGCCGCATTTAGAAAAAGCCGCGGATTCAATCAATTTTTTTATTGAAATTCCTTCAATTAAAAAAATTGTGAAAACCAATCATCAAATTGTAGATGATTTATTGAAAATTTTTTTGAATCAAAATTTTTTTCGATTTTGGTCAAAAATTTGATAATTTTTTTATTTATAGTCAATCAAAATAATGATTGATTTAACAAATGAATTTTAAGCTTATGGCAAAATTATCAAAAAATTCAACTTTTTGCTTTCCAATATTTTGTCAACAAATAAAAAATAAGTAAAACCCGATTATTTTGTATATTTTTGAAGTAATGTATTCAAATAAATTAAAGCAAAAAAAAATCTGGGAAGTTTAAAAAATTTGTAATTCGACAGTTAAAGAAAACAACAAAAATTTTAATCAAATATTTAAATTTTGTTGATCAATAGATTTAATTGAACATTTTTAGCCAATAATTTTTTGTGTGAGTAGAAAAAATGTTCATAATATACTCGTGTGTGCCTAAGAGTCCCCCCCCCCCCCCAATACCTTAAGACGGCCCTGATTCCGAGACATTTTTCACAAATTTTGATCCTTGTCATATATTTTGAAATCATTTCAACTATTTTTAGCCCATCATTTCGAAATGCTAAGTGATAAAATCAACGAATTTTTAATTTGTTTTTATATTTTTTATGGATATTATGAATATTTTTTTTTTATTTTTAAATTTTTATAAGTTTATAAACAGTATTTGACTCATATTTATTAACTCATAGTTTTTTTGTATATTTTTTTTTTGTTAAATTAAGTATTATTTTTCTTATTATTTAGTTATAAAATCTATATTAAAAAAATACTCTCCTTTTAACATATAAGTATTTTTTAATTATATTTAAAATATTTTTTATGTTTGTTAATTTTTTTTTTTTTAAATATTTTAAAATTTCATTTAAAATATTTTTTTTTTGTTAATTCTTTACAAAAAAAATATATTATTTTTCTAATTATAAGCATGTGTATTTTTACGTAAAACGTTTATTATCCTACACCAAAATAAAGAAAATAAAATACAACTAAATAAAAATAAAACAAAAAAAAAACTAAGAAAACAAACGAAAATTGTAAACTTACAAAAAAATAAAAAAATATTATGGGAATAAAGAATAAATAAAAAAATTAAAAAAAAAAAATCATCAAAAATATATTATTACCCTTATATTATTATATTTATAAAATGAAATTTAGTTATTATACATCATGAACAAAAAATAAAAAAAATAAAAAAAAAAATATTAAATTAAATTTAAGATTATGAAAAACAAAAATTATGTAAAAGATAATGATTAATAGTTATTTAAAAAGAAAACAACAAAAACATAAGTGAAATAAAAAAAAAAACAATAAAATTAAAAATAAAAAAAAAAATAAAAAAAAATGTTTTAATTTTAAAATTTTTTTGGATATTAAGAGGTAAGTACACTCACCTAAAAATTTAAAATTTTTGAGCAACTTTTCCTAATATTCTTAGACAATTTCCTATAGAAAGAGTTTCATATTCTGAGATATTTTTCCCATTAAAAAGTAACAGATTCTGAGACATTTTTCCTATAGAAAAAGTCACAGATTCTGAGACATTTTTCCTATAGAAAAAGTCACAGATTCTGAGACATTTTTTCTATAGAAAAAGTCACAGATTCTGAAACAGTTTTCCTATAGAAAAAGTCACAGATTCTGAGACATTTTTCCTATAGAAAAAGTCCCAATTCTGAGACATTTTTTCTATAGAAAAAGTCACAGATTCTGCGACATTTTTCCAATAGAAAAAGTAACAGATTCTGCGACATTTTTCCAATAGAAAAAGTAACAGATTCTAAGACATTTTTCCTATAGAAAAAGTGTCAGAATCTTAGACATTTCTTATAGAAAAAGTTTTAGATTCAGAGACATTTTTGCTACAGAAAAAGTCTCAGATTCTCATGCATTCTGAGATATTTTTCCTGTAGAAAAAGTCTCAGATTTTAAGACATTCTTCCTATAGAAAAAGTCTCCGATTTTGAGACATTTTTCCTATAGAATAAGTCTTATATTCTGAGACATTTTTCCTTTAGGAACAGTCCCAGATTCTGAGACATTTTTCCTATAGGAACAGTATCAGATTCTAAGACATTTTCCTATAGGAACAGTCTCAGATTCTGAGACATTTTTCTTATATAAAGTCTCAGATTCTGAGACACTATTCCTCTGGCAAAAGTCTAAGATTCCAGACATTTTTCTATAGAAAAAGCTTCAGATTCTGACACACTTTTAATAGATTCTGAGCAAAGCACTGTGGTTCCGATTCCAAAACTAGGTGGACAAAAGTATTTAACCATGATATTTTATGTTTTTGTGGTCGCTGATTTCAAAAAAATGCTTTAAAAAATTGTAGCTTCAATATTTTTGAAAATACAGTGGGTTTCACTAAAATAGCTTCAACTTAATTGGACTTTTCGCTACAACTGGAAAAATTTAATTACTTTTTGCAACTTTGGGGCACTAAATTTAAGGGAAGTATTTAAAAATTATATAAAAAGCTTTTCTGAGCATTACAGTAAAGCCCAGCTATGTCGAATTACTTTTAATGTGTAGTTTTTTTAGAAAGTTTGAATTAAATCCTTTTTGTGCTTCTAGAGTTGCGGGAAACGAAAAATATGTGATATAACAATTATAGAAAATACTGTAGAGGTATTTGTTGCAAAAATATGTGCAGAAGATCCTGAATATTTTAAGCATTTTCTTGAGAGTTATAAATATTGCAGAAAAAATTAGTTTTTTAAAACCGCTATAAAAAATGCAGCTGGACGCCGCTGGATGAGATGAAAGATGAAAGATGAAACATACTCTCTGATAGTTACTTTAAGAGATGTATATAGTGGCTTGCCCGCAACTTGGAGCGGTTTTTTTTTGGCAAGCTTTGAAATATTGATAATCTAATTTTTTTTTTTACTTATGACCCTACTTCAAAAACCGATATTAAGAAATCGCGAAAAAATTTCGAACCCATGAAAATTTTTTTGATAAGTATATACCCATGGCTATTTAAAAAACAATTCACGGCAATCTCCTGCAAATAATTCACTTGGTATAAGCTACTTAGTTTTGTATTGATTTCCTTTGTTTTTAATTACAAACATTTTCGTGAACAAACATTGATGTTCTAGTGCTGCGGGGACAAAGTTAAACCCCTTATTTAATCAAAATATTTTGCGTCTAGTCTAGGCATGTTGTTAGCTATTTAAAACACCTACCGTTTTTTAATTTAGAGGTTCAAACTTTTTAGACTTTTGTCCACCTATATTTGGATTTGGAACCACAGTGCAAAGGTTTCTCATTTTGAGACATTATATAGATACAGCACTATAGAAAAAGTCTTAAATTCTGGAACACTTCGAAAAGGATATTTTTACTAAAATCTCTGTCATTCAGTTTTAGAAAATAACAGACATTTTACTGCGTTTTAACTGATTCTGTTTGACGAATTTCAAAATATTTTTGAACATACATATTTTAAGAAGATTATTTTGTAATTTTAGAGAAATAATTTGCTTTTTTCAATGTGTTATTTTTTTCGCTTCTGCTAAAATCAGAAGATTTCTCATATGGCTTAAAATGGGTGTATTTTCAGCAGATTTTTCTACTGGTTGGACATAGAATATATTTAGAGTGTACATTGGTCACTATTTTCAAACGTATTTTATCTGGTTTAGGTTCAATATTTTTTTTTTTTTCCTTTTGTCAGACGGTGATCTATAACTTATGGGGTTCTACACCGATATTTTGAGGGTGCTACCAACAGAATGACAAACTTATATATTAAGATGGACCTCTAACGTTTGTTAAAATGGAAAACTCATCTGCTTCAAAATTTTGTGTGAGATTAAGATAAAACAAATTTTGACAAAAGTATGAGCTCGATCGGTTCAAAATTGCCGTGCACATTAATGTTTGTTTGTGGGAACAAAATTTGGGGCAAAATTAAAAAAAAAAACAAGTAAAAAAGTTAAATTCGGATTTTCCGAATGTAGTGATACCCTCCACAGTTTCAAAAAGATTATTGCAAAAAACTTTCTCAAAAGAAAATTACTTTGGGAAAAAAAAATATAATTTTGAAAAAAATCCCGCGAAAAAACAAATGTGGGTAAAAAAAAAAATCCGCAATTTTTTTTTCTTTTTTTGTCAAAAAATATTTTCGTACTTGTTTAAATACCATTTGGTGTTCAATTATGTTCACATATGTCAACCAGCAGCCGAATTAAAGCATTTTGTATTTTTAGGTTATGTTGAATGTACTAAAATTTTTGAGGTGTCCTTGCATTTTCGTTTATAGCTTTTGAACCTCTGAACCGATATCGCTCAAATGCAATACCAAACTTTTCGGGAGAACTTCCAATGAATACGTTGAGTTTCAGTCATATCCGTGTAGTATTTTGGTTGTGATCACCATTTCCATAGACAGACGGACATCGCTAGGGTCCCAGACCGATATTTCGATGAGTTACAAACGGAATGACAAACTTATATACACCCTCTATCACTAAGTGGAGGGTATAAAAAAAAATTTACAAAAATATGAGCTCGATCGGATAGAAATTACCGTGTTCATTAAAGTTTGTTTGTGAAAACCAAATTGGGGCAAATTAAAAAAAAAAACAAGTAAGAAAGTTATAGACGGTCAAGACCGACCACATAATACACCAGTGTTTACAGGATAATGTGTCCCAAGTTCGAACATGGGCCAACTGGACCTACCTTTGGCAAATCTTTTATAAGTTTAAAACACCATATTTGAGTGAAATAGACTTCTATTTGTGGCCAATAAACCGATTTTACGGAATATCGGCCAAATTTTCATATGGGGCCGAAGTCCAAAAATGGTCTGATTACACTGTCACAAATTTTCAACAAAGTCGTGACCAAATAAATCTGACACCTAATCTTTATGTAAATCCGAACATTGAATCCGAATATGAAGTCAGAATGGTCAAAAGTAGAACAGTTTTCGAGATATTTACGAGAAAATCTAGAAAATTACCGTTATTTGCTCTTTTCAACTTATTTTTTAAAAACCAAACAATAAATTTTCTTAAAATTTCATCACTTAGAACGTTAGTTTATTTCAATACGAACATTTTGTGCCCAATAGGATCCAGATCGGTGCAAAAATGACAAAGTTACAGTACATTAATTGAATTATCCCACTTTTCGATTAAAAAAAAAAAAAACACAATTAAATATACAAAGCTAAATGTTAGTAATGATAAGTGGGTTAATTCAATAAATCTTCTGTAGCTTTGCCATTTTTGCACCAATCTGGGTCTTGTTGGGCCTATAATGTCCTATGTAATAAAACATTATAGTTTTTAATTGTTTGCTTTAAAAAAAATTATTTAAAAAGAGAAAAATTGCAAAAAATCATCAAATTTTTCATGAAGTTTGAACTTTTGTCCACTGTAACTCTGTCATTTCTTGACTAATCTTAACAAGCGACCCATGGTTATTTTAGTAATTTTATTATCTTTCATTAAAAAAAAGAAATACATAAATCGACGAATAGTTTTGAAGATATCTGCATTTAAGTGACATCATATTTTTTAAAAACACAAATATCGCTTATTTTCGAATATCTCGAAAACTGTTCTACTTTTGACCGTTATGACTTCATATTCGGATTCAGCGGACAATTGTACATAAAAATTAGGTGTCAGATACATTTGGTCAAAAAACTGTCACGTAGTGTTATTAGTGTCCGACCGAATACACCTTTTTTGGCCGAAGCAGAATATTCGGCCATATTTTCACTATTCGGCCGAAACCGTAGCCGAACAAACTGTTTTTTAGACATTATTGTAAATAAAAATTTTTTTGAGTGAAATTTTTTTTCGATTGAAAAATTTTTTTGAGTGTAAAATCTTGTTTTAGCTGCAAAAACACTTAATAAAATGTTTTTGTGGCTTACTGATGTGATTCAAAGTGTGTTTAGTGTTTTTTTCAACACGTAAGTACAAATTTTATACAATTATTTGGTATTCGGCCATATTCGACCAAAAATGTGGCCGAAGCCGAATAGTGGCCGAATAGTGCTTTTTGGCCGAAGCCGAATATTCGGTCGGACACTACTGATTATAATCAGATATGATTTGGTTGTTAAAGTACGCTTTAAACACACACAAACAAAAATTTTATTCAATATTTTTTTTTATTTTCATGAAATTTGAGAGATTTATGTGAAAATCGGGAAGATGGATTGTATGGGGGCTACAAGAAGAACTGATCCGAATTCTTTAAAATTCGGAATGGTGATTTGTGTGGATGAAACATGATTACTTGCCAAAAGATACCTGTTATAATGCGGATATTAGAGTCCTCAAAACTAAAGAGGACCTTAATATGGGGGCTAAGTCTAAATATGGACCGATTTTTCCCAATTTCAATAGGCTTAAGTTTCCAATTTCAAGTCAATTGATTAAAAATTGAGATCTGCATAGTGTTTACACCGTTTACATGGACAGACAGACATCGCTAAATCGACTCAAAAAGTGATTCTGAGTCGATCGGTATACTTAAAAATGGTCCTAGGACCAATATTATTTAGTTACCATGGGTTAGGGTATAAAAAGGGTTGCCATCTTATAGAAAAATAAGGGCTTTCAGGAAAATCCATATAAAAGCCGAACTAGAAGGAATTTCGCCAAACGAAAAAATATGGGGCAGCTTAATTTTGATACAGATTATATTATGTGATTTTGGCGGTCGTACGTATATACATCTCCATATAAACTACTCCAACGATTACACATTTCTGACAATAATGAACTTAACGAAGCCGAATTTGGACACGACCGATACACCATTGGATAGGCCTTCAATAAACCTTTCGATCTACATAAAATGTTCATATAGTTTCTGTTCGAAATCGGAAAAATCCTAAAAAACTAAAAAAAAAAATCCCGTTTTCTCCCTCCCCTCTGACCCGTTAAATGTGAGATTGGGCAGCTATAAAGAACAGGTAACTCTTATTTTGCTCCCCTCTTTCCTATATGCAAGTTTCAGGACAATCGGTGGGTGCCCTGTGAAAGACCTTCCTTGTGAGTGGTGTAGGATATAATAAATGTCTTGCGATACATCATATTTATTAATTTTTATGTGCTGAACACAAATATCAAAAAAAAATTTGAATCGGTTGCACGGTTTTCAAGATATTTGAGATTTTTATTTATTTTTATTGAATTTTGAACATATATGTAATTACAAATCATATACTAAATTAACCTAACCGAGACGGATGACAGTGACCATAATCTCGTTGTAGCGAAACAGACCAAGGCATCTGGTTGGAATCGAACCCACGACTCCCAGACTCATTGGCTAGCACGCTACCAACTAGCCTACTGGGGCGCCTATTTTTTTTTGCAAAATTTATCCATATCTCGAAAACAGTTTGACCGATTTTAAAAACTTTTTGATATTCGCGTTCAAAATTAATAAATATTATGTAAAGCAAGACATATAATTTTATTTTTATTTTGTCCTAATTTTGTTCTCACAAACAAACTTTAATGTGCACGGCAATTTTTGGCAAATTTTTTTTTTATCCTAACCTCACAAAAAATTGGGCTCCGATTTTTGAAAATCGAAAATAAAAATTAGGTTCACCTAAATATACATACCATCTACACAAAGTGTAGAAAAAAGACGGTCCTTCTAACCCCTTTCATTAAAAGAAAATATACACAATCCGTTTTTAAATCACTCTGCCCTATATTTCTGAGCACTTGTACCTGTTAATCGACTACATTTCCCCTAAAGGTTAATATTAACCTGCATCATTTTATTTTTTCCTGTTTCCTCTTTGTCCCACTTATTTTCTCTTGTTTATTACCAGTATCATATTTAATTAAATTATACTCATCATACGAACACACACACACATACAGCTACACAAAAAAATTAACAAAAAAAAAAAAAAACATTTTGCCTGTAATTTTTTTTAATTGTCACTTAAAGTGTGATTAAAATGTATTGTAATTTCTGTACGCATTAAAGTAATTGAATGCGTCGATTTAAATTGTAAAATTTTATGATACATTTTACGTATGTATATGACACGCATACACATATACACAAGCATACACTCAAAAATATATGATAGTTAATTATATGTAAAACTAGATAAAAGTTAAGATTAGTGCGCCCATTTCCCGGTTCTCTGTATTCCGGTTTCTGGTACCGGTTTTTCGGTTCTAGACATATTCCCGGGAATACCGGAATACCCGGTTCTGATCCTGGTACCGGTTCTCAAAAAACAAAAAAAATGCTATACCATAAAATATTTAAATTACACCATTTAATCAGTATTTCTGAAATATTTAGTTCTATTTGTACAATTATTCACAAATCAGGTAACTATTTTTTTCTTAAATTCATAAAAAAAAAATTGGAAATGGTGTTCTTCACATGTTATGTATTTTTTTTTTTTTTGGTAAAAGCGAAGAAAAATTTTAATTATGCAAAATTTTACAAAATATACATACCGGTAGTCCCGGGAATACCTTCAGAACCGGAACCGGGAATACCGGAAATAAGTAAAGAACCGGGAATCCGGTACCATTTCCCGGTAATACCGAGAACCGGGAATATCGGTTTAGATTGAAGATTTGGAATCAGGAGAAACAAGTAAATCAAAAAAGTTTAATTCGGGCTTGTCGAATACACAGTGCAACAACCAAAATCGGAATGGAATAAAACCAAAAGAAAATTAAAGTCGACATTTTCCATAACAAAAACATTCAAGTGTTTTTTTTTAGTTTAGCGCGAGATATTTTTACACGCATTTTAAGTTGGTGAACGATTATAATCGTTATATAAAGGCAATTACAAAATTAAGTATACGCCTCGTATACATTTTTCAAGTAATTTTAATAATTATTATTTTGTAATTGCCTTTAAATAACAAGCATACGCACAGTGCACAGTGTTTTTTTTTTAATAATTTGGCCATTCAATAAGTTCTAAACCGATTGCAGCGAAATGACAAATGAAAAATTTTTAATTTCCACACTTTGTGTAATTTTTTGAGTGTATGTATACTTTGCAACATGAATTAAAACAGAAACATGTTGTTCTGTTTAAAAAAAAAATATGTAGAATCATATGTAAGTTGTTGGTGTAGGTAGGAATGTTATTTGAATGTATGTAGCAGTACTAGTAGTAATTACCAGTAAAATGTTAAATAGCACAAGAAACAAACTTTGGCTTTACGACACAAGCATTAATTGTGTTTATGACAGTGTATGAGTGAGTGTATAAATGAATGTATGTTTGTCTATATATACGGATGTTGAATCATATGTGTATTAGAGCGGCAATTTTTTTGTATGGCAAAAAAAGTTTTTCTTCCGATAGTGAATGACCGGGCAATATTTTTTTAATTTTAATATTAAGATGTCGCAGAATCTGGTCACCTTGACAAGTGACTGGATGAAAAACTGTTAACCTTTACAGTTTATCATTAATTTATATTCTCCTGAACTTACTTATATTTTCAAAAGATTGTTATTATCTTTTTTTTGTAACTGATTGTAGATGGCGCCTAATGTGGGACAAAAATACTTTTTTTGTAATTTTGTATTTAAATTAATTTTTTGTAATTTTGTATTTTCATTATATTCATATAAAAATTTAAATAAATAGTGTCCGACCGAATACACCTTTTTTGGCCGAAGCCGAATATTCGGCCAAATTTTCACTATTCGACCAAACCGAAGCCGAATATTAAAAAAAAAATATTTATGTAGTAAAAACAAGAAAAAAATAAAACTCGACTCGGCGGAATACTCAAATGCATGAAAATGTTGTCTAGAATGATTTTATTTTAAGCAAACAATTTTTTTTTTTGGACATTTTTGTGGCTTACTAATGTGATTCAAAGTTAGTTTAGTGTGTTTTTCAACACGTGAGCACAAATATTATACAATTATTCGGTATTCGACCAAAATTGTGGCCGAAGCCGAATAGTGGCCGAATAGTGCTTTTTGGCCGAAGCCGAATATTCAGTCGGACACTATAAATAAATGATGAAGATTCTTTTTTACACTATAAAGATTTTTCAGAAACTGGTCACCCCTGGCAATTAATTTGACAAAAACTGATAAATTTACATTTTACATAATAAAAGTGATTTTAACTTACAAGGGAAGTCTCCCTAGTGTCACCCGCGGATCTGTATGGAATTCGTTTTATTTTATAGATCAGAAAAAATAAAGGGACACGTATTTTTTTAGCGGCCCAAATTCATATTTAGGGGGTAAAAAGGAGGGGGGAAGACAAGGCCATTTTTCAGTTTTTCGTTTATCTCATATATTATGCAAAGAACCCTAGTCATGTTACATACCAAATGAAAGGTCTTTGGAAAACCTATCTACGTGTGCTATGAACGTGCCCAAACATGCACAACTTTTCGTCATATTGAGTAAAATACCCAAATTTTAGGACATTTTTGTTAATAAGTCTAAAAATATTAACTTCTTTGACCCGTTGTTTTTAATACCTTTAATCTGATACCACACATGCCTATATTAATTTTCTTTAAATAGGCGTAAATAGTAAAAAACTGAAAAAGGTCAATTTCTCCCCATACAAATCGACCCCCCCTAAAAATTAGTTTGGGCCGCTAAAAAAAAATACGTGTCGAATTAATTTTCGTTCTTAACAACATATCCAAATTTCATGAAGATCGGAGGGTGACACCAGGGCGACTTCCCTTGTTAGCTCTCTCCCGCACTCACTTTTGTCAATAATTTTTTATTATACCCTCCACTCTAGTGATAGAGGGTATATATAAGTTTGTCATTCCGTTTGTAATACATCGAAATATTGGTCTAGGACCCCTAAAAGTGTATAAATTCATGACCCTCGATCAATTTTAAGTCGATCTAGCGATGTCCGTCCGTAGAAAACACGATTACTTTAGAAGTTTAGCTGGATTACAATACCAATCTGACCAGGTAAATGACCAACATTTTACCTGGTCAGGTTGGTATTGTAATCCAGCCAAATCGGTCCAGTGCTTCAAAAGTTATGAGCAAAAGAGTAAATTTCGGCAAGGGTTTTTCGCGAATTTACGAGATAAAAATCACGATAACTTTCGAAAGACAATAATGAGACGGCTGAAGCTTGGCGTGTATCTTTGTCGTTCCCCAGGTCTGTTTGGTATTGAATTTCAGCTCAATCGGTTACGTGGTTCAAAAGTTTTGGCTTCATCTTAAATGCCACGTGTTAAACAAGTTTGAAAAGCATTGGTGATAACTTAACAATGCTTTTCAAACTTGTTTAGTTTTAAAGCAATGCTTTTTAAACTTGTTTAGTTTTAAAAGCATTGGTAACTTAAAAATTACACTCGAAAAAAATTTTACACTCAAAAAAGATTTTACAATCAAATTTTTTTTTTTTTTTTTTTAAAATACATACGTACGTGCATTCACTCAGAAATATTTTTACAGTAAAAAAACATTACACTCGAAAAAAGTTTTACACTCCAAAAAAAATTAGTAATATTTCTTTTTTTTTTTAATGACAAAAAAAAAAGTTTTTTACTCAAAACAAAATATTTCTAATCAAAATTGTTAATTTTTTTCACGTTCTATCCTTTAAAAAAGGCATTGTGGAGGGTATTCATAGATTCGGCAGTCGAATTTAACTTTTCTACTTTTTTTATTCTGCAATTAACTAAAATGTGCGCCCAACATGGGGCTCTAAACTGTAATTTTTTGTATGGCAAAAAAGTTTTTCTTTCGATTTTGAATGGCCGCGCAATTTTTAACTCCACTAGGCCTAAGACTTGTGGTACAAATTTGAGGCCAAACGGAATTTATTAACCGGAGGCTCCCGGCAATCAAAGTTTTGGATTTAAAAAAAAAAAACATCTCAAAAAAAAAAATGTTAAAGGGGCGCTTTATTCAGGGCGATTGAAGTCGGTAAAGGTCATTGGGGGGCACATCCCTGCCGCGATTTATATTCACAAATTAATTCATTTTGTTATTGTACTTAAGTAATACAATTTAATTATTATTTAAATGATTTTTTAATATCCACGGGCCTAAAAAAACACATTTCTGCAGGACTTAGAAATTCTTCAGACATTAGAATGTTTCATATGCTTAACAAAAGCATAATAAAATCCTTACGGGGGAACTTTTCCCTGGTCCGATTTTGCCCATCTCCGAACTTATACAGGCAAACTTCAGGAGTATAGCTATTTTTTTTTTGTACTGTATCGTGTCTTCCACAGCCAGAAGGACGGACAAACATCGCTAGAATGTTTTAGAATCGATCAATGATCAATAAAATAGGGGAAATTCCATGCCAAATCGCACACTTTCGGACCCGACCCTCTTCGATTAATTTCATTTTTGGAACGTACGTATTAAATGCAATTCGTTTTAATATCAGCCTTTTATTTCAAGATGGTGTTGAGTAATCAATTTTTAAAATTGGTGATTTTTTTAAAAAAATTAAGAAATTGAAATTTTTAGTTAATTTTAACCACTAAAAAATATCAATATCTTAAAAAAAGTTGGACAACATTTTGTTGGTATTTAAATGCAGTTTCAAAAAACAAAAATTAAAAAATTAGTCGAAGTAACTATCACATATTTTTTAACGTTTAATAAATAAAATCGACTTTTTGAAAAAGTCCGACCATGTCATAATAATTATTATTTTTTTTTTTTTTAATTTTCAAAAATCCGAAACCTTGATAGCCGGTCGTCGCGATTTAATTTTATCCAATTGGCCTCAAATATATACCAGATAATTTTCAGGTCTAGTAGAAAAAAAATTCCCGGACACTTGCGAAAATCAAAAGTTGAAGAGAAAACGCCACCCTAATATGTATGTTTGTTGTTGTTTATGTAAATTGTATTCCTAGAATTGGATGTGTATGTGTGTTTATATGTTTTAAAATGTAATTGTGTTGTGATTTGTAACTCGGTTTATATACACATACATTTACACATATGTTGGTGTATAACCGTTTTGTTACAAAATAAAATGGTGTTATAAACAATATTTACACAACACTTTAACATAAGCTCGTATACACATGCATATATACGAGCATACATACACCAACACTCAATCATCGCATACATTTTCATACACTTACAGCACTCATTCCCCAATACACCCAAACATGTTCTTTAAGGTGGAATCTTAATATATCGGATGATTGTAAACTCATCTGATTCGTAATCGGAGGTCTAAATTATGTGGGGGATAAAATTTGACGAATTTGACTAAAATTTGACAAATTTGACTAATTTGACTAAAATTTGACTAATTTGACTAAAATTTGACTAATTTGACTAAAATTTGACTAATTTGACTAAAATTTGACTAATTTGACTAAAATTATTAATTTTAATAAGCCAAACACGAACATAACAAAATTTTTATAATCGACCAAAGGTTTTGAGTTTTCTTTTCTTTCTAATTTCTTGAACGTATAAAAAAACGCCATTTTTTTTTTGCAAATTTCAGCAAATATCTCGCCTAACGTTTGTCCGATTTTAAAATTGTTTTAATATTCGTGCTCAGCTCATCAAAATTAATAAATATGATGAATCGTCGGACATATTTTTTTCATTCCATTTTGCCCGAATTCCGTTCTTACCGACTTCAATGCGCACGGCAAATTTTTGTCAATTTTTTTTCCCTAACCTCACAAAAAACTAAGCTCCGATTTAGAAAAATTAAAAAAGTAAATAAGAACAACCTTAATATTCATGTAACGTTAGATACATACGCATACATAGACATTCATACATATGTTAAATGTATTTTGTCAATTTAAATCACATTTTGTGTAACCAAAATAACATCCTCCAAATATACATACGAAACAATTGTAAAAAAATACAGCAAAAAGATTTAAAAACTATGGAGACAACAAATATGTTTTTACATGGAATAATAGATGTTATAACAAAATCCTTTACTTTAGGCTGCTAACAGCAGCTTAACAAAATTATACAATTGACTAACAAAAGTCGACTGCAAATATATTTAAATCTTTGAGATGGAGATAATCATTGGTTTATTGAGTAATTAAAGATTTTACATTAAAAATTATTTAAGCGATTTAAAAAAAAGAACTTTTTGTACGGTAAAAATTCTCAGAATCTGAGAATTTTTCTTTACGGAAAAATGTTTCACAATCTGAGAATTTTACTATGTAGAAGAAATATCTCAGAATCTGACACTTTTTCTAACGAAATTTTTCCTATATCGATTTTTAGTATACAGAAAAAGTCTCAGATTCTGCGACATTTTTTCTATATACACTGAAAGAATTATTGTTCATAATATCTATGAACATATTTCATAAAACCAAATTCATAGAATCTTTGAAACAATTCATTTGCTGAATGAATATTCATTAGTATTGTGAAATATTTAATAGAATTTTATTCATAGATTTTGTAAGATTCATAGAAAAAATTCATAGAGAAAAAATGTTATTAATAATTTTTTAAAAATTAAAATAATGTTACAATAATTAAATAATTTGAATAAATATATTAAAAAAATATAAAAAAAATATAAAAAAAATAAAAAAACATAAAAACGTAAAAAAAAAAAAAAAATTGCTGCCCTGGCGGGGTTCGAACCCAAGATCTACCGGCTGGGAAATTTATAATCGACGCCTTAGCTATCAGCGCCACCAAAGGATGAAAACCTCGCCGACTAACACTTAGTTTTGTAATGTTCGTTATTTTTTTTCTGCAAATACACAAACATTTTGTTTTCTACAAACATACACACAGACTTTGGCAGAGCACTGTGGCAGAGCATAATATTTTAAAGCAGAAAATGGATTTTAAGTGTTATAACTTGTTTATTTACTTTAGCTCAGTGGTTAGAGACTTAGCTTCACAAACAACTGGTATTGTGTTCGAATCTCGGTGGGGATAAGTTAAAAATAAATAAATTTTTAAAAATAGAATATTGTAAATAAATAAAAATAAAATAATAAAGTAAATAGAAATTAAATACTAAAATAAATAAAAATAGCATTGAACAATAAAATTTTTTTTCCATAGCCTATGAACTTTTTCATAGGTATCTGGTTTCTATGAATTTGTTTCATAGATTCTATGAAGGGCATCATTGGCTCACTTCTAATGATTTTTTTCATAGAATCAATGTACGTTTTCATAGCCGTAATGAACAAAATTCTTTCAGTGTAGAAAAAGTCTCAGATTCTGCGACATCTCTCAGATTCTGAGACATTTTTCGTATATTAAAAAAGTCTTAGAATCTGAGAGTTTTTCTGTATACTAAAAATGTCTCAGAATCTGAAAATCTTAGAATCTGAGACTTTTTCTGTATAATAAAAATGTCTCAGAATCTATACGAAAAAATGTTTTAGAATCTGCGAATCTTTTTAGACGGCAACATACCTCAAAATCTGAGAAAAAAATTTTACAGAAGAATGTCTCAGAATCTGAGAATTTTTCTATATAGAAAAATGTTGCAGCATCTGAAGATTTTTTCTGTATGAAGATTTTTTCTGTATGATAAAATTTCTCAAAATCTTATAATTTTGCAATACAGAAAAATATCTCATAATCTGACAATTTTTCCATACAGAAAATTGTATCAAAATCTAAGAATTTTCTGTACGAAATAAGTGCCTTAAAATCTATCTATATTAGAAAAATACGTCAGAATCTAAAATGTTTTCTATACGAAATAAGTGCTTCAAAATCCAAAAAGGTTTTCTCTATTGCAAAAATGTCTCGGAATCAAAGAATTTTTCTATGCCAGAAAAATGTTTCAGAATCTGAGAAATTTCTATACAGATTCTGAAAATTTTTCTATATGAAAATAATTTCAAAGAGTAGGAATTTTATCGTATAGAAAAATTCTTAATATAAACGGAAAAATATTTCAGAATCTGAAAATTTTTCTATGCGGAATAATATCACAGAATTTTTCAATAACAATGTCTTAGAATCTAAAAAGTTTTCTATACGAGAAAAATGTCTCAGAATCTAAAACTTTTTCTATATAGGAAAAATGTCTCAGAATCTGTGAATTTTTCTATATAGGAAAAATGTCTCAGAATATGTGAATTTTTCTATATATGAAAAATTTCTCAGAATCTGAGAGTTTTTATACATAGGAAAAATGTCTCGGAATCTGTTAATTTTTCTATATGGAAAAATGTCTCAGAATTTAAGAATTTTTTCTGAGGTTTCTATACGAAAAGTGTCTCAGAATCTAAGAATTTTCCAATACGGAAAAACAGTCTCAGAATCTGGTAATTTTTCTAAAGGGAAAAATATCTTAGAATCTAAAAATTTTTCAATACGGAGCAATTTTACAGAAGTTGAGAATGTTTATATACTGAAAAATGTCTGAGAATTTTTCTATACGGAAAAATATCTCAGAATTTGAGAGTTTTTTCTATACCAAAAAATTTTTTAAAATCTGAGAATGTTTCTATACGAAAAAATGTTTCAGTATCTGAGAACTTTTTAATACGGAAAAATGTCAGAATCTGGAAATTTTTCTAGACGGCAACATGTCTCAAATCTAAAAATTTTTCTTAACAGAAAAATGTCTAGAATCTAGAATTTTTCTATACAGAAAACTGTCTCAGAATCTGAGAATTTTTCTACACGAAAAAATTACTCATAATTTAAGAATTTTCTATACGGAAAAATAGCTCAGAATTTTTCTATATAGGAAAAATGGCTCAGAATCTGAATTTTTTTCTATTCGGAAAAATGTCTCAGAATCTAAGAATTTTTCTATACGGAAAAATTGTTCAGAACCTGAGAATTTTTTTATATGGGAAACTGTCTCAGAAAGTAAGAATTTTTCTATACGGAAAAATGTATAAGAATCTGAGAATTTTTCCATACAAAAAAATCTTATGTTCTCAAAATCAAAACGAAAAAATGTTGCAGAATCTGAGAATTATTTTATACGAAAAATTTTTCAGAATCTAAGAATTTTTCTATGCGGAAATATGTCTCAGAAACTGCGAATTTTTTTTATGCAGAAAAAGGTCTGAATCAACCGCTCTTTGACCCGTGATTTCAGTTCAGCAAAATTTCAGCTGGGTTGGTATTGAATTTGAGCGATATCGGTTGAGGGGTTCAAAGTTATAAAGGAAAATGTAAAAAAACCATACAAAATTCGGTACATTCCACATAAACTAAAAATTCAAAGGGCTATAATTCAGCTGTGAAAAGAATTGCATAGTGAATGGTATTTAAATAACAACAAAAAATGTATATTTTTTAACCCCAAAAAGTTTTTTTTTTGTGGATTTTTTTTTTTTCATCAACATTTTTTTCCGCGGAAATTGTTTTTTTTTAGCAATGTTTTTTTATACCCTCCACTCTAGTGATAGAGGGTATATATAAGTTTGTCATTCCGTTTGTAACACCTCGAAATATTGGTCTAATATATATTCATGATCCTCGATCGATTTTAAGACGATCTAGCGATGTCCGTCCGTCCGTCCGTCCGTCCGACCGTCTGTCCGTCTGTCTGTTGATAACACGATAACTTTGAACGACTTTACGGAGGCTCCTGAAGTTTGGCATTTACCTGGTCAGGTTGGTATTGCAATTCAGCGAAATCGGTCCAGTGATTCAATAGTTATGAGCAAAAGACTTAATTTCGGCAAGGGTTTTTCATGAATTTACGAGATAAGACACACGGTAACTTTCGAACAACAATTCTGAGAGTGCTGAAGTGTGGCATATATATTTGCCGATCCTCTGTCCCGGTTCATTTTAAATCTCAGCCAAATCGGTCCAGTGGTTAAAAAGTTATAAGCAAAACCCTGAATTTCAGATTGGTTTCACCTAAAATTCACGTGTTGAAAAACCCGAGTTTTAAAAAACAAGCTTTAAAAACAATTATAAGCCACGAAATTACTTTACAGAGTATTTTTGTCACTCAGCAATATTTTTACACTAAAAAAAATTTACACTCGAAAAAAATTTTACACTCAAAAAAAAATTAGTATATTATTTTTTTTACAAAAATGACAAAACAAAAGTTTTTTACTCAAAATAAAATATTTCTAATCAAAATTGTTAATTTTTTTAGCATTAAAAAATTTATATCCTTTAAAAAGTGGAGGGTATTCATAGATTCGGCTAAGTCGAATTTAACTGTTATACTTGTTTTAAATTAATTTCTTCACTAATTTTAACAAAATTTTATTTTTAAACAAAGTTTTTTAGAATAACTCTTATTAGAAAAACTCTGTCGAAAAATCTGTAAAACAACATTCAGTTTGAATTAGCATAATTTTTGCAGGGTTTTATGCTGAAATGGATATGTTAACTTAATTTTCTGTCATATAATTCTGGAAAAGGGGAAGCCCCTGTAGGTTAGTTGGTAGCGTGCTAGCTTATGAAACAGAAGGCCGTAGGTTCGATTCCCACTAAAACCCTTAGTCGATTTCGCTACAACGAGACGACGGTCATTGTAACCAGTTCTCGGTTAGGTTTGAACTATTAAAAATGATTTGTAAATAAACTGGAAAATAAATAAAAACTGATCATTCGATCAAAATTATTTACTTAATTCTGGAAAATAACAAAAATCTGCAGAAAACTTTTCAAGTTTCTTATCAAAATATTAATTAATTCAAATTCTGATTAATTATTATTAAAAAATAAAAATTGTTTTATTCGACCTTTAAAATATTTCATTTTGAGTAGGTTTACTCTAGCACGAGGTCACTATTTCCTTTCATAATTAAAACTATGATTTTCTCATAGAATAGTTTTCAAGAAAATTATTTTTTGGTTTTAAATTTATTTATGCTGATAATTTTTGCAAGACTTACAAGGTAAGTCTCCCTAGTGTCACCCGCGGATCTTTATGGAATTGGTTTTATTTTGTAGAGCAGAAAAAATAAAGGGACACGTATTTTTTTTAGCGGCCCAAATTCATATTTAGGGGGTAAAAAGGAGGGGGGAAGACAAGGACATTTTTCAGTTTTTTCGTTTATCTTCTATATTATGCAAAGAAACGTAGTCATGTAACATACCAAATGAAAGGTCTTTGGAAAACCTATCTACGTGTGCTAAGAATGTGTCCAAAAATGCACAACTTTTTGTAATATTGAGTAAAATAACAAAATTTTAGGACATTTTTGTTAATAAGTCGAAAAATATTAACTTCTTTGGCCCATTGTTAGCACCACGTGATAGGTATTTTTAATACCTTTAATCTGATACCACTCATGCCTATATTAATTTAGTTTAAATAGGCGTAAATAGTAAAAAACTGAAAAAGGTCAATTTCCCCCCATACAAATCGACCCCCCTAAAAATGAGTTTGGGCCGCTAGGGAATTTAAGTAACAAATTGCAAATGTTCAAACAAAAATATAAATACAAATTCAACTATACTTTCACTGAGACGAAGATTTACGATTGTCAAATAACCAACAAAAATCTATTAAAAACAGATAAGGCTTTAATATTTGCTAAATAGTCTTGACAATGAAATCTGACAAATTCCGAAACACGTGTTGACTAAGTCTTGCAAAAATTACCAATATAAATTAATTTAAAATAGAAAAATATTTTTTTTTTTAAATTATTCCATGAGATAATCATAGTTTTAATTAGTAAAGGAAATAATGACCTCGAGCTAGAATAAAACCTACACAAAATATAAAATTTAAAAGGTCCAATAAAACAATTTTTTTTTTAAATAAAAATTAATTACCCGAGTAAAAATAAACATATATAACAATATATAACTTGATACAAACATAATAAATCATATATGATTATACATCGCGTGAGATCTTTTCTAAATTTTTTAAATGCAGTCATATGTAGTTATATATAATTTAATCATGATTCGGATTAAAAGGTGTACGGTTGATATAATTATATAAAATTATATGAGGGTCAATACAAAATTTGTTTTTCTGTATAATTTAACATAAAATTATATATAGCTTATGCTGTTCCATATAAAACTATATATGTTTTCAATTAACCAAAAATTTTTAGGCAAAGTATAAAAAACTTTTTAAAATGTTCATAAACATTTCTTGTTAGGATTATGTATATCACCTATCTGGTTCGAAGCGTACCCAAACATTTTTTTTGTTTTAGAAAATTAAGTGTTTGGTGAATGTATCGTTGACCTGTGGTGTATCTCAACCCAAACCAAAAAAAACACCAGGATTTTATATGTTTTTATGCAATTAGATCTAATTAGATCCACCAATATATGGCAATGTCTGGTCAAAACTCGGATGAAATCAAATCATATTTTATACAAGTTGATCTTTTTTAATGCAAACACATCCACCATTATTCGGATCAAATTGCGTATAAATATATATTGTGTTACATATCATTATATATTGCATCATATCAAAATTTTTACTCGGGTAGAAGTTGATTAAAAATTTTCATTAAATTTAATTTTTTTTTTTTTTTTTTGAAAATTGAAATTGAGAAATAATTTCTCAAACCGTACAGTAATATTTCTTACTGGGATCAACATGCGAATAAATGCAAAAAAAAAATATCCACTATAATCCCAACATTCTTATAATTTACTTAATATTCTTGGACTATTATAGTTTTATCGTTGGTTTGGTTGAATGGCTGACTGCCGGAATGACTGGATGGCTGGCTGAATACCTTGCCAGCGTAATATAATCAACTAAAAAAAGGACATTCATTTAACTTTTATACGCATTACTGTTTAACCACTTGTTAAGAAAATTTCATGCAATATAGACAGACCGACTAACACATGCCTGTCTGACTGACTGACTACTTGCCTCGTACACACGTAAATACAAGTAAAACGGAACTTATGGTTCTGGTTTCTGTTCATTTTATTGTCTTCTTCGCGAGTAAAAAAAAGGTGCGTTCATGTACAATTCCGTTTCCGAAGGACAGACAGAAAAGTCTTTGTCATTGCATTTATACACCAGCTTTAACAAGTTGTTGCTGTTGTTGTATTTGGTTGGCTGCTGGTTGTATGGTTGAGTGAGTAGATGTAGTAAAAGTGGAAAATTTAATATTAGGAGAGGAACTTTCTTTGAATTAAAACATTTAAAGATGGAGACAGGGAGACAAAATTTATTAAAGTATTTTTAGTTTTTAGCAACTAAAGAATGCAGATTTTTGTTGAGATAATTTTTTTTAAAAGTTCCACCCCTAATATTTATGTAGCTGCAAATGTTGCAGCTATTACCACTGGCTGTGGCAGTGCTACTAGTTGGGTTTTCTTCTTTTAACTTATTTAATGCTATTTTATAGGCAATAAAACTAAAGTTTACGATACTTATTTCTCTTTGTATATGTATGAGTAGAAGAAGACAAAATTTCATCTTGATTTCTTTTTGAGGTATTCTTGTTGATGTTGCTGTTTTTTATATCTTCCTCTTGATGATAGAGGGTATATATAAACTTGTCCTTCCCTTTGTAACAAAACAAAATATCGTTCAAATACCCAATAAAATTTCTTGATCTTCGATCGATTTTTCATTGATTTAGCTATTACCGTGTGTCTGTTATAATCGATTTTTTAGATCAATAAGGACGGTCTGAGGGCTTACTTTAATTCTAAAATAGTTGCAAAAACTATTTGTTGTTTCTATGTAAAAATTGCCAATATCGGCATGGTGGATCAAAAGTTCTAAGTGAAAATAGAGTGGCACTTCAAAAATGTCAGTTATATAAATACAAAATGATTTTACTCCAATTTAAGTCAGCATTTATTAACGACATTCGATGCAGAATATTTCCAAAAAATGTAGGCGGGTTAAAGCAAAGGGGCGTGAGACCTTCCATATGACCTTTATTTAAAAAATAAATAGATTTTGAGAAAACGAAAAATGTGGTAACACAAAATCCTCAATTTTTTTTAATTTTTAGTAAAAAAATATTTTTACTTTTTATACCCTCCACTTAGTGATAGAGGGTATATATAAGTTTGTCATTCCGTTTGTAACTCATCGAAATATCGGTATGGAACCCCATAAAGTATATATATTCATGATGCCCGATTGATTTTAAGACATTCTAGCGATGTCCGTTTGTCCGTCTGTCTGCCTGTCTGTCTGTCTGTGGAAAATGCTATCACGGACAAAATATTGCACAGAGATGACTGAAACTTAACTTATTTATTGGAAGTTCTCCCGAGAAGTTTGGTATTGCATTTGAGCGATATCGGTTCAGCGGTTCAAAAGTTATGAGCGAAAATGTAAACACACCTCAAAAATTTCACTACATTCAACATAACCTAAAAATACAAAATGCTTTAATTCGGCTTCTGGTTGACATATGTGAACATAATTGAACACCAAATGGTATTTAAACAAGTACGAACATATTTTTTTGACAAAAAAAGAAAAAAATCGCGGATTTTTTTTTTACCAAAATTTTTTTTTAAATTTTTTTTTTTTTTTCAAAAGTAATTTCCTTTTAAATAAAGTTTTTGGTAATTATCTTTTTGAAATTGTGGAGGGTATACCTACATTCGGCAAGGCCGAATTTAACTTTTTTACTTGTTTAAATACCATTCGGTATTTAATTCTGTTCACATATCGCTCATTTACTTGTATAGTGTCATAACGCGAAAAACGCGATTTTTGAGTTAATAATGCAGAATTGTTCACCATTTCATGGTTTATATTGTGTTAAAATTTCTAATCAAGATCTTGTATACTCGCCGCTTGAGAACAGAATATGCCGTTATTTCATTCCATATGTACCGAAATTTTTTAACAATAAGAACGACATACCTCAGTTGTATCTCATCAGTCAGCGTGTTTTGATGTATTGGTTTTCCGAAAAAGTGTCATATTCTGTATTGGGACGTTATTTGCGAAAAGGTAATTTTATTTTTAATGTAAAGAAATTTCATGTAAACTGTATTATTTCGCGTTGTTAATGAGTTGTTAAAATAATTTAATTGCATTAAATTTGCTGTAATACAACATGTGACGTTCTTGATGAAAAAAATATAATCGTCAACTTTATTATTTTTTCTTATGACGTTATTAGAAAAAAAAATACAGTTAAGAATTTAAAATTTTTTATTAAAAGAGAATGTGTCGTTATTGAAGATAATTTTGTCGATGGTTATGCTCAATGGCTCTCAATAACTCAAAATCAGTCACTACTACTGATAAAAAATTATAACAGTTTTGAAATAACACTCGCAAAAAAAAAAAAAACTTGAATTTTTTGTAGATAATTTTAATATGTCATGCTGCAACTCGTCCACATCAACGTTTTCGGAAGACTGTGATGATTCCGTAGATGCCCAGCAAAATGTTCGATTCCAAAGAATCGGTTGTGGAATCAACTATACTACCCTGCAATCGATTCTACTATGCATTGCATCATCGATGATTTTTGTTTGAGATTGTCACGAAAGCAATACATCCTTTTCCTCCAAACTAGAACACTTATCTGTTCTTCGGAATCTATTCTAGAATATGTTGCATATAGTGGTACAAGAAGGGATTCCGCGATTTTTTAACGGTTACATATCTGTTCCTTGTAATGAATTATGGAACCAGTTCTGAATAATTAAATGAAATTTTTTTTTTAATTTTTTATTTTTTTTCTTTACAAAAACTTTGAAAACTAAATACACAAGTAGTACATATAAACTAACAATAATTTTACCACAATAATCTTATTAAGAAAAAATCTATAGACTCAGAATCTGAGACTTTTTCTATAGGAAAAATGTTTCAGAATCTGAGACTTTTTCTATAGGAAAAATGTCTCAGAATCTAATACTTTTTCTATAGGAAAAAAGTCTCAGAATCTGAGACTTTTTCTATAGGAAAAATGTCTCAGAATCTGAGACTTTTTCTATAGGAAAAATGTCTCTGAATCTGAAACTCTTTCTATAGGAAAAATGTCTCTGAATCTGAGACTTTTTCTAAAAAATGTCTCAGATTCTAAGACTTTTTGTACAGGAAAAACGTCTCAGATTCTAAGACATTTTTACTATAGAAAAAGTCTCAGATTCTGAGACATTTTTCCTATAGAAAAAGTCTCTGATTCTGAGACATTTTTCCTATAGAAAATGTCTCAGATTCTGAGACATTTTTCCTATAGAAAAAGTCTCAGATTCTGAGACACTTTTCCTCAGAATCTGAGAGATTTTTCCTATAGAAAAAGTCTCAGATTCTGAGCATTTTTCCTATAGAAAAAGTCTCAGATTCTGAGCATTTTTGCTTTAGAAAAAGTCTCAGATTCTAAGCATTTTTCCTATAGAAAAAGTCTCAGATTCTGAGACATTTTTCCTATAGAAAAACTCTCAGATTCTAAGACAATTTTCCTATAGAAAAAGTCTCAGATTCTGAGACATTTTTCCTATTGAAAAAGTCTCAGATTCTGAGACATTTTTCCTATAGAAAATGTCTCTCAGGTTCTGAGACATTTAGAACTTTTTATACCTCTCAAAAATTATGTTAAACTGTGGATACATACATGCTACAACCTTGATAATTCCTTTACAATGAATATTATATCCCACGCTTCTAGTTTTGAGAAAATGAATAGAATATGCTTCTTAATATTTCCATGAGTATATCCGACAGCATCAGTTCTCCTAAATTACATCTTAAAATATATATTTTTTGCAATCTAAAAGAAACCATAAAACAAATTGTAAGTACCACATACATATACCAAATTAAGATGTGTACTTACGTTATTTTTGCCATATGTATCCAGAATGTATTTAAAAGCACAAGTAGTGCTGCGAAAATCAAAAATTTTGTCCACAAAAAGATAACAAATAAATTGTTTTTTTTTTTATAAATTTTATTTTTCTGTTTGACATTTTTTTCAAAAATTATAAGTTTTTTTATTGATTCCGTGGAAACAGTAGAGGAATGGAGTAACATTACTGGGGAATCTATTCCAGAATACATTGCCAAAGAAACGATTCCATAAAATTTTGCTGGGTGATGTAACCTATTGCCCAGATGCGCCGAATGATAGTGATAACAGCAACGACCAATCTACTACGTCATCTTTAGTGGCTCCCACTAAAAATATCTTTTCAGATGCACAACCATCAACATCAAGTTGTAATACGGCAAGTTGTTCCATAATTTTAGGAAGTCCACTGAAAAAAGGGAAAAAAAGAGCAAAACAACCAGAAAAATGGGTTCAACAAATTAATAAAAAAGAAATAGTGGAGAGCAGTATGTATCACGGACGACAAAAAAAGTAGTGCGTGAAAGACAAATGAAAGTTACATGTGCGGAGACTTGCAAGTTTGAATGTTACACAAATTTCAGCGAGGACGAAAGAAAACAATTATTCGCCTCATATTGGGAACTTGGAGACATTGAAAAACAACGTCAATATATTGCTAATTGTATGCAGATCGTTGAGCCTAGGTACCGCTATACGCGTGTTGGGGGAACCAGAGGTCCTCGCCAACCCAATAATGCGTTCTTTTTGAAAAAAGATAATAATGTTGTGCGCGTTTGTAAACTGTTTTTTAAAAACACCCTTAATATCAATGATCGCCCAATAAGAACCGTATTAAATAAAGGCCAAAAACTTGCTAACCAAATATTGGAACCCGACCAAAGAGGAAAACACGGTAAACAAAAAAAACTTGATCAGAATTTGAAAGCTGGAATTAAGCAGTTTATAGACAAAATACCAAAAATTGAAAGCCACTACACACGAGCACACACTTCAAAAACATTTATTGAAGGAAGTAAAACCATATCAAGCCTTTATAAGGACTACGTTGACATGTGCAAAGAAAAAGATGAGTCATTTTGCACGTACATCTCATTTTACAGAACATTTACGGATGACTTTAACATCTCATTTTTCGTTCCAAAAAAAGATTTGTGTGAACAATGTACAGCCTATAGCAACATGGATGAAGAGGAAAAAATAAATGAGAGAGAATCATACGAAAACCACTTGCAAGAGAAAGATTTGTCAAGAGATGAGAAAAGAAAAGACAAAGAGAATATAAACGCATTCGTATCAGTCTATGATTTACAAGCAGTCATGCAATTACCTAAGGGCGAAGTCTCTGCATTTTATTACAAGTCAAAATTAAATGTTTTTAACTTCACTATATATGACATAAAAACAAACAAATGCCAATGCTTTGTTTGGGACGAAGCTAATGGACATCGTGGAGTAAATGAATTAGGGACGTGTGTTCTTCAATATATTAAAAACTTGTCAAACACAGAAGACGCTGAATTAATATTTTATTCTGATAATTGTGCCGGGCAACAAAAAAATAAATTTATGGTTGCCATGTACTTATACGCAATGCGCTACTTGGGTATAAAATCAATCACCCACAAGTATCTTATTAAAGGTCATACACAAAACGAAGGTGATTCGGCGCATTCGCTAATCGAGAGGGCATCAAAACGAATGCTTAAAAGTGGTCCCATTTATACTACTGAATCATTTGTTTCAATAATCCGATCGGCTAAAAAAACAGGAGACCCATTTAATGTAAGTGAGCTTTGTTTTGAGGATTTTTATGATCTAAAAAAACTTGCAAGTGACATCGGTCCTTTAAATATGGCAGATCTTAAACTGTCGCAAGTAAAAATACTTAAAGTTCAACGAGAATCACCAAACTCAGTTTTTTATAAATCCGCATACACTGAGGAGCAATTTATAGAGGTCACTATTATAAAAAAAAAAAACAAGCAACATCGATTACTCTAAGCAAAGCTTTTCATACAAAACCAGGATTACCACAAAATAAAAGGGATGACATCAATGACTTGATTAAAAAAAATCTTATTCCACGTTTTTACAAACCATTTTATGACAATTTGTAAAAAGTTTTTTTGTCAGAATTACGCTTGCCGTATTTTTTTATTTTTCATATTGAATTGTTATTTTTTTATTAATGGAAGTATAAGGCAATTTTTGTTTATATGTAATATCTTAAGATGAAAATACTGGGAAAATAGTGTTAATTTGTATATGTACCTACATTTAAATGAATACACAACGAATACACATATGTTTGTTTTTTTTTTTTTTTTTTTGATTACTCGATCTATAAAAGATGATATTTTTAATGAAATATAATTTTAAGTTTTTGAAACTTTGCAAATAAAATGCATAAATACGCAACCACTGTTTTATTTATCAATAATAACGACACATTTTAATATATAACTCTCAAATCAATATAATTTTGCCACAATAACGTCACAAGTCAAAGGAGAGAAAGTTTTTGTTCTAGAAAAAAAGGTAATTTACATTTTGGTGTTGATTTTTCTTAATGAATATATTAAATATATAGTAGTTTATTAGTTAATTTCGAAATTTTAAGATTTCATATTATTTTCGCAATGTGGGAGTAAATTGAAAACTTTAAACGCGTTTTCTGCAAGATCAAATATTTTGAGTTATGACACTATACAAGTAAAAGAGCGATATGTCCACCAAGACCCGAAGTAAAGCATTTTGTATTTTTAGGTTATGTTGAATTAACCAACATTTTCGAGATGTCCTTCCATTTTCGTTCATAACTTTTGGACAGCTTAACCGATATTGCTCAAATGCAATACCAAACTTCTCGGGACAACACCAAGTAATTCGTCCTTGTGCCAAAAGATGCTTAAGTTTCAAATTTCAAGCCAATAGATTGTTAATTGCGACCAGTATCGTGCTTAAACCGATTGATGGACAGACGGACGGACGGACATACAGACAGACGGAAGTACATCGCTAAATCGACTCAAAAAGTAATACTGACTCGATCGGTATACTTGAAGGTAGGTCTAGGACCAATATTTCGGGTAGTTACAAACATCAGCACAAACTCATTATACCCTGTACCACAGAGTGGGGGTATATAAATATATGTACTTAATAGATTTTGATCTCCTGATTCCAAATCTGCTTTCAAAATTTGTGAAGCATTTACCGTTTTCGAGATATTCGCTATTTTACTACTTTATGTTCTTTCACTGTAACGTTTTTTAAATTCGGTTACAACAAACTTTATAGTCAATGGACCTCCTGAATCCGAAACAGCCATCGAAACTTTTCTAGCAGTATCCATTTTCCAGATATTCGCGTTTAAATACAAAAAAAAACGCGAATTTTGTGGTTTTTAAGAAGGAAATGCAACGTTGTTGTAAGTAATAGCCACAAAATGGGACATGATTTTACATAAAATGGATCTCGTGATTCCAAATCCGCAGTCCAAATTTCTCTATAGCTTTTCGTTTTCGAGATATTCGCGATTGAAATTTTAAAGATGCGATTTTTAAGAGTTTTTGTGGCTCTACTGTTAGATATTATTGCGTTAATTTCAAAAACTAAGGGTGGATTTAATATAATATGGACCTGAAGAATCCAAATCTGTCATCTTAAATGCTGTACCTTGTTTCGTTTTCGTGTTATTCGCGTTTAAAAATGTAACCAATTCCATACCACATAAAATACATTCAAAATTCATTTTTTTATTTTTTGACCGTTTGAATACTGCAATGTAAATTTTTTAAATACTTTTTATAAATGCATTTTTTCTGAGGAATATTTTTGGTCATATGTGTTTTTTTCTCTAATAGTTTTCGAGAAAATTCGAACACACAAAAAATTATGTCATTAACTGTTTGTAGTTTATTTAAAAAGTTTTACGTTTAGTCGTTTTTAAAAGAAAAAACATTTGTTTGATGTTCAGTTTTTATTAATGACTACTTCTGTCCTTTGTTTCAAAAATAATACACTAAAATATAAAGACTTTCATTAACATTTAATTTTTAAAGTCATTTATTTTTCTTTTGTAAGTAAAAACTACTGATTATTCTTTTAATTTTTAATGATTTGTGTAAGTTATTTTTTTTTTGTTGTTGGTATTTTTTAATGAGATTTCATTAGTTTTTACCTACACAAGTAGGTTATTTTTTTGTAGAAAAAAAAATCAAAAAATTATTTATAGAAGACTGGTTCCATTTAAAATAGCATAGGCAATCAGCCGATGGTGGTTCAATTTATCCAAAAATTAACATATCCATTCTTCTGACTTTTATTGAATTTCGGTTTTTGTTATTTAGTCGAAATTGTGAATGGTTCGCGTTTTATCGCTGTTCAAAGTTGGTATTTTGCCACTATTTTATGAGAAATACATAATGTTTAAATGATCGTATCTTTGGAACGCATCATCCGATTATCACGAAATAAAGCGCAAAATAATGGTTATGTCCTGTACTTAAAATAGAATTTTGAAAAAGGATAGGATGCTTAGCAAAAAGGATATTGAAATTAAAAAAATGTCCTTGATTTGCAAATATCTCAAAATGCGTATCTTTAATTTTCCTTTATTTTTTTGCACATATAGCCCAAAATGTACCTAACAACATATGCAAATCCCAAATTGGGGTGATAAGCGGTTTAATTGTAAACGCGGTTTCATGAAACGCCTTATTGATTTTTGTTAATTACTCTCGTTTACAAATGAAAAATAATTTCTACGCACTAACCGCGAATAATTTTTTTTATGTATTTTTGATCGCCAAACTCAAAAATTTCATTAAAACAACATTTCGCGAATACATTTTTGTTAAATGAATTTTTAGCGTTTTTTGGAGGTATTTTAACTATTTTGCTTATATCTTAAGTTCTGTTTATCTGATCTTCTCGCAATAAAAACCAAACTAAAGATAATCAAATTTCCAACAAATCCTACATTCATAATTTTTTCATCAGTTCATAGCTTTACGCGCATATAAATTTTTTAGCGTTATTTGGAGGTATTTTGACTATTTTTCTTATATCTTGAGTTCCGTTCATCTGATCTTTTCGCAATAAGAACCAAATTAAAGACAATCAAATTTCCAACAAATCCTTCATTCATTATTTTTATATCAGTTCATAACTTTACGCACAATAGGCAAACAAGGAAAAACTATTTTTTATTAACAAAGCTCATTTTTTAAAAATTTTAAAAACAGAAATTGTATAAAATTATCATTTTTTTTGTATTTTATCATGTATATTCATTAGGGGTATAACCAAAATAAGAACCTATCATAACGGTATGGGCAATGTTATACTGATAACAAAAAACGGTATCCGGGGTCATTTTGGTCCAAAAACCTTCGGCACCGATTGCAATTTCTAAAACACCTCAAATTTTAATTTTTGTATGTTTTATGGTGGGAATCCGTCCCTTTCAACGTTATTTTGATTTTCGTCGTTTTACAACAAAAATAAAACTAGAAAAATTAGCAGTATGATTTTTAACATTTGAAACATGGGTTGAATAAATATTTGAAAAAAAATATTAGCAAAAACTTCATCGCGATCGGTGCCGAACCTTTTTTAACATTCGCGAAAAAAAGAGGACGCATTTCTTATTGATTTTCTATGTACTTTCTCACTATGATAGGCCCTTTTTGATATTTTCAAAAATATGCAAATGGTTATATCCCTAATATTCATATAATTTGTGATAACTTCGGAGTAAACCTATAGATTTTCATCAAATCAACTTTATTATATTTCTAAATGTTCAGGCTTTGCTGATAAATAAAAAGATGTAATTAATTGCAAAGATTTCTATTTCTTAAACTTTTTTTTTAAATGATTTGTTAATCAAAAAACTTATTTTAGTCATATGTTTGCCTATTGAACGGAAAGTTTTGAACTGATAAATGATGAATGTAGGATTTGTTGGAAATTTGATTGTCTTTAATTTGGTTCTTATTTCGGAAGGATCAGATAAACGGAACTCAAGAAATAAGAAAAATAGTCAAAATACCTCCAAATAACGCTAAAAAATTTGTTTGCGCGTAAACCTATGAACTGATGAAAAAATGATGAATGCAGGATTTGTTGGAAATTCGATTGTCTTTAGTTTGGTTTTTATTGCGAGAAGATCAGATAAACAGAACTTAAGATATAAGCAAAATAGTAAAAATACCCCCAAAAAACGCTAAAAAATTAATTAAACAAAAATGTATTCGCGAAATGTCGTTTTAATGAAATTTTTGAGTTTAGCGATCCAAAATACATACAAAAAAATTATTCGCGGTTAGTGCGCAGAAATTGTTTTTCATTTGTAAACAAGAATTATTAACAAAAATCAATAAGTCGTTTCATGTAACCACGTTTATAAACAAACCGCTTATCACCCCAATTTGGGATTTGCATATGTTGTTAAGTACATTTTGGGCTATATGTGCAAAAAAATATAGGAAAATTAAAGATACGCATTTTGAGATATTTGCAAATTAAGGACATTTTTTTAAATTCAATATCCTTTTTGCAAAGCATCCTATCCTTTTTCAAAACTCTATTTTAAGTACAGGACATAACCATTATTTTGCGCTTTATTTCGTTGCAATCGGATGATGCGTTCCAAAGATATGATCATTTAAACATTGTGTATTTATCATACAATTGTTGCAAAATACCAACTTTGAACAGCGATAAAACGCGAACCATTCATAATTTTTACTAAATAACAAAAACCGAAATTCAACAAAAATCAGAAGAACATATACAGTGGGCGACAATACATTGGAAACTTTTTTATAGTAGATGAAATTTGTTAAAGACAAAGTTAGCCAAACTAAACGTTATAATTATCAAACAAGTATTATAAAAAAATGTAATGTAGGTAATTTATCAAGCTTTAATTTAAGCTTAATAGCGTCCAGATTGGGAAAATAATGAATGTGTTACGAGGGTCGATGTGGAAAATGAAAAAATTTATAGACATTTTTCAGAACATTTTTAAAAAATATTTCCGAGTCGATTTTTTCCAAGTTAAAACATTAGAAATTTAAAAAAAGATCCAATAGTTTTTATTCAGTGATCAAATAATTTTTCCAACAACCCAAACAAACAGTGGAATTTTTTAAGTGCAGTAGCAAAAATCCGCATTTTTTGACCTCCAATTCTTTTGACCACCAATTTTTTGTTAACAAAGAGAAATTAAAATTATCTCAATATATCCTTAGCATATACTTAAGT
Source organism: Pegoplata infirma (assembly GCA_963921195.1). NCBI lineage: Eukaryota > Metazoa > Arthropoda > Insecta > Diptera > Anthomyiidae > Pegoplata > Pegoplata infirma. The sequence goes on from OY992538.1 coordinate 209,111,251, forward strand.
GTACTAAAATTAATAAACAATAACATCTTTTCTTTGTTTATAAAAAATTGGTGGTCAAAAGAATTGGAGGTCAAAAAATGTGGATTTTTGCTACTGTACTTAAAAAATTCCACTGTTTGTTTGGGTTGTCCGAAAAATTATTTGATAACTGAGTAAAAACTATTGGACCTTTTTTTAAATTTCTAATGTTTTAACTTGGAAAAAATCGACTTGGAAATATTTTTTAAAAATGTTCTGAAAAAGGTCTATAAATTTTTTCATTTTCCACATCGACCCTCGTAACACATTCATTATTTTCCCAATATGGACGCTATTAAGCTTAAATTAAAGCTTAATAAATTACCTACATTACATTTTTTTATAATACTTGTTTGATAATTATAACGTTTAGTATTGTTAACTTTGTCCTTAACAAATTTCATCTACTATAAAAAAGTTTCCAATGTATTGTCGCCCACTGTATACCAATTTTTGAGACAATTAAAATAGGTAAGGCCGAAAAAGTGTTTTTTTTTGTAGTCAAAAATTTTGGAATTCTTCAGAAATATAAAAACATGTTTGTATCAAGTGACTTTGGCACGATGGGAAGAGTGTCAGACCAGAATGTAGTTGATTGCGGGATCGATTCCCCAAAATTTTATTAAAAATTTAAAAAAAAATATTTCAATAGAAAATTGTAAAAAATAGCCTACGAAATAATTTATTTTTAATGTTTTCGTAGGTTATTTTTTTGGAATTTGTTGGTAAAAATAACACAACTATCATTAATTTTAAATGTTTTGGTAGGTTATTTTTTCGAACTTTTTGGTAAAATTGTATGATAAAAACGTAATTTTTTAATGTTTAATGTTATTTATTTTAGAAAATTTTGTCAACAGTAAAAAATAAATGTTGATGTTTGTTAAAACAAATGAATAATTAGTGGGATGGTTTTCGATTGTTTATTCACTGGTTTTTAATGTGTTTTTCTTTTGTTTTTGCCTACAAAATATTTTTAGTGAATATAATATTTTTTTGCAATTCAACCGAGTTTTTTGCAAAAGGTGCTCGATTGAAGATATTGGTTTTTGTTGCTAAATTATTCTTAGGCATCCCAAATACATATTCAAAAAAAAAAAATTTTTTTTTGGTATACACACTTTTAGGCTAAAACTGTTTTCGACCATCCGTGAGCTTAAAACAAAGCAGACTGATGTCGCTTTGTTTAAGAAAAACATCAATACGTTCATACACCAATACATTTCTGTACTCTCTTATGCCGATTGAGATGGAGCAAATCTTTTTACTCTTTAAAAATTATTTCCTTTCAAAAATAGTCTTCGTAAAAACATTTTTTCTAACTGTAAAGGGTATTGTAAAATTCACCACTGCCGAATCTAACTTTCTTGAGTGTTTTTGTTTGTCCCTTCATCTCTTAAGGAAGTTACTGGGATATTCTTCTTAGTCAACCACTACTTGTGGTCTTCTTTAGAGTATTCAACTGGAAAAGAAAATATTCTTCTTTTCTTTTCCTTTGTGGGCGAAATGGGTAACACTTCTTCACACTACTTTTTCTTCTTCATTAAGATAAGTTCAACAAAATTTATATACAAAGTTTTAGAGTTTAACAGGAATATTTTTGTAAAATAAAAAAAAAAGTTTTGAGTATTAAAAGAAATAGTGTATGCAGCTTAATTAATTAGTAACTGAAATAGGGGAACAAAGTATCAAAGAATTTTTCTACAGCGTTAGTGCGGATGACAAATAATGTTCTATATGAAAATTTTCTTAAAATCCAACAATTTTTCTGTAATAACAACAACAAAAATTAGGAGAATTTCATTAGAGGAACATTATTTTGATCATTTCAAAAAATGGCGATCCTTTCAAATTAAATTTGAAAAAAAAAGTTTTTAATATGTGGAAAAATTTAAAAGAAAAAAAAATAAAAATAAAAAAAATGTACATATAATAAAATATTTTATCAAATCTTTTTGTCTCAAAGTCTGTGAATTTTCAAAAAAAAATGTCGCACAATCTAAGAAATTTTCTAAGGGAAATAATGTTCTCGATTCGTGAGTACTCTTCACAATTCACCAAATTTTTAAAAATTTTATATTCTTCTGAATTTTAAGATTTTAATTTGTTTCTTGCTAAAATTCTAGTTAATATCTTCAATTTACAAGAAAAAAAATTAAAAATCTTAAAATTTGAAAGGATATCAAATTTTTAAAAAGTATGAATGGTGAAAAAGCACTCCCGAATCGAGCACAATGTTTCAGAGAATTTTTCTGTAAAAAAAAAATCAGAATCTTAGAAAAAGCAAATGTCTCACATTCTGAGAATATTTTTATAGGAATAAATGTTTTAGAATCTAAGAATTTGATTAATAGAATAAATGCCTCAGAATCCGAGCATTTTAAATTTATAATTTTAAGACCCCTTGAGACCCCATTAGGTTCTTTAAGGGTCGCTATAGATTGTGATCGAAAACTTTTGTCCGTTATTGTCTGCCTTGTTTATAGTTTGATATACGGGAATTTAGATGCCCGGGTTTGGGGGTTTAAGAATCTAAAAAACTGATTAACTCAAAATTTTACTCGGACGGCTTGCGGGTATTTCGCGGTAGTGTTCTAGGAGTCTAGGGCTACAAAAATGCATATTTATTAATTGTGATGCGCCGAACACAATTATCAAAACATTTTTAAAACCGGTTTAATTGTTTTCGAGATATCATTGTTTTCTTTTCCTTGACCCTTTCATAAAGCTTAACACAATCTTTCATTTAAACTTAATTTGAGCTAAATCAAACAATTTTATGTCATGGGGCCTTCGACCACACATGGTGAGCCATAGCGATGTTTGGGTTGAACTTTAGTGTCGAAAAAAAGTGTGAACGAAGTTTGATTTCTACATGATTAAATGCCACAAAACTGTTAACAGCAAAAGCGTCCACTCAAAAAAAAACTTATAAAATTTCAAGAAAAACTTGTAAAATTCTGATTAATTTTTATTAAAAAATAAAAATTGTTTTATTCGACCTTTAAAATATTATATTTTGAGGATGTTTATTTAATTAAACAATTGTTTAAAACAATTTTACATATCGAGGGCCTATATTCAAAACCCTCTATCTAAAAAAACATAACTTTTCAGGAGAGCCAAAAAACTGTTTATTTCGCGGATTTTTAGAGTAATTAAAATTCCATATTCTACAATATTTTTTTAAATCAACTACTGAATCTCACATATAATTCGTTGTTCAAATTTTGCACTATTGGGGATTTTAGAGGATAGATAGAGGGTTTTGTTTCTCAAAAATATTAAGTACATGAACGAAAATGATCAGATAGAGGGTTTTGCATTTTAATAAAAATGAATTATTATGATTTCATTTATGACATCGGTTAATTTTTAACGTGATTTATTAATGATAACGGCTTATAAATAATTTCGAAATCGCGGTTTTGGTCCACAGGTGCGCATTTTTAAGACAAAAATTCTTTTTTTACCGAATTCGTTTCAAAAGTTGACAAAGTGTTGAGTATGTTATGTAAGAAATAGTAAAAAAAAATAAAAACGCGATTTTGGTCCACAGATGCTGATCAGCATCGGGATTTTTTAGATTAAAATTTTTGTTTCATAATGTACACAAGACATCCAAAGTTTGAGACATATTTTTCAAAAAAGTCAAACAAGAATTTTCAGAAAAAATTAGCATCAGTGGACCAAAATCGTGGTTCTGGAATTTTGTTGACAAATTCATGTGCAGCATGCAAAAATTAGTATGAAAACATGTATTGCATGATGAAATTATTCAAAACAAATATTTATAAATTAATTATTTGAAACGATAGAGGGTTTTGCATTCAGAAAAATTAATTGTGTAAGAGATAGAGAAAACCAAAAATGCAAATAAAATAGCAAAAAAAAATATTTTTGTTCTGAATTTTACACCATAGATGAGGGCCGTTTTACTGAATATTTTGCCATCAAAAAGTCATTTTCGAGCAAATGGAAGATAGAGGGTTTTGAATATAGGCCCTCGATATGATAGTCCATTGGACTACAACAATATGTTATTTGTGTTGTTGTGAGGTAATAATCCATATTAGGGTTATTCATTGTTTTAAATATTTTTGTTGGTTATTGACAATCGTTGCCTTATTAGTATGGTACAATTTCTTCGCCTTTCTAATTCTCATTGTGAATAGATGCGAATATGTATTAATATTTTAGTTTGTGCACAAACGATTTGTCAGTAGACTCGTTTGCTACTTTGTATTAAATCTTTTTTATTTTTTGCTAAATAATTTTGACAATGGAATTTGACAAATTCCGAAGCACGTATCGATTAAGTCTTGCAAAAATTACCAACATAAATAAATTTAAAACAAAAAATAATTTTCTTGAAAATTATGTTATGAGAATATCATGGGTTTAATTAGTAAAGAAAATAATGACCTCGAGCCAGAATAAACATCCTCAAAATATAAAAACTTGTAAAATTACAAGAACAACTTTTAACTCTTTTTTGTTTGCACCTCCTATTTGAAAAAAATTCCTAGTAATTTTAAAAGCTTTTTATCAATAATTTTGTAGTTTTACAAGGTTTTTACCAATAAAATGGTTAATTTACAAATTTTTTGACCCGATAAAATTTACAAGGAGTTTTCGTAATTTTACTAGATTTTTTGCTACCTCCTATTTTACGAGAATTCCTAGTAATTTTACAAGCTTTTTACCAATAATCTTGTAATTTTACAAGCTTTTTACGAATACCAAGTTTTTTGGCGCAATTGAAATTACAAGGAATTCTGGTGAATTTACCTTCGAAATTTGTAAAATTACAAAAAAAAATGTAAAATACAAAAAAATTGTAAATTTCGATAAAAATTTCTTTTTGGCGAAATAGAACTTACAAGAAATTCTCGTAAATTTACTAGTTTTTTTTTTTGTAAAAAATATTGAAAATTTGTAAAATTACAAGAAAAGCTGTAAAATTACAAAAAAAAAAAAATGAAAATTTCGATCGAAAATTATTAACGAAAACAAGAAAAATGCCAAATATTGGTAAAATGGGATTACGAGACTTTTCCTAGTAATTTGACAAGGTTTTTTTTGTGTGTAGGAAAATAGTTGCAAAATCTGAGAATTTGTAAAAGCCAAACGTTTCAGAAGTCACAGCGGACATCTGAGGGTACACCATTTACAGATGTTATTCGCAAAAGATCGATTATAACTCGAAGAATTGCTTGCATTTTGAGAATTCGAATTGTAATTCAAAAATGATGAATTGAAAAAAAAATTTAAAAAAAAATTTAAAAAAAATCTGTTATTTTTTCGAATTAGGCACGTCTCCGAAACAGAAAATGCAAATTTCTTCATTTGTGTCTGCAATTCCAGATCATGTTGGTAATCCTTGCGAAATAATATAAGAGACAAAAAAAGTTTAAAGAAAGTATGAGGTGAGGTAGAGATTTCTAGAAATAGAATTGTATTGTTGGAAAGTTTCCAATGGAAACGGTCAAAATTTATTTTGTGGAAATCATAAATATTCACGTATATAAAAAACAATTTTCTTTAACAACACAAACCGACATTTAAAATGCTACTGATGATAACACTAACTAGAGTGTTTGAAACCGGTATGGGAATACCAGAAATGTCTATAATTTTTAGAAATTCAATATTTTTTCTGCATTTTTTTTTTTACTTTAACCCATATAAAAAAGTGAGTTTGCTGGAGGAATGCTATTAGTTTTCTCAATATTACTTAAATAGCATGTTCACATCTTCGAAATACCACAGTTTCTACTTTCTAAAACTGTCGATATATTCAAGAAAATTACTGGCTTATAAGTAGGGATGAGAAGATTTCCGTGCAAATGCATGTTATTTGTCCATAGTCTTAAAACGATATCGTCCAATTATCTTTCTGATCAAGAAATTTTCGTTAAAATGGCATCGATTTGTTTTTGCATATTTTGGTGAAAATTTATATTTTTGCATATTTTGATTTTAAAAGCATATTTTCTGCATATTTTCAACTTTTGAGTGCATATTTTTGCATATTTTGTCATAAATTAGCAAAAACACAAATTGAAATTTATTTTTTTTTTACAAAAACTTTTTTTTTTTGAGGATGTTTATTCTGGCTCGAGGTCATTATTTTCTTTACTAATTAAAACCATGATATTCTCATAGCATAATTTTCAAGAAAATTATTTTTTTGTTTTAAATTTGTTTATGTTTGTCATTTTTGCAAGACTTAATCGACACGTGTTTCGGAATTTGTCAAGATTCCGTTGTCAAGATTATTTAGCAAAAATAGATAAAAAAATTAATTAGTAAAGAAAATAATGAGCTCGAGCCAGAATAAACATCCTCAAAATATTATATTTTAAAGGTCGAATAAAACAATTTTTATTTTTTAATAAAAATTAATCAGAATTTTTTCAAAAACTATTTTAAAAATTTATTTTGAAAATAAAAAAAAAATTTTTTTCTTTAAATTTTTGTTATAGATTTTCTTTATTTCTAAAAAAAAATCTTTTTTATATAAAGTTTGTTACTATTTAAACCCGGCGTTGTTTTTGCTTTTTAAAAAGGTTTTCCTATGAAAACAAGATTTTTATTTCACACATTTTATTTTTTAGAGCATATTTTAAGGTTGATTAGTGCATATTTTGAGTTTTTTAGCGCATATTTTCCATTTTTTAGTGCATGAAAATCTCATTCCTACTTATAAGTGTAAAGAGTACGAAAAGACGAGTTTTTACCCGTAACCGAAAATTTAGGAGGCAAAATTTCAAGGAAAAATATACCGAATGAGGTTACAAGCTGCCGGAAAAAATAACCAATTCGAGCAATGAGATATTGTTAGAACTTAACAAAACCTGTTATAAATTTTAGAATTCAGAAAATAGTTTAAAAAACCAATTTTTGGTATTAAAAATATAAACAATAAAAAAAAAATTCTGCCAATGGATGACTTCTAAGAATTATTTTCAAAGAATTTTTTCTTTAACTAACTAAATAAATTTTGTTGCTAACATATTAAAGTTCTTAGTACAATAAAAAAATAAATAAAAATTGTAAAACTTAATCATATAAAAATTTTTTGCTTTAAATGAACACAAACAAATAAAAAAAAATATTTCTGTAAATATTTTACAAAAAATATTTCACAAACATATTTTTCTTTTTATCTTCGGGTGAGTGAATCGGGGTGTTACCCATTTTTTTTTTTATTTATACAATATCAAACAATTTTGCTACTTAATACACTGTTACCTTTATATGTATAAAATTTCTGTATTTTTTTTTTTTCGGTTCATGATCCTGGTAGTTGTAGGTGTTTTGTGTTCTCTTTTATGCCATAAAACGAATTCAACTTTTTTTTTCCTATTTGTTGCCGTTCTTTTGTTTTTTACACAATGATACGCGCGCCATAATAAAGATTTCGCTTTTTATAAATATATATTTTTTTTATTTTATTTTTGCGGTTTATATTATAATGGTTCTTTTTGGTTTTATATATATATGGATGTGATTATGTGTAAAACCATTTAGCGGGGGAATGAAAGTTGCGGAGACTAAAATACTTGGAATTGTAAAAAAATTAAAAAGAAATTTTAAATATTTTCTAGGTTGTTTTTTTTTTTTTTTTTTTTTTTTTTTTTTTTTTTTTTTTTTTTTTTTTTTAAATAATCAAAAATGCGTCCTTTACGTTAAGAAAAAAAATTTAAAAAAAAAACTTTCCCTTTTTTTATAAAAAAAATCTTTAGCGCCCTTTTTGAATTTAAAAACAATAACACTATGCTACATCAAAAAATTCGGGGGTTCTCTTTTTGCCTGTTCAGAATTTGTTTTCTGAGGATGTTTTCTGGTATTTTACATTAAAAATAATAATAACCTCCCAGATATATTTTTTACAAATTCCCCAGATTATCAAACAGTTTCGCAATTTTAAAACTAACAATTTTAAAACTAAAGCAGCTTATTGGCGCCCAACGTGGGACTTCAGTTAAAAAACTTCTGTTTTTAAACTGCGTCAAGAAGACGCAGAAGGTAGCTACATTTCAAAACCCGAGGAGGATAAACTGGAATATCTTCGAGGGTAGTGTACGCGAATCAAATATATGGACCAGAAGGAAAATATAGAATTCAAACGATATAGACGACTCGGTAAGAGAGATCGAGAACTCACTTAAAAAAGCATTTGGTAAATCTTGCCCAACAAGCAGAAGCAGGGGAAAAAAACAGCAGCCATGGTGGAGCGAGGACCTAAAAACACTGATGAAAAGAACTAGGAAGGCATTAAATGATGCAAGAAGACAAGATACTGACGGACTATGGTCTGAATATAAGACAATTAGAAAATAATTCAAGAAACAAATAAGAAAATCCAAAAGAGAAGTTTATACGAACATTCTAAATGATATCGAAACCATAAAAGACACATCAAGATTGCGAAAGCTGATGTCAAAACAGGAACATGTACCAGGAAATTTGAAGTCTACTGATGGTACTTGGACAGCTTCAGCGAAGGACACTCTTGAAACGTTATACAGGACCCATATCCCGGAATGCAACCTGGATCCTGGTCAACTATATAAACCAGACGAGTCAACACATATCTGGCAATTACGGAGTGTGGACTTCGTTACAGAGGAAAAAATTTAATGGGCAATCGGTTCTTTTGGACCATATAAATCTCCAGGAGTGGATGGTATTTATCCCATAATGCTACAGAGACTGGTGAAAACCATCACACCGCTCCTGAAACAGATTTATACATCTTGCCTTAGGCTATCATATGTACCAAAGAGATGGAGGGAAGTTAAAGTTATTTTCATCCCCAAGGTTGGTAAGATACAACACAGCAGCGCTAAGGACTATAGACCAATCAGTCTATCATCGTTCCTACTAAAGACACTGGAGAGGATTCTGGACTACCACTTGAGAAATAGTATGGGTGCAAAGGAGCTCTCTGAAAACCAGCATGCATACACAAAAGGTAAATCAGTGGAATCAGCCCTTCACGAGCTGGCACTGAATATTGAGGAAACCATAAACTATGGCGAATATACTCTGGCATGCTTCCTGGATATTGAGGGAGCATTTAATAACATAAAATCTCAGGCAATAGAGGAAGCGTTAACACAGTCAGGCAATGACCCAATAGCGAATCATTGGATAATGAAAGTTCTCACGAACCGCATAATTGAGGCGGAAATTGGAGGGGCATCAGTGAGAGCAATGGCAACTAGAGGCACTCCCCAAGGTGGCGTCATCTCACCGACCCTATGGATTCTGGTTCTAAATGAGGCTTTGCTAGAACTCAGAAGGCACGGAGTTAGAGTAATAGCTTATGCTGATGACCTGGTGATTTTGGCAAGAGGGATATCACTGGACACCATATCCGACATTATGGAGTGTGCTCTCTCATCGCTCCACAAGTGGGCTACGGCCTGCGGGCTAGGTATTAATCCTCTGAAAATGGAAACAGTCCTCTTCACAAGAAGGAGAAAAATTGCTGAATTTCGACTACCGCGCATTGGGGAAACATGTCTGACACTTTCGGACAGTGCCAAGTGTCTAGGTATAATCTTTGACAGGAAATTAAATTGGCTTGAGAATCTAAAGGAGAGAGTCAAAAAGGCGTACGCAGCTATGAATGGATGCCAGAAAATGATTGGGAACACATGGGGTCTAAAACCGAAGCTCATACACTGGGTTTTCACGGCAATTGTAAGACCAACGCTGGCACATGGTGCAATAGTGTGGTGGCCTATTGTAAAAACGGCCACACACGCTGCGTATCTAAACAAGGTGAATAGAGTAGCTGCCTTGAGTATTACTGGAGCACGCAGGACGACATCTACACATGCGCTGTGTAGGATTCTGGATTTACCATCTTTGGACCTATACATCCAGGAATACGCTCTTAGGACACAGCTAAGGGTGCGGGAATATGGCCACACAAAACTTATTCGAAATCATCGATATGAGAACTGTGTGACTGACTATATGACTCCCTATACTGTATGGGATGAGAGCGTACAAATTGAAATACCATCTAGGGAATACTGGGAAAATCCACCTGGCGGGGAACAAAAAATGCAACAGGGAACAGGTAGTGGAGTCTACTGTGAAAAACTGGGAATTGAATATAGCTTACGGATACAAGACGGCTGTAATATTTTTCAGGCGGAACTGTATGCAGTGTCGGAGGCTGCTAGACTCATTTCAATGAGACCGATCTACTCTAGTGAGATCATTATATACATTGATAGTCAAGCGGCTTTAAAGGCATTAGGAAATAGGAATATATGATCTAGGGTAGTCAGCCGTTGTCGCCAAGAGCTTCAGGCTCTTATCGAACAACACTCTTTAAGACTGTGCTGGGTTCCAGGTCATAAAATATTCTAGGGAATGAAAAAGCGGACGAGCTAGCTCGTATGGGCGCCGTTCTACCATACAACGCAATTAGGACCGATGTACATCTGGGCCTGGGTGCTATTTACATGGAGATCAGGCAAAACTTTGAACGCAAAGAGGATTCAAGATGGGAATGCAGACATGACTGTATCCAAACAAAGGCTCTATGGACACGCGGCGAAAAGCGTGTTCAAAAAACGCTTTTACATATGGAAAAGGCAGATCTAAGGAAGTATGTAGGTATAATAACAGGCCACACCGGCTTGAAATGTTATTTGGAAATGTTAGGATTAATTGAGGATGACTTGTGCAGATGGTGCGGGGACGAAGAGACAGTGGAAGATTCACTCCATTATCTTTGTCAGTGCCCTGCACTATCTCGCACTCGATTTAATTGTTTTGGCTTTTATTTCTTTCAGAATGTGGAGGAACTAAGAGGGATCAGCCCGTGGAAGATGTTAAAATATATCAAGCTGAGTAAATTTGATGAGACGCATGTGTGGACTTAAATAGTCATGCTATGGGACAGGAAGACGGAAAAACGTGAATTAATGTGTAGAGAAGCCCAACACCCCACCACAATCCCCCTCCCCGCCCCCTTCAACGCCCCCCTTTTCATGAGGTATCACTATGGATCAGGATCTGGTCTGGTGGACATTACGTCAACCTCTCAACCTAACCTAACCTAAACTTAAGAATTGAAAACTATTAAATGTCTTCACTAAATAAAGTTTTTTTTATTTACCATTAGTCTTCTCAAATTCAGCACAGATTTTCCATATATAATAGAGAAAGTGTGACAATATGTTATATTGTATGTGTATGAATGTGTGGTGAACACATAAAAAATTGGCGCAAAAAGTAGTAAAAGAGAAAAAAAAATATAATAATAATTTATTTTATATGTTCACAAAAATGGGTAATTTTAAGTTAATTAACTAAAAAACAAAAAATACCTTTTTACAAACTGGATGCACAGTATGAGAGTACATTATTACAGATGATAATGTATCTCCAGCATAAGTTTTTTTTTTGTGAAAAAAAAAAATTATTTTAAAAGATTTTGTCTGTGAAATTGGTTACGCAGTATGAGCTTTAAAATAGTAATTCAGAATTTAATTTTAGTTATAGGAAAAGCTGAAAAAGATAAACCTTTAAAACTTAGGATTCTGAGATATTTTTTCTATAGAAAAATTCTCAAATTCTGAGATATTATATCAGTAGAAATATTTTAACATATTTAGTTAGTTTTGTTTTAGAAAAGATTCTGATACCCTTTTTGTGTGTGAAAATTCTCAGACTTTAAGCAAAAATGGCGCCCAAGGTGGGCCCAACTAAAAATCTTGTGTTTTTGAATAAAGAACAAAAAATATTATTACTCCCTGTATACTGAGACATTTGTTCTATAAAAAAAGTGGCGCCTAATGTAGGGCGCATTAAAAAAGCGTCTGTCTTTGAGTATAAAAACAAAATTTGGCACGTCACCGATACAGGAAATGCAAATTCCTTCATTTGTGTCTGCAATTCCAGATCATGTTGGTAACCCTTGCGAAATAATGTAAGAGACAAAAAAGTTGATAGAAAGTATGAAGTGAGGTTGAGATTGCTGGAAATAGAATTTCAGTGTTGGAAACTGTCAAAATTTATTCTGTAGAATCTTTAAATATTCACATATATAAAAACAGTTTTCATTAACAAGAGAAACCGACATTTAAAATCCTACTGATGATATCACTTACTGGGGTGTTTGAAACCGGTATGGGAAATACCAGAAATGTCTATGCCAGAAATGGTATAGGAAATGCCAGAAATGTCAGATTAAAAGTTTTTTTTATAAAAAAAAGAACAATTAAGAAAAAATTTCATTATTAAAAATTCTCAGACTCAAATTTTTTTTTTTATAGAACGATTCTCAGACTCTGAACAATGCATGAGTGAAAATTTTGTAATAAAAACAAGTGAGAGTGTTAAATTCGGCAGTATCTTTTATACTCTCCAAAATGTCAGGGGCCCTCCAAAATATCAGGGGCGTTTTTTTTTGGTGGAAGAGGGTGATAGGGGTCAGTGGGGACTTTGAGAGCACCTTCTCATCGCGATAAATATATCAAATGTTTCATATATTTAACAAAACAAATTTAAAAAAAGTGTATTTTTTCAGAGGTTGGTTCAGTTCTTCAAGAAGGAACTTTTTTATTTATTTGTGCCAAACTTCAGGAGTCTAGCTGTTTTATTTTGGACTGCATTGTGTTATCCGCAGACAGACGGACGGTCGGACGGACATACGAACATTCACAGAATGTCTTAGAATCGATCATGGATCAATAATATATATACTTTATGGGGTCCCCGACCGATATTTCGATGCGTTACAAACGAAATGACAAAGTGAGTATACCCTCATACTGTGGTTGGAGGGTATAAAAATCTTAGATTCAGACTTTTCCTTAAAAGAATGGTAGGTTTCCAACAAATATCTGGCTTATTTTTGTATGGAAAAATTCTCAGATTCTGAGACATTTTTCAGAAAAGAAAGATTCTGAGACATTTTTCCGTAAAGCGAAATACTTAGATTTTAATAAATTTTGCAGTATAGAAAAATTCTCAGATTCTGAGACCTTTTCCGAATAATAAAATTCTGAAATTCAGAGACATTTTGCCGTATATAAAAATTATCAGTTTTTTTCAATATTTTTCAGTATGTCAGTCTGATACATTTTTTCGTAAATGAAAATTCCCAGATTCCAAGACATTTTTCCGCATAGAAAAATTCTAAGATTCTGAGACATTTATCCGTGTAGAAAAATTCTCAGATTCTGGGACATTTTTTGTATAAAAAAATTCTCAGATTCTGAGACATTTTTCCATATAGAAAAATTCTCAGATTCTGAGACATTTTTCCATGTAGAAACATTTTCAGATTCTGAGACAGTTTTCGGTATAGAAAAATTCTAAGATTCTGACACATATTTCCGAACAGGAAACTACTCAGAATCAGAGACATTTTTCCATAAAGAAAAATTCTCAGATTCTGAGACATTTTTCCATATAGAAAAATTCTCAGATTCTGAGACGTTTTTTCATATAAAAAAATTTTTATGTATAGAAAAATTCTCAGATTCTGAGACATTTTTCCATATAGAAAAATTTTCAGATTATGAGACATTTCTGTATAGAAAAATTCTCAGATTCTGAGACATTTTTCCGTATAGAAAAATTCTCAGATTCTGAGAAATTTTTCCGTATAGAAAATTCTTAGATTCTGAGATATTTTTCAGCATAGAAAAATGTTAAGATTTGGACAGATTTTGTTATCGAAAAATTCTCAGATTCTGAGTCATTTCTCCGTACAGAAAGATTCTAAGATTCTGAGACATTTTTGCATATAGAAAAATTCTTAGATTCTAAGACATTTTTCCTTATAAAAAAATTCTCAGATTCTGAGACATTTTTCCCTTATATAAAAATTCTCAGATTCTGAGACAATTTTCCATATAGAAAAATTTTGCAGATTCAGACAAGTTTTTCCGCATAGAAAAATTCTCAGATTCTGCGACATTTTTCCGTATAGAAACATATCCAGATTCTGAGACATTTTTCCATATATGAGGCATTCCACACCAAATGTCCAGCGAAAAAAAACACGTGTACCATAAACTTCTGAATAGCTTGTATGGATAGCCCTATATGGAACTTAGAAAATTGCGTTTTCGGTTTTTCAATTTTTCAAAAACTGGGCTTAGGAGGCGTGGTCAAATATTGGAAAAATGGTCAAATTTGTGGCGAGTTGCCTTGATTAAATATTTATCACATTAAAACGAAATGCACCACAATCTCAAAAATTTACATTCTTATATAGTTTTGTATGTGCTATCGAATACAATTTTTTTTTCAAGAAAAATTTTCAGAACCCGTTCTGAAATTTTCCATTTTTTTAAAAAGTCAATTTATCAAAAATCCGACCACTTTTTTTTCTTTTTTTTAATTTTTTTTTTTTAAGTTTAGATGTTTGTCCATCCACACAAAAAAAAAAAGAAATGTATTTTTCGTTTTTTTTCGAGAAAATCGCATTTGAATTTAAAATTTCATAACAATTTAGTAATTTGCTTGTATTTTCTTGTGTCAACAGAGCGTATGACGAATATTTATGCAATTAATATTACTCATTCGCAACTTTAAAACAAAGAAATACAAGCAAATAACAAAATTGTTATGAAATTTAAAGTTCAAATGCGATTTTCTCGAAAAAAAAGATGAACGTGTTTCTGATTTTTTTTGTGTGGATGGACAAACATCTAAACTTTTAAAAAAATAAATAAAAAAGAAAAAAAAGTGGCCGGATTTTTGATAAATTGACTTTTTTAAAAAATGGAAAATTTCAGAACGGGTTCTAAAAATTTTCCAAAACAAAAAAATTTAATCGATAGCCCATACAAAACTATATAAGAACGTAAATTTTAGACATTGTAGTGCATTCCGTATTAATGTGATAAATATTTAATCAAGGCAACTCGCCACAAATTTTACCATTTTTCCAATATTTGACCACGCCTCCTAAGCCCAGTTTTCGAAAATTTGAAAAACCAAAAACGCAATTTTCTTAGTTACATATAGGGCTATCCAAACAACCTATTCAGAAATTTACGGGACACGTGTTTTTCTGTAGCGGGACATTTGGTGTGGAATGCCTCATATAAAAATTCTCAGATTCTGAGACAGTTTTACGTTTAGAAAAATTCTCAGATTCTAAGACACTCTTTCATATAGAAAAATTCTCAGATTCTGTGACATTTGTCCATATAGAAAAATTATTAGATTCTGATATATTTTTTCATATGGAAAAATTCTCAGATTCTGAAACATTTTTCCATACAAAAAAATTCTCAGATCCTGAGACATTTTCCACATAGAAAAACTCTCAGATTATGAGACATTTTTCCATATGGAAAAATTCTAAGATTCTGAGACATTTTTCCATATAGAAAAATTCTAAGATTCTGAAACATTTTTCCATATAGAAAAATCTTCAGATTCTGGGACATTTTTTCTATTGAAAAATTCTTAGATTCTGCGACATTTTTCCATATAGAAAAATTTTCAGATTCTGAGACATTTTCCATATAGAAAAATTTTCAGATTCTGAAACATTTTTCCATACAAAAAATTTTTCAGATCATGAGACATTTTCCATATAGAAAAACTCTCAGATTATGATCCATATTAAAAAATTCATATAGAAAAATTCTTAGATTCTGAAACATTTTTCCATATAGAAAAATTAAAAGATTCTGAGACATTTTTCCTTATAGAAATTTCTCAGATTCTGAGATATTTTTCAGCATAGAAAAATGTTCAGATTCTGGGACAGTTTTTGATATAGAAAAATTTTTTAGATTCTGAGACATTTTCCGTATAAAAAAATTTTCAGATTCTGAGACCATTTCGCATTTTTTCGCATTGAAATATTCTCAGATTCTGAGACATTTTTTCCGTATAGAAACATTTCCAGATTCTGAGATATTTTTCCATATATAAAAATTCTCCGATTCTGAGACTGTTTTCCGTATAGAAAAATTCTCAGATTCTGAGACACTCTTTCATATAGAAAAATTCTCAGATTCGGAGACATTTTTCCATAAAAAAATTTTTTTAGATTCTGAGACATTTTTTCATTTAACAAAATTCTTAGATTCTGGGACATTTTTACATATAGAAAAATTCTCAGATTCTGAGACATTTTTCCATATAGAAAAATTCTCAGATTCTGAGACCGTTCTCAGAGAGAAATTCTCAGATTCTGAGACATTTTTCCATATAGAAAAATTCTCAGATAATGTCCGATTTTGATACATCATCCGCATTGAAAAATGTTTATTTTCTGATTGTGAGTCAAATTTTAGTATAGAAAAATTTTCAGATTCTGAGACAATGATAGATTTGCAGATTCTGAGACATTTCTTCGTATTTCTCAAATTCTGAAACAAAAAATTCTAAGATTCAGATTTTTTTTTATAGAAAAGTTCTTAAATTCGGAGACATTGTGACGTAGAGAAAAATTCTCAAACTCTGAGAAATTTTTACGTTTCAAAAATTCTTAGATTCTTGTCTTAGAAGACACTTTCGTATAAAAAAAATTAACAGACTCTGTTAAGATTCTTAGAAGCCAGAAAAATTCTCATATTCTAAGCAATTTTTATTTAATAAAAAACAAATTCTAAGATTCTGAGAAATTTTTATGATTTCCATTTCTTTCCTTATAATATTTTTCACTTTCCTGACTTTCTATTTTTTATAAAAGGTAAATCATTTCCTACCATTAAATAGATTTATAGCGAAAGTACGGCTCATTTTATTTTTCTTTTTTACTATTATTATTATATTTTAATATGAAAACATACTTGTTAAAATACCTTGACATAAATTATCGTTAGTAAATCTTGTCTTAAAATAAGAAAAATATTTTCTTTAACACTTCAAACAAAAACACCAACCAACCTTATTATCCACATCTTTAAACTGGCTGCAATAACACACAGCAGCGGCAGCAGCAGCAGCCAACATGTGCAAAATTTAAACCTGATTATCGTCATAGTCAACAACATCAACATCATAATCATCATCATTATGATTAACAACAGCATCATCATCATCTAATGTATCCTAGCGTCATATGGAACCTACTACAACAACAACAAACAAACATCTGTGTAACCCCATTTTTGTGATTTTCCTTTTTTTTTGGCACCTAAAAATATGCACCTTTAAGCTTCACTTTCATATACAAACACTAACACATACTTATTTGAATGTCTTATGCTTCAATACCCTACCCTTTCATTCAATATACGATTTTTTCCCTACTATTTTCCTTTTCAAACAATAACACCCTACGATTAGTTTGAACACATGTTAATGTAGACCATAAATTCAAAATTGAGCCGTACTTGGTTTGGTATGTTTTATAGAGGTTTATGTATGTAACTCAAAGAACCCTGCCAAAAATAAAAAAAAATATACAGGGAGAATTTGAAGTACTACGACAAAGAAACCAAAACAAGAAAATTTTTTAGGTAGATAAGGGGCGAATATAAAATACTTTACTAGTTTTAAATTAGGAGGACACCAAGGCGTATGATTGATATAATTTAAATAATTTAAAAAACAAGTATACGCAATGATAAACAAGAATTAGAATTTAACGGAAAATGTCTCAGAATCTAAGAATTTTTCTAAGCGGAAAATATTTCTCTAAGGAAATTATCTCAGAATCTGCAAATTTTTCTATACGGAAAATTTCATAGAATCATAGAATTTTTATTTACAGAAAATTTCTCAAAATCTGAGAATTTTTCTACACGGACAATGTTTTACAATCTAAAATAATTTTCTATACGGAAATTGTCTCAGAATCTGAGAATTTTTCTATACGGAAAATGTCTCAAAATCTAAGAATTTTTAAATACGTACAAACGCCTCAGAGTCTGAGAACATTTCTATACGATTTCAGAGAACATTTCTATACGTTTTAGAGAACAATTCTTTATGAGATTTTCAAAATCTGTGAAGTCTCAGAATCTGAGAATTTTTCTATACGGGAAATGTCTCAGAATCTGTGAGTTTTGTATACGGGAATAAGTATGTCTTAGAATTAAGAATTTTTCAATGGGAACAATCTCATAGAACATCATAACATTTCTATAGGAAAAATGTCTTATAATCTGAAAATTTTTCATTACGAAAAATGTATCATCAACTGCGAAATGTCTCTAAATTTGTGAATTTTTCTATACAGAAATTTTCTCAGAATCTAACAATTTTTTTTACGGAGAATGTCACAAAACTCTAAAACTTTTCTATACGGATAATGTCCTAGAATATGAAAATTTTTCTATGCAGAGAATGTCTCAAATTTTGAGAATTCTCTAAATCTGAGACATTTTCAATACGGAAAATGTCTCAGAATCGGAGAATTTTTCTATTCAGAAAATTTCTCAGAATCTTAGAGTTTTTCTACATGGAAAATACCTCAGAATCTGGAAAAACGAAAAATGTCTCACAATCTAAGAATTTTTCAAAACGGAATATATCTCAAAATCTGAGAATTTTTTTACACACAAAAAATTATTGGCTAAAAATTTCCAATTTATTGATCAACAACATTAAAATAAGTCAATCAATGTTTTGATTATTTTTATACCCTCCAACCACAGTATGTGGGTATACTCACTTTGTCATTCCGTGTGTAACGCATCGAAATATCGGTCTAGGACCCGATAAAGTATATATTTTAATGATCAGTGATCGATTGTAAGACATTCTAGCGATGTCCGTCCGTCCGTCTGTCCGTCTGTAGAAGACACGATACAGTCCAAAATAAAAGAGCTAGACTTCCGAAGTTTGGCACGAATAGGTCTTATATTCCTAGGCAGGTTAAGTTCGGAAATGGGCAAAATCGGAACAATGGAAAAAAAGTTCCCCCTTGGAAAACTAAACCAACCTAAGAAAAACCGCATTTTTGAAGGGTTTTTTGTACTTTTGCTAAGCAAATGCAACATTCTTATCTCAAAAGAAGTTCAAAATCGCAAGGGGAAGGTGCCCCTAACGTCTCCCACCAACACCCCCCCCCCCAAAAAAAAGGCCGCTCATGGATTTTTATTTTTATAATGTTTTTTACATTTTGGAGGGTATAAAAGATTCGGCACAGCCGAATGTAACACTTTCACATGTTTTTTATTTAATTTATTTAATTTATTTAAATAGATTAATTCAAAAATATACAAAATAATCACGTTTTACATTTTTTTATTGTTGGCAACATATTGGAAATCAAAAAATATGAATTTTTCATAATTTTGACATAAGCATACAATTCATTTGTTAATTTCTTAATTGGAGGAATTTCAATCAAAAATTTATTCGTTTTTGTTGATTGAAATTCGTTTCAATTTTTTTCTGCGTACGGAAAATGTCGCATAATCATTTCTTTATACGAATGTCTCAGAATCGGAGAATTTGTCTGTATGGAAAAATGTTTTAGAATCTAAGAATTTTTCTATATGGAAAAATCTATCAGAATCTGAGACTTTTTCAATAGGGAAAATGTTTTAGAATCTGGGAATTTTTTTTTTGCAGGAAAAATTTTTCTATATGAAAAAATGTCTCAAAATTTCCTACATAAAAAAAGTGTTCGAATCTGAGAATTTTTTTATATGAAAAAAATGTCTCAAAATCTGACAATTTTTCTATCAGCAAAAATACTTAATGCCTCAGAATCTGAGAATTTTTCTATATGGAAAAATGCCTCAGAATCTGAAAATTTTTCTATATGAAAAAATGTCTCAGAATCTGAGAATTTTTCTATATGGAAAAATGTCTCAGAATTTGAGAATTTTTCTATATGGAAAATTGTCTCAGAATCTGAGAATTTTTCTGTATGGAAAAATGCCTCAGAATCTGAGAATTTTTCTATATGGAAAAATGTCTCAGAATATGAGAATTTTTTTATATGAAAAATGTCTCAGAATCTGCGAATTTTTCTATATGGAAAAATGTCTCAGAATCTGAGAATTTTTTTATATGGGAAAATGTCTCAGAATCTGAGAATTTTTCTATATGGAAAAATGTCTCAGAGTATGAAAATTTTTTTTATATGAAAAAATGTCTCAGAATCTGAAAATTTTTCTATATGAAAAAATGTCTCAGGATCTGAGAATTTTTCTATATGGAAAAATGAGAATTTTTCTATATGGAAAAATGTCTCAGAATCTGAGATTCTCTCAATTTTCTCTCAATAATTCAAAAATAATTCATTCCCGGTATTCCCGGGAATATTTTATGATATAGTATTTTTTTGGTTTTTGAGAACCGGTACCAGAATCAGAACCGGGAATACCGGTATTCCCGGGAACATATCTAGAACCGGGAAACCGGTACCAGAACCGGGAATACCGGTATTCCCGGGAATACCGAGCACCGGGAAATGGGGGGCACTACTTAAAATTCTCAGAATATGAGTAAAATTCTCAGAATATGCTTAAAATTCTCGGAATATTTTTCAAAAGAGAAATTTTCAAAATTTGTGTTGTTTCTATAGAAAAAATCTTATATTCTAACACATTTATTCCATATAAAAATTATTCTCTTTTAATAAATTTTTTACTAGATGAATTCTAAGAACAAATGTTTCTATACACAATTAACATCAGCTTACTGGCGCCCAACTTGGGGCATTATCAAAAAACTAACAGAGAATTTCTTAAATAACGAGACATTTTGCCTTTAGAGAAATAATAAATTTATCTTTTATATTATTTTTTAATATAATTGAAATTTTAAAAATAATTTAGAAATTGAAAATACTTGCATCAGTTGATTGGCCACAAACACGGGGATGACTGTCTTTGAATTAAAAAGAAACTTGTATTTTCTCAACAGAAAAATTAAAAAAAATCAGAACCATTTCTTATAAAAATTATCTGATTTTAAGACATTTTTTCTATAGAAAAATCAGCTGAAATTTTAAAAATTTAAAAATTTTCTTTAAAATTAATTTTGGTTGTTAATTAAAAGTTTCAGAACTATTTTGAAACTCTATAAGATTCACATCAGCTAATTGGCGCCCATCATGGGACCTCAACCAAAAGACTTGTGTATTATAATAATTTTAAAATAATTTAATTCTAAAATTTTTAGTTTACAATAAAACTAATTATTGAAGAAAACTTATAATAGAAAAACAAAAATGTATAAAAAAATTTCTCAGAATCCATAAAATTTTTTTAATTTTTTTTTATACATATTTGAAATTTTCTGAAAAAATTTGAAACGGAAAAGACTCGCATTAGCTTATTTGGCGCCCAACACGGAGCTCCATTTAAAAGATTTTTGTCTTTGAGTAAAAAATAAACAAAAAAAATAATGATTTCTCTGCATATACGAATGTAAGACTGACGACTGTCAGTTTGCCAAATACTCTAGGAACGATCCCGACGAGATCAAAACATGTGTCGAGTAATGACCAAACCAATCAGTTTAAAACAAACAACTTTATAAATTGTTTCTTGAAAGTTGTTATTTTGACAATATCATCGTTAATGATTAGTAAAGAAATGTGACCTCGATCTAAAGTAATCTTTCTCAAAATGTTAATTATAATACAAATTTGCGTTAAGGACAATTATAGAACTTTTCTAAAAAACAAAAAATGGCGCCCCAAGTTGGGCAACAATAAGCTGACGTGAATTTTCGGATTGCAATTTTCAAAAATTCTCAACAAAGTTTGTATTGAAGAAAATTTTAGAATTTTCGTAAATTTTTCGGTAGCTACAAGCTATTGAATTGGGCAATTTTGGCGCCAATATGCTGATGTAAAGTTTCTCAGTTTTAAAACTAAATTGGAATTTTCATTTTACAATAAAAATAAAATTAAAACAATTTCTGAATTGTTCTATAAAAAAAGTCTTTAAGTAGTCTTTAGGCAAAATGTATTATAATCTAAAATTTCTCGAAAGAAACATTTTTCTATCAATAAATGTTTTAAAATCTGAAAACTTTATTAAAGTTTTTCTATTTGAAAACTGTCCCAGCATTTGAGATTTTTTTTTACAGAAAAAATGTCTCAAATTAGTTACGCAAAAAATTAAATCTCCAGCCCCTAATGTAGGGGTGTACAAAACGTGTATGTTTACAACACAGACATACACAGGACAATTTGAATTGCATGAGCTTTAGCTCCTGAAGATGTTATATATGTGCGTGCTCATATATTATGTGCACCAGTATGTGTACGAATATTTATATGTATATATGAAGGTACTTATGTATGTTTTTCCCAGCAAAATGTTTACATAGACAACAACAACAATAGCAGCAGCAATAGTAGCAACAAAAGCAAAAAAGCAACAATAGCAACCAAAACTCTATAATATAAACATTAGGGAAGTAACCATTTTAATATTTTTTTTGGAAAATATAAAAAGGTACCCAGTAAAAGTAGAAAGTTTATTAAAAGTTAAAAAAAGAAGAACAAAAAATCTTTACAAATCATTTTTAATAATTTCTAGCTAACCCATGATCACCATGTTCATAGGATATCAACTGATCCACAGGGAACGTCCTTAAGTTGCTTTTCGGTTTCGCATTGAACGCTTTTGCAGTTTTCAAAATAAAATCAAAAAATACACAGAAAAAAAAAATTCAATGAACGGCTTTCATAGTATTTATGAACAAATTCATACAATTTAACTTTTTCATAATAATAATAAACCAACTCAAAATGTATTTTCAAGATTTTTATTGTGATTTTAGGCCTTGAAAGCACTTCAAATCAAAGTGCCTGAAGGTCTTTACTAAGAAAAAACAGTACACACAAAAAAAAAATTCCAATGAACGACTTTCATAGTTATAAGGGTTCAAGTTGAAAAAATGCAGAAGAAAAATTGAATTTCTAAAAATTATAGACATTTCTGGTATTTCCTATACCGGTTTCAAACACCCCAGTTAGTGTCATCATCAGTAGGATTTTAAATGTCGGTTTGTCTTGTTAATGAAAAGTGTTTTTCATTTCAACTTTTTTGTCTCTTACATTTCATTCATAGTATTTATGAACAAATTCATACAATTTATTAACTTTTTCATAAATAGTTCTTAAATTTCACATATTATGATTTATTCATAAATATTATGAAAAAGTTTATAAGTATTATAAAAAAGTTAATAAATTGTATGAATTTGTTCATAAATACTATGAAAGTCGTTCATTGGATTTTTTTTTTTTGTGTGTACTGTTCTTTCTAAGTAAAGTGCTTCACACCCCTTGATTTGAAGTGCTTTCAAGGCCTAAAATCACAATAAAAATCTTGAAAATACATTTTGAGTATGTTTAATCTAGCTCGAGGTCATTAGTGCCTTTACTTATTAAAACTGTATTATTCTCATAGAATAATTTTCAAGAAAATTATTTTTCTGTTTTATATTTATTTATGTTGATCATTTTTTGCAAGACTTAATCGACACGTGTTTCGGGATTTGTCAGATCCCGTTGTCAATACTATTTAGCAAAAATTAAGTCTTGCAAAAAATTACCAACATAAATAATTTTAAAACAGAAAAATAATTTTCTTTAAAATTATTCTATGAGAATATAATAGTTTTAATTAGTAAAGGAACTAATGACCTCGAGCTAGAATAAACCTGCTCAAAGTGTAATATTTTAAAGGTCGAATAAAACAATTTTTATTTAAAAAAAAAAAAAAAATAAGAATTTAAATCCTGAAAATATAATTTTATAAAAAAAGGGTTGTCTTTC
Organism: Pegoplata infirma; assembly: GCA_963921195.1. NCBI lineage: Eukaryota > Metazoa > Arthropoda > Insecta > Diptera > Anthomyiidae > Pegoplata > Pegoplata infirma. The sequence goes on from OY992538.1 coordinate 209,134,979, forward strand.
CTCACCCCACTGTGCACTGTAGTGTAAGTTTAATTATTTTTTTGTTCTACCCCTAATGTACATATAAGAAATGAAAAAATAAAGAATGTTGCATTGTTTAAGGCATTACCAGAAGGGGCAACATTTTCCATATACACATACAGTATGTGTGTAGATTTAATGATTGTATTAGTGTCTATGTGTGAGTGTGTAAAATATATATTTACATACATACTTACAAATCATGAGAACCTACAGCACAAGTTCAACACACTACAAGCATATAATGCATTCATTTAATATAACCCTAGATTTATGCATGACTGTGTGTGTATATGTAATGCTATCTACACCAGTGTTGCCATAATTCGAGGCTGTTAAGGTGCTAGATCAGAGAAAATTAGGGTGCTAGTTTTCTCTTTTATCAAAATGCCCACTTTATATACAACTAACACGCCCGCCTGGAGCCTACCCAGCAAAAATTATCATTACTAGTAATGGGTTTTGTAATCCGAAACAGATGTTAATAAGTAGTTACTTATTGAATGAAACACTAAATTTTTTAAAAAGGGCGTGAGACAAAAATAAGTAGTGAAGAGTCTGGAGATAAATAAGTAGTTACTGACTCGGATTACTAATAAGGAGTAAAAACCCATTACCAATAAGAAGTAAAATAATTAGTTAATTAAAACATTTTAAAAATAACTTGTTTTTACTAAAACTTAAAAATTGAGTAATTTTTATTAAGTTTTTAAGTACTTTTTAAGTTAATTGACTAGTAAAGGTTTTAAACTGCAAGTTCAAGGAGATATTATTACTTAGAAGTGCTTTTATAACATATTACTGAAAAGTAGTTACTTTTGGGCTTAAAATAATGTTAATGGTAATGGGTACTCATTATAAATAATGTACTTGGTAATGATTACTTTTCATAACTCATTACCATGTTTTTGCTGGGATAGATAACTAATTTAAAAATAGTACCATTTTACTAAAGTGTCACATTATTAAAGTAACTTATTTATGTGTTTTTCTGATTGAAGAAGAAAATTGTGTCTTCTAAAGATTAAATTAAATGTGGATTTACCCTAGACCATGGTTTCTGTAGCCACTTCTACGTCATCAGTAGGCAATTACATTAAATTGATTATTTGATATTTGCTAGAAAAATTCTTTGTATTTTTTTTTATCAACAGACTAGCCTGACATGAGCTTCGAATCTGTGTCGTTAAATCACTCATGATTTGTATACCGAAGCTCTAACCACTAGGCTATACTCGGTGTACAAACATCAGTGACTAAACGTAGTTTGTTTTTAACTCACAGTAGTTTTCGTGTGTGACGTATGTCACAATGTTTCACATTAAAACCATAAAAAACGTACTTATTGAAGTACTTTTAAAATATTTAGCATCATATTACTAGTTGTCTCTTTTATCAAAACACCCCGTTTATATACAATTAAAATGTTTCAAATAAAAATACAAAAGTACCATTGTGGGACTCCTGTATTTATGAAGTCCCATCGCTGTAATTTTTATAAAATACTTGTTACTATTTGTTTGAATTTTTGAAAACAATTTATCTTTGATTTAAATATTTTTTGTAAATAGAAAGTTGAAAATAATTAAAATCAGAATGCTTTTTAATTCGAAAAGACACACATCGTCTTATTCCATTTAATAAAGTACGAATGAAACAAAGTACTTTTTTATAAAGTACCGTTTTATAAAGTAGCATTTTATGAAAATACAATTTTATTTAGGTCCCATTCAATAAAGTACCATTTTCTGAAGATACCATTTTACTAAAGTACCATTTTATTAAAGTACCATTTTATAAATGAACAATTTTAAAAAAGTAACATTTTATTAAAGTATCATTTAAAGTGACACTCTATTAAGTGTAATTTTATATGGTACCATTTTTTACAAGTGAAAATTTTTACAAGAACCATTTTATTTTACAATTTTTTATGTTAAATTTTAAAGTACCATTTTTATGTTTCACAGGGTATTAACTGTAAAATATTTAGCTTTATATCTTCTAGTTTCTATCTTAACACCCCGTTTACATTTAAATACAATTAAGTTTTTTTAAATAAGAAGTACCATTTGCTGAAATAAGATTTTATTAAAGTACCATTATTAAAGATCCATTTAATAAAAGTACCAATTTATTCAAGTGTAATTTTATAAAGTACCATTTTATGAGAGCAGAATTTCATATAAGAACCATTTCGTCAACAATTTTTAAAGGTACCATTTTTTTTTAAAGATTTTTATCTTTATAACGAATTTCTTCTAAAATATGAAAAGTGGGGGCTAGATTTTGTTTTTATGTTTTTCAGATTTAAACTTCTAATGAGCCTTATTTTTACTGAATTTTTGAGCCTCAAATCTATTAGTTTTCTCTCTGATTTTAAATTAATTAATTCCTTAAATAAAAATATAAAAATAACATTACCTAAAGTTCAATTTAATAAAGTACCATCTCATGAAAGTATCATTTTATTAAAGTACCATTTCATGAAAGTACGATTTTATTAAAGTACCATTTTATTAAAGTACCATATTATTAAATTAACATTTTGTAAAAGTACCACTTTACTAAAGTACTATTTTATTAAAGTACCATTTTATTCCAGTACCATTTTATTAAAGTACCATTTTATTCAAGTACCATTATATTAAAGTACCATTTCACTAAGGTACCATTTTATTAAAGTACAATTTTATTAAAGTACCATTTTAATTATTTACGATTTCAAGGTACCATTTTATTAAGGTACCATTTTATTAAGGCACCATTTTATAAAAGTACCATTTTATTAAGGTACAATTTCGTGAAAGTACTATTTTATTAATGTACTAGTTTATTAAAGTGCCATTTTATTAAAGTACAATTTTATTAAAGTACCATTTTATTAATTTACCATTTCATTAAGGTTACATTTTATTAAAGTACTATTTTATTAAAGTACTATTTTATTAAAGTACTATTCTATTAAAGTACCATTTTATTAAGGTACCATTTCATAAAAGTACCATTTTATTAAAGTACCCTTTTATTCAAGTACCATTTTATTTAAGTACCATTATATTAATTTACTATTTCACTAAGGTACCATTTTATTAAAGTACCATTTTATTAAAGTACCATTTTATTAAAGTACCATTTTTTTAAAGTATCATTTCATTAAGGTACCATTTTAATAAAGTACCATTTAATTAAGGTAGCATTTTATTAAAGTACCATTTTATTACAGTAACATTTCATTTAAGTACTATTTTATTAAAGTACCATTTCATTACAATACCATTTTATTAAAGTATCACATTATTAAAGTACCATTTTATTAAAGAACAGTTTTATTAAAGTATCATTTTATTAAAGTACAATTTTATTAAGGTACCATTTTAATTATTTACCATTTCAAGGTACCATTTTATTAAGGTACCATTTTATTAAAGTACCATTTTATTAAGGAACCATTTTATGAAAGTAACATTTTATTAAGGTACCATTTCATGAAAGTACTATTTTTTTAAAGTACTATTTTATTAAAGTACCATTTTATTAAAGTACCATTTTATTAAAGAACCGTTTTATTAAAGTACTATTTTATTAAAGTACCATTTTATTAAAGTACAATTTTATTAAAGTACGATTTTATTAATTTACCATTTTATTAAGGTACAATTTTATTAAAGTACCATTTCATTAAGGTACCATTTTATTAAAGTACCATATTATTAAAGTACCATTTTATTTAAGTGCCATATTACAAAAGTACCATATTATTGACGTACTATTTTATTAAAGTACCATTTTATTAAAGTACCATTTCATTAAGGTACTATTTTATTAAAGTACAATTTTATTTAAGTGCAATTTTATTAAAGTACCATTGCATTAAGGTACCATTTTATTAAAGTACACTTTTATTAAGGCACCATTTTATGAAAGTACCTTCAATTTTTCGCATAAGTTTTAAATATTATCGACAATTTTTTTTTTACTGAAACACTGAGCCTTAATTCTACTAAATTTTCCTCTATTTATATGCCCCACATAAATAAAATTTAAATTTCTCAAATTAAAATATAAAAGTAACATTTACTTAAGTACCATTTTATTAAAGTAACATTTTTTTAAAAGTACCATTTTATTGAAGTACAATTTTATTAAAGTACCATTCAATAAAAACCCATTTCATGAAAGTACCATTTTATTAAAGTACCATTTTATTAATTTACCACTTTAAGGAACCATTTTATTAAAGTACCATTTCATTAAAGTACTATTTCATTAAGGTACAATTTTATTAAAGTACTATTTTATTAAAGTACTATTTTATGAATGTACTTTTTTATTAAAGTACCATCTTATTAAAGTACCATTTTACTAAAGTAAAATTTTATGAAAGTACCATTTTATTAAAGTACCATTTTATTAAAGTACCATTTTATTAAAGTACCATTTTATTAAAGTACCATTTTATTAAAGAACAATTTTATTAAAGTACAATTTTATTAAAGTGCAATTTTATTAAAGTACCATTTCATTAAGGTACTATTTTATAATAGTACCATTTTATTAAGGTAACATTTCATTAAAGTACCATTTCATTAAGGTACCATTTTATTAAAGTACCATTTTATTAAGGCACCATTTTATGAGAGTACCATTTTATTAAAGTACCAATTTATTGAAGTACCATTTTATTAAAGCACAATTTTATTAAAGTACCATTTTTTTAAATAAGCATTTCATTAAGGTACCGTTTTATTAAAGCATCATTTCATTAAGGCACCATTTTATTAAAGCGCCATTTCATTAAGGTACCATTTTTTAAAGTACCATTTTATTAAGGTACCATGTTATGATAGTACCCTTTAATTAAAGTACCATTTTTTCTGTTAAGTGTTATTTTGTATAGTAGCATTTTTAAAAAGCAGAATTTCATACAAAAACCATTTTGTTTCATATTTTTATATCTTAAATTCCAAAGTACCATTTTTTATGTTTCACAGCTTTTTAACTGTAAAATCTTTAGATTCAAATTTCTCTATTAAGGTCCCGTTTAAATACGATTGAAATTTTTAAAATAAAAATTGAAAAGTACCATTTACTAAAGTACGATATTATTAAGGTGTCATTTAACATAGTACCATTTTTTTAAATTAACATTAAATCAAAGTACTAAGTATTCTATTAAAGTGTAATTCTAAAAGGTACCATTTTATAAACAGGTGATTTCCTCAATTTTTATTTTTTAAAAGTACCATTTTAAAAATCGTAGTTAAAAAATATCATTTAAATTAAGTACCACATTGCATGAACCAATTTCATACAATTTATTTTAAAATACTACCTACTATTTCTTCGAAGTAACATAATGCAATTTTTTTTTGTGCAAAAAGTACATTTTATAAAAGTACCATTTGATTAGATTGACACATTATTTAAGTAAAATGTATCATTTTTTTGTCTTGTCTCATTTTAAAATGTGTGTTTTTAGAAAAAAAAAAAAAGTTTTATAATCATTTTATAAAGGATCTTTCATAAAGTACCCATTTTATTTTGAGGATGGTTTTTTTATTTTATGCCCTAAATTGTGTCTGCTAAATCCCTAAAAAAAGTTGCTATATCTAGCACAAAAAGTGCTAACATAACAAGCCTGATTTACACACACCTCTATAATAATATGAAATTTAGTTTTATGAATTCATATGAAAATTATTGAGTATGTAAGGTTTACATTTCTATATTTTTTTCTACTACATTTATTTATTCCTTTTCATCTTTTTTTCCTCTACATTTTTTTTTTTTTTGTAATAAAACATGTTTGAATATTTTATATGTATGGATGAATTCATGCATTGCCATTGAATTTAATTTTCTTTTCTTTTTTCAAGAACTTACCACAAGTAGGTGATGCTAAAACATTAATACTTGTTTTAAGTAAGTAGCTTAAGGGTATGGTTGGTTGGTTGGCTGCATGTTCTTTAGTTTCAAAATACTTAATGTGGTATCAAAAAAAAAAAAAAAACTGTTGCAATGTGTAAATATTTTATAATAAACTACATGCAGGTACTAACGCGGTTTTAAACTTATATAAATAGAAATTTAAATTATAAAAAAAAAAATTTTGCACTTACCCCGAAATTTATTGATGACTGATGTTGTAATTATGTTTGATATTGAAAATAGTGATGAATCTGAAAAAAATTAAAAAACAATTTAATTAAATAATACATTTATTCAGGGAAAGGGGAGAAAATGTGTCATAATTCCCTTGTTATAAATTTAAATTATTAAAAATATTTTGTAATTTCAAAACAGATTTCCTTGCATTTAAAAATTAAATCGTTATGATTCACTAGCCAAGTTTTTTTATTAGGGCCCCATGTTGGGCGCCAAAAAAAAACTGATGCAGTTTCAAAGTTAATAAAATTTTTGTGGTTCACAATTTCCAAAAATAATCACTATACAAGTAGTTTTTCAAACTTGATTGTTTCTCAATGTAGTTTTTTAAATTGCGTGTCAAATTTTAGACACACAAAAAATGATTGGCTAAAAATTTTCAATTAAATCTATTAATCAACAAAATTTAAATGATTCAATCAATGTTTTGATTAAAGTTTTTGTTATTTTTTTTTTTTAACTGTCGAATTACAAATTTTCAACACACCAGATTTTTTTTTTTCGCTTTAATTTATTTGAATAGATTAATTCAGAACTATACAAAATAAACGGGTTTTAAAAGATGAATTTTTTGATAATTTTGTCGTAAGCTTACAATTCATTTGTTAAATCAATCATTATTTTGATTTACTATAAATAAAAACATTTATAAAATTTTTGATCAAAATCGAAAAAAAATTTTATTTGAAAAAATTTTCAATCAATCACCCTACAATTTTATGATTGGTATACCAATTTTTTTAATTGGAGGAATTTCAATCAAAAATTGATTGAATCCGCGCGTTTGTTGATTGAAATTCGTTTAATTTTTTTTCTGTGGAAACAGCGAGTAATTTCAGTTATAAAAATATTTTGAAGTTTTCAATTTACACAACCAGTACTTTTGAAAACAGTTTTAGTCTATACGGATGGGTTCTAAAACCAACATAAATCTGAACGTTTTGTAACACAAAATAACGCAAGAAGATGGAATAGTACCGGTGGATAAAAATATGAGCGCCTTAAACTGTTCTAATTGTATCCATGGTCGCATGTAAGGCAATTTTTCGCAAATTATTCATCTTCTAAGTCTTTGCGAAGATTAAATTTTTCATTATCTTTATTTCGTTTGGCCTTCTCGCGTTGAATGTTATTTAATTTCTTTCTTTGTTATTTTTTTTTTTGTGAGTTTGGTATATATTTTTTTATTTCAACATTTGTAGGTTTGAATTTTTTAAAATATTTTGGTTTTGAATAAAATTATTCGTTTTTGATTAATCAAAATTCAAATTAATTGATTAATCATAGTTCTGATTAATCAGAAACTTTGATTAATCGATCATTTGATTAATCGAGAAAGCGATTAATCAGAATGATTAATTAATCGATTAATCGCCCATCCCTAGTTTTAGATTATTTCTATAAAAAAAAAACGTTGAAATGTTTTCTATAGAAAAATTTTCGAAATGCGAAATCAGAAAATTCAATTTGTATGTCAAAAAATTAAATTTGTTTAGTCCCAATTTATAAAGGGCAATTTTACTTGCCGCAATTCTTTATACGAGAGAGAGGTGAGAGGAATGGAAAGGGGAAAAAATTTGCTCGTACGGGCAATTCGTTTTGTTTTTTGATTCGCAACTCTCAATCTGTAGAGTATTTTCACATTTCTTTTTGGAATTGCCGAACAGAATTGCCAGTGTGTGAACATAAACGGCAAGTTCAAAAGAGAAACACAAAAATTGCCGCAATTAAAATTGCCCTGTATAAATTGGGACTTATTAAAGATTTTTGAAAAGCATTTTAAAATTTTTGAAATAAAAATATTAATTTTTGAAATATATTTGGAATTTTCTGAGAAGTATTCAAAAATTTTTTAAATATTAATGCAAATTCTGATACATTCTTATTAAAAAAATAAAAATTATTTTATGAGACCTTTAAAATATAATACTTTGAGTTTGTTCTAGCTCGAGGTCATTATTTCCTTTACTAATTAAAACTTTAATATTCTCATAAAAAAAAATTAAAAAAAAAATATTTTTCTGTTTGAAATTTATTTATGTTGGTAATTTTTACAGGACTTGTCGACACGTGTTTCGAAATTTATCAGATTCCATTGTCAAGACTATTAAACAAGTAAAAAAAATGAAAAACATATACTACAAGTAGCAAATGGAATTTAAATGATAAATCGCTAATATTCAAACAAAAATACTAGTACATATTCAACTAAGTATAACAGGGCCGCGTTAAGGTATGGCGGGTTGCTGGGAACTCACGAATGAAAAATGTCTCAGAATCTGAAATTTTTTCTATACGAAAAATGCCTGAGAATCTGTGACAAATTCTTTACGAAGAATTTTTAAGAAACTGAGAATATTTTTGTACAAAAAATGTCTCCACATTTGAGAAAAAGTCTCAGATCTGAGACTTCCTCAATTCGAAAAATGTCTCGGAATCTGAGACTTTTTCTGTACGAAACATGTCGCAGAATTTGAAACTTTTTCTAAACGGACCATGTTTTAGAATCAAAGATTTTTCTATGCGAAAAACGTCTCATTTTTCTATGCGAAAAATGTTTTGGAATCTAAGACTTTATTTGTACGAAAAATGTTATCTATACAAAAAATGTCTCAGAATCTGGGACTTTTTCAATACGAAAAATGCCTCAGAATCTGAAACGTTTTCGATACGAAAAATGCCGCAGAATGTGAGACTATTTCTATATGAAAAATGCCTCAGAATTTCAGACTTTTTCTATACGAAAAATGCCCCAGAATCTGCGACGAAAAAATTTCTCTGAAGCTGATACTTTTTCTATTGGAAAAATTTCTATGAATTAGAATTTTTTACATACACTCAAAAAAAAAACTTGTAACTTTTTTTTTTTGCTACCTCCTGATTGAAAAAAATGTCTAGTTATTCTGCAAGCTTTTTACCAATAATTTTGTAATTTTACAAGGTTTTTACCAATAAAATGGATGGAAATGGAAAATTTAAAAATTTTTTACCACGATAAAATTTACAAGGAGGTTTCGTAACTTTACTAGATTTTTTGCTACCTCCTTTTCTACAAGAATTCCTAGTAATTGTACAAGCTTTTTACCAATAACTTTGTAATTTTACAAGCTTTTTACCAAAAAAATGTAAATTTACAGTTTTTTTGCGTTATAAAAATTACAAGGAATTCTCGTGAATTTACTAGATTTTTTTTTTGTAAAATTGTCTTGGAAATTTGTAAAATTACAAAAAAAAACTGTAAAATTACAGAAAAAAAATGTAAATTTCGATCCAAATTTGTTTGTTAAAAAACAAGGAAAACTGTCAAATATTGGTAAAATGGGCTTACGAGACTTTTCCTAGTAATTTAACAAAGTTTTTTATTTTTGTGTGTAAATAATCCCAGTTCCAGAAAAAAAAAATCTAAAACCATCATTTTAGGACATAGAAAAAGTAAGAAAGTAAAAAGTTTTACCTTTTTTACCCAATTAAATCAGAATTTCTAAAAGGTACCAAAAATCCGCAAAAAAATTTATTCAAGAAATTAATTTTTGAAATTAAAATCTTGATCTTAATAAGTTAAAATTAGATAATTTTTTAAAACCTTTTTGAATTCCAATTTTGAACATTACCTTATTTTGGAAGCTTTAATTAATAATGAAAATAAAAAACTAAAATACTTTTACTTTTCTTACAAATACATGTCTTTTGAATGTGGCCCCAAGTTGGGAGCCATTACGCGGACAAGAATTATTGCAAAGTTATTCTGGTTTCATTTGTTTCACAATCTCTCAAATGTAAAATTTAGATAAACCAATTCTTTACAGAATTGTTTGGTTTGTTATACCCTCCAACTACAGTATGGGGGTATACTCATTTTGTCATTCCGTGTGTAACGCATCAAAATATAGGTCTAGGACCCCATAAAGTATATATATTTATGATCAGTTACAAATTCTAAGACATTCTAGCGATGTCCGTCCGTCCGTCTATAGTTAACACGATGCAGTCCAAAATAAAAGAGCTAGACCCCCAACATTTGACACGAATTTGTCTTATGTTCCTAGGCAGGTTAAGTTCGTAAAGGAGCAGAATCGGACCAGGGGGAAAATGTTCCCCTTTGAAGAACTAAACCAACCTCTGAAAAATACCATTTTGTTTAACAAATGCAACATTTTTTATGCTACAAGAAGTTCAAAGTCCTGATTTTGGACCCACAGAATTAGAATATGTCTTTTTTTAGGGGCGCCCCCTTTTATGGGCGTGGAATAAATTGTTTTTTTTTTTAATAATGATAAACTTGTATTTCTTTAGAGCAAAAAGTATAAGAATGAATTTTTAAACACATATTCGAAAAGAAATGTCCCCCCCCCCCCCCCAACCTCTCCCAAAAAAATAAAACGCCCATGTAATTTTTATTTTTTTATTTATTTGCATGTTGGAGAGTATAAAAGGTTCGGCACAGCCAAATTTAACACTCTTAAGTCAGAAACAGAACAAGCCCGGCACGACTTTTTCCATATGTTTGACAGATAAAACCGGTGGCCGGCACCGGTGTGAAATAAAACTTGTTCTATTTTTTAAAGGTGACAAAACTCATTCTAATTGGAAACCGTCCCCCGTACCGTGCTTGTTCTGTTCGTACTATTACTTGATTTTTAAATCACTTAATTTAGGAAAAAAAATTCTGAAATTTTCTCAATGAGTTTCCAAATGTTATCTAAAAATCTATGATTTTTGTTTTTTTTTCTTAATTGATCAGTGATTGAAATTGAAACATTCTATGAATGTGCATCTGGCTGTGAAAAGTACGATGCAGTCCAAACTAAAACAGCAATACTCTTCCGGTCCTCCCCTTTTTGGGGGCGTGGTTATCAAATAATAAGATATAAATATCATAATAAGGGGCATGTCACAGACTCAATTCCTTTCGGATTTGAAAAAAGTGGTTTACTCGTAAAACGCATAACGAATATTATTTTTTCGGAATGAAATCACTTTCAAAAATCAAAGTGGAATTGAATTGCATAAAAGTGGTTTCATTCCGAAAAAAAATTATTCGCTTTGCGTTTTACGAGTAAACCACTTTTTTCAAATCCGAACGGAATTGAGTCTTTGACATGCCCCTAAATGTGTTAACATTTATTATCACGAATGACACATTTATCAGCAAGTGTCCTTCGTCATGTGTCACTGGTGTAGGGTATTATATGTTCGTTTTTGATCGACAGTAAATTTCTTAATTAAAACAAATTAAAGTTATGTTTGTAAGAGTTTTAATCTAAATACCTCTTTATTATAATAGAATCTTAATATATTAATATGTCTTTAACCACTTAAATGTTTAAGATTTCCCAAAAACTTAATAATCCTTTTTCTATATATAGAAATATATAAATAGCATAAGTATAAGCACACAAATAAACCTTATAAAAAGGTAATTTATTTAATTTAAGTATAATGGTTTTTAGTTCTTCCCAAAACTTACTTAAATACCAATTGGTCAAGGTTCACAAATTTTATAAAGACAGAAGGAAGAAAACAAAAAACAAGAAACAAAGTAGAGAGTGAAGCATTTATTACAACAATTTAACCATATTTTTAAAGAAAGTAAGCTTAAAATAATCTCGAAAGTTGTATGAACTATATATTAAATACACTACAATAGGCAAACATGAAATATACAAGTTAAACCATAACTTCGATTTACAAGGGAAGTCTCCCTAGTGTCACCCGCGGATCTTCATGAAATTTGGATATGTTGTTAAGAACGAAAATTAATTCGACACGTATTTTTTTAGCGGCCCAAATTCATTTTTAGGGGGTGTCGATTTGTATGGGGAAATTGACCTTTTTCAGTTTTTTACGATTTACGCCTATTAAAACAAAATTAATATAGGCATGTGTGGTATCACATTAAAGGTATTAAAAATACCTATCTTGTGGTGCTGACAACGGGCCAAAGAAGTTAATATTTTTCGACTTATTAACAAAAATATCCTAAAATGTTGGTATTTTACACAATATGACGAAAAGTTGTGCATGTTTGGACACGTTCTTAGCACACGTAGATAGGTTTTCCAAAGACCTTTCATTTAGTATGTATAACATAGAAGATACACGAAAAAAACTTAAAAACGGCCTTGGGTCCCACCCTCCTTTTTACCCCCTAAATATGAATTTAGGTCGCTAAAAAAATTCTGATCTACAAAATAAAACCAACTCCATAAAGATCCCTGCACGACCAAAATTTTATGATTCTGTGACATTTTCCCAAGAGAAAAATTTAGGGGTTCTGAAAAAAGAATTCAGCATTTGTGAAATTCTTGCTATAGAATGATTTTCGGATTCCAAAACAATTTTATGTAGAACAATTCTCAGCCATATTTCTCAACGAAAAATTCTAAAATTTTGAAAAATTTTAAAATTTAGAGGCATCATTCGCATAGAAAAGTCTGAGTTTCCGAAACGTTCTTCCTACGCCAAAACACTTTTCTATAGAGATCTTTCTGTTCTGAAAGACTTTTCTATAGAAGTCAACCAGAAATTAGCAAAAATTTTTACCTAAATTCTATCACACGGTTTTTAGGCAATTTCCTAGATTCTGAGACATTTTTCCTAAAGAAAAGGTATATTTTTATGTGACATTTTGAAGTTAGATAGTCTTAGATTCTGAAAAAATTTCTGAGACATTTTTCCCACAGAAATATTCTTAGGTTCTGAAACATTTTCCTATAGAAAATATCTAAGACATTTTTCCAATAGAAAAAAATATCAGATTCTGAGACATTTTTCCGAAATAGAAGTGTCAGATTTCAAGACATTTTTCATAAAGTAAAAGTCAAGATTCTAAGACATTTTTCCTATAGAAAATATATCTGATGTTAAGCCATTTTTCATAAACAAAACACGCAGATTCCAAGTAACTTTTTCTATAGAAAGAGTTTTAGATTCTGATAATTTTTTTCTATAGAAAAATTCTCAAACTTTTCCTAGCGTCAAATTTTTCATGTAAAAAAATTCTTAGATTTTTTCTATCGAAAAATGCACAGACTTTTAATATGGAAAAAGTATCTTTTCCTAAAGATTTTCCATATTCTGAATATATTTTTCCTTTAGAAAAAGTCTCATATTCAGATACTTTTTTCATATAAAAATTCTGAAATTATCAGATTTTTCCTATAGAAAAATTATCAGATTAAATTACAGAAAAAATCTAAGAATTTTTCTATAGAAAAATTCTCACTATCAGATTTTTTCTATAGAAAAATTCTCAGAATTTTTCTACAATAAGAAGTCTTAGATTTTTCTCAGAATTTTTCTATAATAAAAATTCTTAGATTTTTCTCAGATTTTTTCTATAGAAAAAATCTCAGATTTTTTTTTTCAGATTTTTTTCTATAGAAAAATTCTCAGATTTTTTCTATAGAAAAATTCTCTGATTTTTCTTAAAGAAAAGTTCTCAAAATTATTGTAAAATTCTCAGACTTTTCTATAGAAAAATTCTCAGATTTTTTCTATAGAAAAATTCTCAGATTTTTTCTATAGAAAAATTCTCAAATTTTTTCTATAGAAAAATTCTTAGATTTTTTCTATAGAAAAATTCTTAGATTTTTTCTATAGAAAAATTCTTAGATTTTTCCTATAGAAAAATTCCTAGATAAAATTCTAAAATTTCTTCTATAGAAAAATTCTCAGATTTTTTTATAGATTTTTAAAAAAACCTTTATTCTGTATATGAAACAACACATAGTTTCTTAGGAAGAAATGGCTGAAAAATTTTTTCGCCATTTTTTGAACCCTTAAATCACCGTTATGGCCAATAAGCCGAGACACCACAACCTTACAAACATTATGGGGTCCTAGACCAAGATTTCAATTATTGCTGAGTTTTCACAAGAAGAAGTAGGGTAATTAGAAAATATATTTCTTTTTTCTTTTTCATAAACTTTTAATGTACTTCCAATTTTATTTGTTCATTGTTTTGATACTATAATATTTACACACATTTATACTATTTGCTTTTTTTTTTACTATAGTTTTATATTATAAGTTTGATTAGTTTTTAATTGAATCAAATTTATTATTATTTCTTTTTGTGTGTGTGTGTATGTGCATAAATATGTTGCAGTGTATGTGTCTGTGTGCAAATTTCCACTTCATTTCATTTATTAAGTTATAGTTGTATAACTAACAACTCTACCTATAAACATACAGTGGGCGACAATACATTGGAAACTTTTCTAAAGTAGGAAATTTTCCAAGCTTCAATTTAAGCTTAATAGGGTACAGATTGAACAGATATTAAATGAGATACGAGGGTCGCTCAGGAAAGTGAAATTATTTATAGAATTTTTTCTGAATTTTTTTTTTAAATATTTCCAAGTCGATTTTTTCCAAGTTTACACATTAAAATTTTAAAATTTTATTTCAAAAGTTTTTATTCAGTAATTAACAAATTTTTCTAACAACCAAAACGAACAATGAAATTTTTTTTAAAGTACAGTATAAGAAATCCGCATTTTTTGACCTCCGATTTGTTTGACCACCAATTCTTTGTAAACAAAGAAAATTTTATTTAATTTAATATTTCATTACTTTACTAATTGTACGTAAAATTAATAAGCTATAGCATATTTTCTTTGTTTACAAAAAAGAATTGGTCGTCAAAAAATCTGGATTTCTTCTACTGTATTTAAAAAATTTTGTTGTTTGTTTTAATTGGTTAATGGAAAAATTATTTGATTACTAAACAAAAACAATTGGGCCATGTTTTAAATGTTTAATGTTTGAACTTGGAAAAAATCGACTTAAAAATATTTTTTAAAAATTTTCCAAAAAATATCTATAAATAATTTCATTTTTCAGCACGTCCCTCGTATCTCATTTAAGATTAGCTCAATCTGTATGATATCGAGCTTAAATTAAAGCTTGGAAAATTTCCTTTAAAGGATTTTTTTTAACTAATAGTCGATTGATAATTATAACGTTTAGTATTGTTAACTTTGTCTTTACCAAATTGCATCTACCATAGAAAAAGTTTCCGATGTATGGTCGCCCACTGTATGTGTGTACGTTTGATACTGAACATGCTCAGGCATGCATTATACATTTAGTATTTGTAAGTATTATGGTTTCAAAGTTTATTTAGTAGTTTGTAAAGTTTTTTGTGTATTTTTTTTTTCTTCTTTAGAAATTAAATAAATGAAGTTTTTATGGATGAATATAATATGAATATTAAAAATAGTATTTTACTTTTTACTTTTTTTAATGCAGTAATATTTAAGAATTTTGTAGTTTGATGACAGAAGTTGAAATGCATACATTTTTAGTAAAATATGTAAAAAATATATATTGATTTTTATACCATATTTTGATTTTAAAAATGTTATTTTAAAAATCATTTGTATACAATTTATATAAAACTTTGTTGATAAATTTATAAGGGCTCCTAAAAATATGCCACAATTTGTTTGTTTTTTTTTTAACCTCTGGAGTAGGCTATTATTTTGAAGCACCCTTAAGGTAGGCTTTATTATTTTTAATATTTAAATCCTTACGGGTAGGCTTCAATAAATGATTGTTTTACAAAATACAATTAAAGGAGATTTATGGTTAAATGAAACAATTGAAAATTAAATCAATAAAAACATAAAAAATTAAAAATTGTTGGTATTTTAGAAAATGGCAACACAAATTTAAGTAATTTTAAATGTTAATAGTTTTTTTAACCAAATGTGTTTATATTGTTATAAACAAGTAAAAAAAATTAAATTCGGCCTTGGCGAATGTACTGCCCCCTCCAGGGGGGCAGCTATACAGGGATCTCGACAATTAAATTTTTAAAATAGCGATTTTTTAATTTCGTCATTTAATATCAAAGGTCTATACTTTTCTATTCTTGATTGCTGTTTCACTTTTTTGATTTATCCATTCTTCTTTTCTTGGCACTGTGTTAAAGTTAGTAAAAGTTAAAAAAAATACAAAAAAAAAATATTTTAAATTGTCTTAAGTTAAAAACTCAGAATTTTTTACTTCTTTATTTTATTTTTACAAATCCCCTACAAATCTTAACCTATTACTTCTAAAATCTATATAATTTTAGATAATCTTAAAAATCTTTTCAATCTTCTTCACACTTTAAATAACATTTCTGACATATTTCTTAATATTCAGTAAAAATTTATAATAATAAAAAATATTTTAATGTTTGTTTAATTAAACCCTATAAGTTCTTTAGAAATCGATAAACTTTTTCAATATCAATCCATTGAAAGTCAGTACGTAGTATTCGTAGAATTCAAGTAGAATTTTTTATATTTTTATTCTTAGTAAACTAAGAAACTTTGAATTAAAATGACAATATTATAGTAAATATAAGGTAATCTATAACAAATGTCTGGCAAATGTCTTAGAGTCTACGAATTTGTCGGTAGTAAAATTGTGTCTTAAATGTTGAACGTCTGGACAATGTTTTAGGCCATAAACTCATTTAGTTCAAATTTGATCAAAGTTTTGGATTTTTTAAAATTTAAAAAAACGTTTGCAAAAATAAGTACTTAGATCAGAATTGATGAAGGAGAGGAAGAAGAATAATGATTACTAAAAATAAAAATCTATTTACATTAAATAGCAATAACAACACTTCTGTAAGAAAAAACTACAGCAACAACACCACTCGAATTGAAAAAATCAGATTTAGTTGATACTTGCTTAACAGCCTTCGTGGCGTATCGGTCTAGAGTGATTGTACGTTACAAGCAGTTAATAGCAAAGTATTACAGATGATGATGGGTTCAATCCTCGGCGGCTGCGATCTGTAAATAATTTTCACATATAGAGTTCTATTGACTATTAACTAAATAAATTTGACATTAAAAGTTTTTCTGAAGATTATTATAACTGGATAATATGAAACTAGTAAGAAACAAACCAGGATGTCTTAAATTTTTAGAAAAATTAAATTTTTCTTTCACACTTTTCTCAATTCAAAAACCATATATTAAAAAAATAATATTGATACGAGGGTCGCGCTGGAAAAGGAAATTATTTATCGACATTTCTTTATAAAAAAAATTTAAAAATATTTTTAAATCGGTTCAAACATTATAAATTTAAAAAATGCACAAAAAAAAATATTGAGAAAAACAATTTGAGTAATCACTTGTTTAAATTTTTAAATAAGATTTGAGTAATTTTTTAATTGACGCAATTAAAAATTTACTCAAAAACTAAAAAAAAAATTGAGTAAATAATTTAATACAAAATTTAATATTTTTTTTATTTTTTTTTTATTCTCTTCGTGTTTTGAATTCTCGTTTAGTTTATAGTTTTTTGTGTATGTATATGAAAGCTTGAATTCATCTATATGAAATTTTCCAATGTCTTCAAGACATAAATATATTTGGTAAAGTTTGAAAAAACATTTTTTTCGAAAAAAAAAATGTTAAACTTTTTTAAACTTTTTAAAAAATTAAATTGATAAATTTTGAGTAAATTTTTACTTGACACAATTAAAAAGTTACTTAAAAAATTTAAAAATTTTTAATTAAATTTTTAATAGTATCCATTAAAAATTTTTTAGTAAGCATTTAATAATTTTTTATTAAAAATTTACTCAATACTATTAAATCGTTTACTGGTGCAAAATTGAGTAATTTTTTACTCAATAGTATTAAAAATTTACTCAATTTGTTTTTTATTTTTTTCTGTGTGGTTTAATAATTAATCAACTTATTTTTCCAACAACCCAAGCAAAAAATTTAATTTTTCAAATACAGCCGAAGAAATCCGCATTTTTTGACCCTAAATTTTTTTGAGCATCAATTTTTTGTAAACAAAGCAAAGTTTTTTTTAGTCCTGTTTTGGTGTAAGCGTATTTATACATTAACCCAAAAAATTAAGGTTATAATATATTTTTGTGTTTCGCGTGAAATATGATCAATTTAGTGTTCATTACTTAACGTATATACGCTTAATTTAAGAGTGGATAATTATCCGAAAAATAAAACTTTGGCAAAATCATGTTTAAATTTAACGGAAAAAATATAGATATTTAGGTTTTAAACTGATTAATATGTTAAAATTGCATTAGCTTTATAGCGATAACTTATATACGCTAATGCGAAAACAGACCAACATAAATAAATTTAAAACAGAAAAATAATATTCTTGAAAATTATTCTATGAGAATATCATAGTTTTTATTAGTAAAGGAAATAATGACCTCGAGCTAGAATAAACCTAATCAAAATATAATATTTTAAAGGTCAAATGAAACAATTTTTAATTTTTTAATAAAAATTAATCGGAATTTTTGTTTAGATTTTAAATTTCAAAAACAAAGAAAATTGTTTCTATAGAAAATTGTTGATTAAGAAATTTTTCTATACACAAATTGTTTTCTATAGAAAATTTTCTCTAAAAAATAGAAAACATTGAAAAAATTATTTTTTTTTTTACAAAAATTTTCAATAGAAGGTTAGGTTAGGTTAGGTTGTAAGTGGCTGCTGACGTTTTACGTCAACACACGTAGACTCTGAGGTCCATTGTGATACCACGGGATCGTAATAGGTTTCCCTACTAGTCCCTGTCGTTAAACCAGTTTGAGCTTCTTATGAAACTCCTTAGATGTTGAATTTTGACATCCGACAAATCTGAAAGATCGTACAGCTCCCTAGATCCCAGTGAAGCAAGTCGCTGACCAGAAAGTGCCGGGCAATGGCAAATAAAGTGTTCGATAGTTTCCAACTCCTCTTCATCCATGCAACTTCGGCAAAAGTCATTCGACGGCACATTTAACCGCTCTGCGTGCTTCCCTATAAGACAGTGTCCGGTAATTATAGAAACCACCGTTGAAATCTCTCCTCTTGGAAGCGATATCAGCTCACTTGTGCGCCCCTGATTAAGAGAAGGCCAAATCAGTCGTGTTGTCTCACACGTCCATCCATTTGCCCATCTTTGATTAGTCTCCGTCGCAGAACAAAGCCGTAGGTTTTGCTTGCAAGTTTCTAGAGGCGTACCAACACATTCCAATTCTGTTGGAACCTGTAAGGTAGTTCCTAGTCTTGCAAGCTCATCGGCTTTGCAATTCCCTGGAATGTCTCTGTGCCCTGGGACCCATATGAGTCGTATGTTAAACTGCTTGGCCATCTCATTTAAAGACGTGCGGCAGTTAAGGGCAGATCTTGTTTTCAGAAACATTGAATCCAGGGACTTGACCGCGGCTTGACTGTCAGTATAGATGTTGACTGCGGTTGTAGACAAGACATTGCAGCTCAACCAGTCAGCCACTTCTTTTATTGCCAGCATCTCTGCCTGGTAAACACTGCAATGATCTGGCAATCTACGAGCCAGGCTCAACCCAAGCTCTTCCGAATAGACTCCAAAGCCCACTTGTTCGTGCAGCCTCGATCCATCTGTGTAAAAATTTATGGTAGCTCCACTACCCGGAGTATCCCCCATCCAAGACTCCCTGGATGGTATCATAGTGGTAAAGTGGCGCTCAAAGAGGCTCAAAGAGGGAGCACAGTCCACATTTTGTGGTATTGTTATCTTTTTCAAGATTGCGCTATGGCCACAATCACTGCTCCTCCATTGCAGCGTGCTATTAAGTCGAATTGCCGACGCAGCCGCATACTGCCTACCCAATATGTCCAAGGGTATCAGGTGAAGGAGGATTTCTAATGCAGCCGTAGGTGTAGTACGAAGAGCACCAGTGATGCACATTGACGCCATTCTCTGTACCTTCGTGATAAAGACAAAGTTCGCTTTTGTTTCCAAAGCAGGCCACCAGACAATGATTCCATACAGCAAAATTGGACGCACCACTGCTGTATAGATCCAATGAACGACTTGAGGGCTAAAACCCCATCGTTTTCCAATGGCCCTTTTACAGGAATACAAAGCAATCGTTGCTTTTCTCACCCGTTCCTCAATATTACGCCTGAAATTCAGCTTCCTATCTAGAAATACTCCAAGATACTTGGCTCCATCTGAGAAGGTGATTTCAGTACCGTCCAGAGAAATAGGATCAAAAGCAGGAATCTTATTTTTCCTTGTAAACAAAACAAGCTCTGTTTTACTAGGATTAACTCCTAGGCCACAGTCTCTTGCCCATTTAGACAGATCTTTCAGAGAACCCTGAAGAATGTCCCGCAATGTTGGCAGATGCTTCCCCTTTACCGCTATCGCGACATCGTCAGCATATGCGATAACATGACAACCACGTGCTTCTAGAGATAGTAGCATTGAATTCAGTGCCAGGTTCCAAAGAAGCGGCGAAAGAACACCTCCTTGTGGTGTGCCCCTACTGACAAATCGAGATATGAAGGACGCTCCCAATTCAGACGTTATACGTCTATTGGCAAGTAGGTTTTCCACCATTAAAACGATTTCACGCTTTACTCCCAGACCAGACAATGCCAATATTATCGATTCTGGAATGACATTATTAAAAGCCCCCTCAATATCAAGAAAGGCCACCATAGTGTACTCCTTTACCGAAAGCGATCTCTCGATGGTACCAACGAGCTCATGAAGAGCTGTTTCCGTTGATCGTCCCTTGCTGTATGCATGTTGCTTTGTCGAAAGCAACCTCGGGTCAATCACTCTACGCAAATATGAGTCTATCATTCGTTCCATTGTCTTTAACAAAAAAGAAGACAGACTAATTGGTCTGAAATCCTTCGGAGCTGTGTGGGAACTTTTCCCAGCCTTCGGGATAAATACGACTCTGGTATCCCTCCATTTTAAAGGAATATACGACCAGTTGATGCATGCTGTGTATAGATTATACAGCAACGGGGCTATATAGTCCAACACTTGCTGCAACTCAGCCGGGATTATACCATCAGGTCCCGGAGATTTATAGGGCCTGAAGCTTTTTATCGCCCAGATTAATGTTGGCATATTTATTATTTCCGAAGCAATTTCAGATGCTTGGGCGTCAGAACGTTCCAAAGCTTGAAACGGCGTCATGGAATTGCCCGGAAAATGCGTGTTTAAAAGGAGATCCAGCGACTCTCCACTGGAGGAAGACCACACCCCATTAGGATCTTTCAGGTATCCTAGGGTGCAAGGAGAAGAAGCCAGAACCTTGCGCAGCCTGGATGCCTCAGAAACGTCTTCTATGTTTCCACAGAAGTTTTTCCAAGAATCACATTTGGCATTTCTGATCATCTTTTTATAACTCTTAAGTTGCAGCCTGTATGCAGACCAGTCCTCGTCCGCTCTTGAAAATTTAGCCTTATTAAAGAGCTTTCTGCAGGAATCTCTGCTCGTCTGCAACTCATTTGACCACCAAGGTGGCTTTTTTTTCCCTCTAGGCTTTGCAGAAGGGCAAGACGCATCCAGGCACCTATTACAAACATTTGTTATATGGTCAACCAGACAGTCAATTTCCGCTAAACTATGCGGTTCAGATAGGGGTACTTCATCCAAAAGCAAAGAAAAAGTCTCCCTATATTTCACCCAGTTTGTTCTTCTCAGATTTCTAGAGACTGTCTCAACCGGGGCACGCTCCCTGAGTAAAAACTCAATGTACCGATGATCTGAGAAAGAATGCTCTTCCAAAACTCTCCAGTCATCAATTCTATCAGACAATGTATCTGATACAAGTGTTACGTCAAGAACCTCTTGCCGCGTACTTGTAACGAAAGTTGGTTCACTACCCTTGTTACAAATATACAGGTTAGTGCTTAACAAAAACTCCAAAAGTGATTCGCCTCTATCATTTGTGTCTGTACTACCCCATATCGAATGATGTGCATTAGCATCACAGCACACTAGTAACTGGTGTCCCCTAGATTCAGACTCCCGAATCAGACCGCCAACCTTCTCCGGGGGTATTGGCCCCGGATTAGGAAAATACGCAGAGGCGAGCCAAATAGATTTCCCATGAAGCTCTAAGCTAGCCGCTGTAACATCCATATCACTAAAAGTTGATAAAAAGAATATATTTAAGCCATTTTTCGCCAAGATGCAGGCTCTTGGTGAGCCCTCACCTTTGGCAACCATCAACTTAAACCCAGGGGTCTTCAATCCGCAAACCCTGCCACCCCGCACCCAGGGCTCTTGGATAAAAACCAAGTCAACTGCTCCTGTCGTCAGGCGCAGCAATAGTGCAGCTGAGGCTGCCTTACAGTGATGGAGGTTTATTTGTAGGAACCGCAACATCTTGCTTTTTTTCCACCATCCTTTCCACCACCGTGTTATTGGCTTCATCCTCCGTGTTATCATAGAGGTCGCATTCGTCCCCAGATTCGGTTTCGAATAAGCCAGATATGTGTCCCATCTGTTCTGAATCGGAGGCAACAGAACTCTCCGAATTCCTCACTGCATGGGCCTCGTCCTGAATGTCACCCATAGTGGCATCAGCTTTATCCTCCGTGCCATCACAGAGGTCGCATTCGTTGCCCGATTCGGTTTCGAAAATGCCAGATGCATCTCCCATCAGCCTAGAATCGGTCAGCTGAATATCAACCTTTTCCAGATTCTCCTCCCCAGCCGACTCTGCCACTGGCTTGTCTGCTTCCAAAATAGGCTTCTGGTCGCCCTTGTAGACATTGACTCTTATATGAAAAAAGCCAAATCTAATAATGCCGTCAGTCCTGGCTAAAAGCGGAAGCGATTCCTCATTAACCAAGACCACTGCTTGACGACGAGCGCCCTCCATCTCACCCAATCTGGCAATTTGCCAATTCTGAGTTGGAAGGTCAGGATTGCAGACTTTTATCATCTTTAGAATCACCGCAGTGTCACTTGTAGCCATTGGGATCCATGCATGAGCTCTGGGTTGCGAGGGGATATCATGTTTTTCCACAACGTCCAGTCTGGCTCCAGGCCATAACTCTCCCACTTGGCTAATGGCAACCTTAAACACGGCTGCGGATCTTTCGTTTCCAAAAGCAACGAGTTTTACTCGCCCCTGATACCAACCTGCGTTGACAGTAGTAGGGAGAAAATCAGGCATACTCTCAAGAAGCCTATAGTAGATTTCATTTAGTTTAGTTTCAACTAAACTCCACTTGTCCCTTGGAATACTACAATCCCCATTTTGCCTGTTTATCACAGCCCTAACGAAGTTACCTTTCACCACTTCACTAAAAGACTGAGTCCAGACGTTGCCGGTCACCTTAGATCTTTTAGGTAAAGGTTTCTCGTCGGGCGAGCGCAACCTTTTACCAGACTTCGATGACGAGGCCGAAACAGCGCTCTGTTTGTCAGATGCGCGCATTGCCGAAAGTTTGTCCTGTTCTTCAATGACTCCTTTCGCCCATGATAGCGACGCCTTCTCACGTTCGGAGAGCTTCGTTCCATCGAGTTGGCTTAGTCTGTTAATTATTTTCAAACAAAGCCTTCTCTGGTTGTGCCTGACCTTTGATGGCTTAAGTTTCTTTTTCTTTTTACCACCAATATTAGGCTGAGCACCCCTACCAGAATCAAGGCCGGACTTCAAGGTCGCAACCCTAAGACCAGTGCTAGGACCAGCACCAGTCGGTGAGGCAGAGCCTCGAACTAAATCGGTATCATTTGTGTCCATATTTTCATTTTCCTTGATGTGGTAATGAAAATATCACAAAAATACCTATTACGAACAAACCTATTACGAACAATTTTATGAATTCAATTTATAGCACGGAGTTAAAATAAAACACGTCCACACTCGTCAACAGTTGAACGATTAAAATCAATAATCAATAATTTCAATAGAAAAAAATTAAAAAAAAAAATCTTTAGAAATTTTTTCTATGGAAAATTTTTTTCTATAGAAATTTTTTCTAATAAATTTTCTCTAAGATATTAATTTTAAATTACAAAAACATAGAACATTTTTTCTATAGCAAATTGCTTCTAAAGAATTTTTTTTATACACAAATTGTTTTCTATAGAAATTTTTCTCTATAAAATAGAAAACATAGAAAAAATTTTAAAAAAAAATTTAACAAAAATCTTCCATAGAAAAAAATTGAAAAAAAAAAAATTTCTTCAGAAATTTTTTCTATGGAAAATTTTCTTTACACATTTTTTCTAAGAAATTTTTTCTAAGAAATTTTATTTAAAGAAAATTTTTACTAAAGAAATTTTTATTCATAGAAAATTTATAGAGAAAATTTTTCCCATAGAAAATTTTTTCCATAAAAAATTTTTTTATAAAGAATTTTTTCCAGAAAATTTTTTCTTAAAATACAGAAAAAATTATTTATAGGAAAAACTTTCATAAAAGTTTTTTTTGGTAGAATAATTTTATGTAGAAAAAGTTTTCTTAGAAAAAATTTTCTGTAGAAAATTTATAATTTTTTCTAAAGAAATTTTTAATTTTTTCTAAAGCAATTTTTTTATATAAATTTATAATTTGTTCTAAACAATTTTTTTTCTAACGAAAATTTTTTCTATAGAAAATTTTTCCTCTAGAAAAATTTTTCAAATAAAATATTTTTTTATAGAAAATTTTTCAAAATAAAATTTTTTCAAAAGAATTTTTTTCAAAAGAAATTTTTTCTATATAAAATTTCTTCTAAAGAAATTTTTTTCTAAAGAAATTTTTTTTCTATAGAAAAACATTTTTTTTTTTTTTTAAAGAATTTTTTTTTATGGAAAATTTTTTCTAATAAATTTTCTCTAAGATATTAATTTTAAATTACAAAAACATAGAACATTGTTTCTAAAGAATTTTTTTTTTTATACACAAATTGTTTTCTATAAAAAATTTTCTCTAAAAAATAGAAAACATAGAAAAAATTAAAAAAAAAAAATTTATCAAAAATTTTCTATAGAAAAAAATTTAACAAAAATTTTCCATAGAAAAAAATCTTAAAAAAAATTTCTTCAGAAATTTTTTCCATGGAAAATTTTCTTTTAACATTTTTTTCTATAGAAAATTTTTTTTAAAGAAAATTTTTTCTATAGAAATTTTTTCTAAGAAATTTTATTTAAAGAAAATTTTTACCAAAGAAATTTTTATCTATAGAAAATTTATATAGAAATTTTTTTTTATAAAAAAATTTTTTATAGAGAATTTTTTTAAAGAAATATTTTTTTTCAGAAAATTTTTTCTTATAATAAAGAAAAAGTTATTTATAGAAAAAACTTTCTAAAGGAAAATTTTTTGGTAGATTGAATTTTCTGTAGAAAAAGTTTTCTTAGAAAAAATTTTCTATAGAAAATTTCTAATTTTTTCTAAAGAAATTTTTAATTTTTTCTAAAGAAATTTTTTTATATAAATTTCTAATTTGTTCTAAAGGAATTTTTGTCTAAAGAACATTTTTTCGATAGAAAATCTTTCCTCTAGAAATTTTTTTCAAATAAAATATTTTTTATAGAAAATTTTTTAAAATAAAATTTTTTCATAAGATTTTTTTCAAAAGAAATTTTTTTCTATCGAAAGTTTTTGCTAAAGAAAATTTTTTCTAAAGAAATTTTTTCTAAAGAAAATTTTAAAGAACATTTTTTCTACAGAAAATTTTTGTAAAGAATTTTTTTTTTAATAAAAATTTTTTTCTAAATAGAATTTTGTCTAAATTTTTTATAGAACATTTTTTTATATAAAATTTTTTTATAAAAATTTTTTTATACAAATTTTTTTATATAAAATTTTTTTATATAAAATTTTTTTATATAAAATTTTTTTATATAAAATTTTTTTATATAAAATTTTTTTATATAAAATTTTTTTATATAAAACTTTTTTATATAAAATTTTTTTATATAAAATTTTTTTATATAAAATTTTTTTATATAAAATTTTTTTATATAAAATTTTTTTATATAAAATTTTTTTATATAAAATTTTTTTATATAAAATTTTTTTATATAAAATTTTTTTATATAAAATTTTTTTATATAAAATTTTTTTATATAAAATTTTTTTTTATAAAATTTTTTCGAAAGAAAAGGTTTTCTATATAAAATTTTTTTTAAAGGTTTTCTATACAAAATTTTTTCTAAAAAAAATTTATTCTATAGAAAATTTTTTGTATAAAAAAGAAAATTTTTTTCTAAAGAAAATTTTCTTAAGAAACTTTTCTATAGAAAAAAAATTTGTTCAGAAAAAATGTTCTGCAGAAAAAAATTTCTTTAGAAAAAAATTTTCTTTAGAAAAAATTTTTTATAGAAAAAATTTTGTATAGAAATAATTTTATGTAAAAAAATTTTATATAAAAAAATTTTATATAAAAAAATTTTATATAAAAAAAATTTATATCAAAAATTTTATATAAAAAAATTTTATATAAAAAATTTTATATAAAAAAAATTTATATAAAAAAATTTTATATAAAAAAATTTTATATAAAAAAATTTTATATAAAAAAATTTTATATAAAAAAATTTTATATAAAAAAATTTTATATAAAAAAATTTTATATAAAAAAATTTTATATAAAAAAATTTTATATAAAACAAATTTATATAAAATAAATTTATATAAAAAAAAATTATATAAAAAAAGTTTTTATAAAAAAATTTTATATAAAAATTGTATATAAAAAAATTTTATATAAAAAAATTTTATATAAAAAAATTTTATATAAAAAAAATTTATATAAAAAAATTTTATATAAAAAAATTTTATTTAAAAAAATTTTAATAAAAAAATTTTATATAAAAAAATTTTATATAAAAAAATTTTATATAAAAAAATTTTATATAAAAAAATTTTATATAAAAAAATTTTATATAAAAAAATTTTATATAAAAAAATTTTATATAAAAAAATTTTATATAAAAAAAATTTATATAAAAAAATTTTATATAAAAAAATTTTATATAAAAAAATTTTATATAAAAAATTTTATATAAAAAAATTTTATGTAAAAAAATTTTATATAAAAAAATTTTATATAAAAAAATTTTATATAAAAAAATTTTATATATATTCGATTAGAGTTTTATTCTAGTTCGAGGCCCAAAAATATTTCTATATATGATATTGTCATAATAGAGTATTTTTAATTTATTGCTTTAAAAAAGTTACTCATCTCATAGTATGTCTGTACTGATCAGTTTCATCCCCACTAAGGAATCTTCAGCAGACTTTAGAGAATCATCGTTGGTCAATCAAACATCAAACCAGACATAATATTTGATATATTTCACAAGTTATTTGAGAAATACTATTATGAATGTCCGAAATCTGTTTTCCAACAAAAATAACTCTTTTAAAGCAAAAATTGTATATACTAAATCACCATCGGTAATTATTAATATATGTGTTGCTATTATTTTACAATAACACCAGTGCCTAACCAGGCACTGTTGCTGAAGATTCCTTAGTGGGGATGAAACTGATCAGTACAGACATACTATGAGATGAGTAACTTTTTTAAAGCAATAAATTAATAATACTCTATTATGACAATATCATATATAGAAATATTTTTGGGCCTCGAACTAGAATAAAACTCTAATCGAATATATATATATATATAAAGGCCGAATAAATACATTTTATTTTTATGTACCTTTTTGGTACTAAAAATAAAAAAACAACATTTAAAATAATTTTATATAAAAAAATTTTATATAAAAAAATTTATATAAAAAAAATTTATATAAAAAAATTTATATAAAAAAAATTTATATAAAAAAAATTTATATAAAAAAAATTTATAGAAAAAAAATTTATATAAAAAATTTTATGTAAAATAATTTTATATAATTTCTTTCGAAATAATTAGAAATTTCTTTAGAAAAAATTAGAAATTTCTTTAGAAAAAATTAGAAATTTCTTTAGAAAAAATTTGAAGTTTCTTTAGAAAAAAATTAGAAATTTCTTAAGGAAAAATTAGAAATTTTCTATAGAAAATTTTTTCTAAGAAAAAAATTTTTCCTTTAGAAAGATTTTTCTATAAATAATTTTTTGTATAGAAAATTTATTCATTAGAAAATTTTTCCAAAACTTAAAATTTTCTATAGAAAATTTATATAATTATAGTTTTAAGGATATCTTAATATGGAATGCCTTATTTACTACTTACTGAATGTCACAAAATATTAAAGTTTTAAAAATAAATATCAATAGAAATTGATCAACATTCAACATCTTTAGAATTATTATGAGTAAGTTCATATATAGACCAAAATAAGTATTAACATAAGTGCACAACTCAAATACATAAATATTAAAAAACTACCAAAGTAATTTTCTTTAAGAAAAAATATAAAAAAATAATAAAAATTGAAAAGAAATAAATAACGTCAAGAGTTCAAGAACTAGTAGGAAATTTAAAATTTAGTTAAAAAGGAATCCCAGCAAATTTTTTTTTTTGTTAGTGGAATTATCAAAACAAAATAAATTTTGGGATGTTAAGGAAAATAATTTTAAACTTTGCTCATTGTGGAATACCTTATAATAATAATCAAACAGGGGGCCACTGCAGGTTAGTTGGTAGAATGCTAGCCTTTGAACGTGGGGGTCGTGGGTTCGATTTCCACTCGAACCCTTGGTCTGGTTTAATGCAAAGAGACGACGGTCTTTGTTACCAGTTCTCTCTCGGTTAGGTTGAAATTATTAAAAATAATTGATCATGAGATAAAAAAATTTATTGTTAGACTTTTTCTTGTCAATAACAAATTTAAATTTCTTAAAAATCTAAGTTCTTCAAAATCCTCACATACCTACTTTAACCAAAATTTCCAACTGGTTATCAAAACAACAGTCAATGTAATAATAAGATAAACAGTAAGAGAAAAAAAAAAGAAAAACCCGGAAACCAAACCTAGGTTAAGGTTAGATAAATGATAAATTCACTCAACTGAGGTGGTAGAGCAGTGGTGGATAAAAACCTAAACCAAACTTTTGAAAAACTAGAAAAAGGACTCTCTGCCACATCAACACAAACACACACTAACACAATATTACTTTTCAAACAAATTTTACAAAGAAACAAAATAAAAACAACTTGCAACATCAAAATGTTGTAGTCGTTTACTACAATACATGTTGTGATATGTATCTGTATTTGTAAATAAATTTGCAATTGTATTAGTGTGTTGTTGTTTATATTGCAGTCTCAGGCCAGTAATTTTGGACAGTGATTCACAGACTAGATAGAGCAGGAGTAGGAGTATATTATTTAAACTTTAGCCAACAAAGTCAAAGATGTGATGCAAAAAGTTAAAGTTTCATCTTGTAACTGCGAGAATTTGAATGACTGACTGTCTTTCACTGACTGACTGTAAGTTTGAGTGTATCATTCTAACAGCAGTTTACAGCAGAAAAAAAAACCAAAAGATACGAAACGACACAGCAAAATTTTTGGTATTTAACTAAATTTTGTTTTCAATGAACTTACAAACTAAACGATATTGAACGTTATAAACGAGGGTCTATTTAATTTAAAAAAAAAATGTAACCAAGGCCACAGCAAACAATATTTTAATCAATCTTTCTGCCAGCCTTAGTTGGCCCATCAAAATTTCCCTTATTTCAAAATTACCAAAATTTTGCTTCAACCCTCGTTTTAGACGATTGTATGTAGTAGTTGTTATTTTAGTTTTTCTTTACAATTCTTTTATCATTTTCCAAAAAAAAAACTATACTTTGAAAGAGCATCAGTGTAGAGAGAAGATTATCCTTGTGATTTTGCATAAAATATTGAAATTCCATGTTAAGTGGCACTTAATGCAAATACGTAAAAATCATAGAAGTTATATGAGTTTATAAAAAAAACACAAGCGGGGTTAAAAAAAAAAATTAAAAAGAGGAGAAACTGTTAAGTTATCAATTTGCAAAAAACTATTAAAATGATCTATAGAAAATTTAAAGTTGTCCTTAAAACTATAAAAATGTTCTATAATTGGCGCCCAACGTGGGGCAAGTTTAACTTTTTTTTTTCATTTAATTATAACAAAAACACTAACGTTAATTGAACCTTATAAGATCCTTTATATTTATAAACAAATTGAAATAGAAAACTAATAAACACTTTTTTTAAAAAAAAAAAAATAAAAAAAACATAATCTGGTCACCCTGACAATTGACTCTTTATATAACCATTACTTTCCGTTCTCTCAAACTAACTTTTATTTGCAAAAGACTGTTTTTACTTCTTTTTTGTAACTTTTTATAGTTGGCGCTCAAAGTGGGGCCTTAAAATAAACTTTTTACTTTTTTAATTTTGTATTTAATTTTAAAAAGGACGGTTAGGTTGTAAGTGGCTGCTGAAGTTTTGCGTCAACACACGTAGACTCTGAGGGACTGTAATAGGTGTCCATATTAGTCCCTGTCGTTAAACCAATTAAAGCTTCTTATGAAACTCCTAAGATATTGAATTTTGACATCGGCCAAATAAGAAATATCGTGCAGCTCCCTAGATCCCAGTGAAGCAAGTCTCTGACAAGAAAGTGCCGGGCAATGGCAGATGAAGTGTTCGATAGTTTCCAACTCCTCTTCATCCATGCAACTCCGACAAAGGTCATTTGACGGGCAGTGTCCGGTAATAACAGCAACCACTGTCGACATCTCTCCTCTTGGTAGCGATATCAGCTCACTTGTGCGCTTCTGATTAAGAGAAATCTATCGTGTAGTCTCACACGTCCATCCATTTTAAGTCTCCGTCTCTGATTAGTCTCCGTCGCGGAACAAAGCCGTAGATTTTAAACCTTTCAAAATGACAAGAAAAACTTGTAACTTTTATTTTTTGCTACCTCCTATTTGACAAGAATTTCTTGTAGTTTTACAAATAATTTTGTAGTTTTACAAGATTTGTATACCCTCCAACCACAGTATGGGGGTATACTCACTTTGTCATTCCGTGTGTAACCAGTGTTCGAAAAAAAACAATACGTTATTTAACGTTCCGTTCCAAGAACACATTCACTAAAAAGTTTTTTAGTGGTTGTGAAGGTGTTCGCAAACAGAATTCCGAACGTTATGCCTGCGAACTAGGTTAGAAACAAAATAAAGTTATTTTAGTGTTCTGTTTGCGAACTTTTGAGACATTTTTTTTTTTAATTTAAAATGGCGATGTCTCGAAAACTATGCAAGATAGAGCAAAACGGAGCACATTTTTGGTTCTTTGGATCTCAATAGTATCGCTAGGCCTCTACACATGGGTAGACCCCATTGGGTCCTTATTTTGAATCTAAAAAGTTAGCATTCCAGGAAATTTAAAAATTCCCACCAGAACCCATGGCCTTTTCCTTACAACGAGACGACGGTCATTGTAACCAGTTCTCGGTTAGGTTGAAATCATTAAAAATGAGTTGTAAATAAATAGAAAGAATAAAAAAAAATAACTGATCTTATGATCACAACACTTATTATTATAGTCACAATCGCTTCTTTTTCATTGTATTTTTCTCCATTCCCCTTTACGATTGGCGCCCAACATTATACCCTACAAAATTTGTTTGGCTTCTTTCTAATTTTGTTTCAAATAAGTACAAGGACTAAAACTGACGTTAATTTCACATAATTCAATCCATTATATTTATATAAATTTTAATATAAATTAATTATGAACTTTTTTTTAGTACAATATTAAGATGTATCAGAATCTAGTCACCCTGGCAACTGATTTAATGAAAACTGACAAACTTTACTTTTTACATAAAAATAATACAACTTACAGTTAGCTCACACTCTTTTTAATGCTCAAGACATTTTTTATTGGTTTTTATTTTACTTCTGTAATTAACTAAAATTGGCGCCCAACATGGGGCCACTAATAAATTGTTTGAATTTATTAGATTTTGTGCGAAAATTTTTAGTTATCGAAAACTATACAATTTTTTTATAGAATTATTTATTATTTCGACAACTTTGCAATCGATATTTCGATAACTTTGCCAAATTTCTACCGATATATTTTTGTGTTATCGATACATCAAAAATTTTACCAAGGTAATTGTAGTTGTACTTATTCGACCTTTTAAATTTTAATTAATTAAATAAATATTTGAGCTCGAGGCAAGTGTTTTGTTAAATAAATCATCTTTAATATCTTCCAATATTTCGAACCTAATCGAGAATCATCATCAGGGATTAACTTTAAATTAAATACAAGAACAATAAAAATCATAAATATTATTATACTTACTTGTGATTTTTATTGTTCTTGTATTTAATTTAAAGTTAACCCTGATGATGATTCTCGATGAGGATCGAAATATTGGAAAATAATAAAGAAGATTTATTTAACAACACACTGGCCTCGAGCTCAAATATTTATTTAATTAATTATTTTACCAAAATAATAGAAACTTTTGTTTGTTATTTATAAATAGAACGAAGTTATCGATATATCGATACCAATATAACTTTCTATATCTTCCTCTTAATCCCTCTATTCTTATAATCCCTACGCCTTTTTATGTTTTATTGTAGTGATAGTAATACAAAGTACAATTTGATAAAGTAGTGACAAGGGTTAAGTTGTCTAGAGTTAAGGAAATGCGAAAATATTCAAAATATCAAATGTGTTCCAACTACTACTACCACCAACCAAAAAAAAAAAGTTTCCCAAAAAAAAAAAATAGAAATCTAGATGTATTACCTCAGAGAAGCCATTCGTTTTCAACCATGAACCATGATAGATTCTGCACTTGTTCTTCATCTTCTTTTTGTTTGCCCTCCCAAAAAAGAAAAAAAAAACTAGTTTCAAGATAAAAATCTGTACTTATATACTCGTTTATATATCCTTAAAATGGCTTAAAGTTTATTTTGATGTTGAAGTTGTAAAAGTGTGTGTGTGGGTCTTTTTCTATGGGGTTTATTTTTTCAGGGGTTTTGTGTGTTTTACAGTGATTTGATGTCTGTAAAAACGATTGAATTGTAATGAAATCTGATGTGGCATAAAATACCAGCATCAATATTGGCAACTTTCAATGTATGTATAGACTAAAAATTGAACATGGTCGTCAGTAGGGTGGAACATAAAGGTCAAGTTTTATTAGAAAATGTTAAAATGGTAATGTGATGACACAAGTCAAAAGGTCAACCTAATGAAATATGAGTTTTTTTTTCACACCGGGAAATAAAAACAAAATTACTCTGTCAAAACAAGGTTTTTCTTCATATTTTTTTAATGCTCTTCAAATGTTTTCCAGTTTTCATTTAAGTTCCTAAATTGTTTTGATTCTTTAAAATTCATCTAACCCGAAAATATCTACCCTAATTCTCATATACCTACATACGTTTTGGTAACTCTGACATTGATATATAATCTTTGTATATTGTATGCATGTCCTTTGTACGTTTGTATGAATTGTTTGTAAATTTTAAACATAGTCATGGTTTTGTTGTTACCCCTTCTGCCGCTGCTACTTGCTTCTGCTCCTGTTTTGTATTAGATTTTCCATGTTCAATAAGCGACATGTTGATACTCTCATTTTTTTTTTTTTACTTTTCTGGTTGGTATTTCCGGTTTAGTGGCGGATGTTTAAAGTATTGTTTAACTTTGTCTTGCAATACTACTTCAATAGATTTTTTTTACCCCACATCTTGTTACTTGTTGTTTATATGCATTTTTTATATGTTAAACTTTATTATTATTATTCGAATTTTGATGATATTGTATAAATTTTGGTTTTTTAAAATAGTTTCCTTCTTTTATTTTCAAATTACTCAAACAAGTGACAAAAGTTACAAGAAATATAACAACAGGAATATTAAAATATTTAATGACGATATAAATTTGTACAGATATTTAATATTTGATATTGTTTAAGTTAAATGTTGCAATAACGAAATTTTCTTCATTAAATTATTTTAATTTGTTTAAATATGTTCTTAAATACAAAATTGAAATCTGGCCCCACGTTGGGCGCCAATTTTTAAATATTATTAAAGCAAAATAAAGAAGCAATAGCAAATATATCGAACATAAAAGAACGTATGAAAAACGGTAAGTGATGATCTCTTTTAATTGATCAGGTTAAAGGTTTTCCATTCTAATCGAATTTATTATCAGGGTGTCCAGATTAAAAGAAACTTTTCGTATACAAGAATTCTAAATTTTTGAAAAAATTTTTCCTACACCAAACGTCTCAAATTATGAGATATTCTGCTACAATCGGCTAAGGCAGAATAGTAGAGTCCGACCGAATATTCTGTTTCGGCCGGATAATGGGGTTTCGGACGGTATTCGGTATTCGCCCAAATTTTGGCCGAATATTAGCCGAAACCGAAACTTTTTCTATTTAAAAAAAAAAATAAAAAAGTTGCTGAATTTTTATACCCTACACCACACCGTGGTACCCGAAATATTGGTCCTAGACCCACTTTAAAGTATACCGATCGAATTAGAATCACTTTTTGAGTCGATTTAGCGATGTCCGTCCGTCTGTCCGTCCGACTGTCCATGTAAACGGTGTAAACACGATACAGGTCGCAATTCTTAATCAATTGACTTGAAATTTAAAACTTAAGCCTCTCTTCGCCCAAGGACGAAGCCTATTGAAATTGGAAAAAAATCGGTCCATATTTAGACCTAGCCCCCATACAAAGGTCCTCTTTAGTTTTGGCTCAAATGACTCTAATAGCCGCATTTTGGCAGGTAGTCATGTTTCATCCATACAAATCACCATTCCGAATTTTAAAAAAATCGGACCAGTTCTTCTTGTAGCCTCTATACAAATCACCTTCCCGGTTTTCACATAAATCTCTCAAATTTAATGAAAATGGAAAATATTTAATTAATATTCTGTGTATGTTAAACGCGTACTTCGATAACCTTATCACATCTAATTATCATAGGACCATTTGTGGACTTAGGTCCCATGTGAAAATTTCGCCCGATATTCAGTTGAAGCGGTTTATTGTCAACAAAAAGAAGCCTATTCCACTCAAATTTGATTAGTGAGTGCTTTTTACACTTATTAAGGATTTGACAAAATATAGATCTAATCAGTCCATGTTTGAACTTGGGACCCATTTTCCGGGAAACTCTGGTGTAGGGTATTATATGGTCGGTCTTGACCGCCTATTATTTTCTTAGTTGTTTAATTTCGTGTTTCATTACAATTGTTTCAGTTCACTTGAAAAAAGTAAAAAGCTTGTCCAATAAATACCCAACTGTTTTCTTAATGAAATGTAAAATATTTTTATTTTTTTTATATAAAAATATTATTTTTTTTTTAAGTTTTTTAAAATAAATATTTTTTTTTTAATAAATACAACCATTCCTATGGTTAAGAAACATTAAGTTCTATAAAAAAAAATCATAATAATTTTTTTTAAGCCAGACAATTATTTTGTTTTTAAGTTTCGGTTTGGTTCAGTTTCGGCCGAATCTTGATTTTTTGGCCCAATTATTCGGGTCGGTTAGGCCTCGAAAAACTGGTTTCGGTCGGACTCTACAGAATACCCACCAGTATACTTTCATGTAAAAATTAAATCCAAAATTATATTAAGTCAAACAATTTTTAGGGCCCCTCGTTTGGCGCCAAATGTAAAACATTACAAAAGGAAAATAGACAAATATAAAAAAAAACAATTGTGCGGTGACTTATTTTTATTTTTAATAAATTCAACCTAACCGAGAACTGATAACTATGACCGTCGTCTCGTTGTAGCGAAAAAAAACCAAGGGTTCTGGCGGAAATCGAACCCACGACCCCCACGTTGAAAGGCTAGCACGCTACCAACTAGCCTACGGGGGCCCCTGCGGTGCGGTGACTATAATCTTGGACATCGTCATATTGTATACAAAAATTCATTAGTTTCTAAGTATATTAGGAAAATAAATAGATAATTGTTTAATTAACGACATTATTAGTCGTTATGTGAGCCTACGGTCAGGTCAGCACTGTAGTACCCCATTCTCAGGAAACTGGTACCGGTTTCTAGTTTCTTGAATAATTCCCGGTACTTCCAGGATTTTCCGGTTCTGACGGTATTACCGGTATTCCTGGGACTACATAATGTAAAATTTTATGCAATTAAAATTTTTTCATTGTTTTAACAAAAACAAGTAGAAAAGTTAAATTCGACTTGGATGAATCTATGAATACCCTTCACAATGCCCTTTTTAATTGATAGTAAATTTTCTAACGTGAAAAAATAAGATTTTTGATTAGAAATATTTTATTTTGTGTAAAAAAACCTTTTTTTCGTAATTTTTGAAAAAAAAACTAATAATTTACTATATTTTTTCTTGAGTGTAAAATTTTTTTGAGTGTAAAATTTTTTTCGAGGGTATTTTTTTTAGTGTAAAAATATTTTTGAGTGACGAAAATACATTTTAAAATACTTTTGTGACTTACCAAAGTTTTTAAACCATGTTTAACGGGTTTTCAACACGTGAATTTAAGGTGAATCTTATCTGAAATTCAACTTTTTGCTAATAACTTTTGAACCACTAAACCGATTTGGCTGAAATTCAATACGAATCAGGCCAGAGGAACGACAAATATATATTTCGAAAGTTAGCGTGTTTTTTTATCGCGTAAATTCACGAAAAACCCTTGCCGAAATTCAGTCTTTTGCCATAACTTTTTAACCACTGCACTATGGTCCCAAATGCATTTTTTTTTTTGGCATAAATTCAAAAAATGAAGCAAGGTCACTTGGACTAATTCTGGGATGATTTTTATCTCTTAGCGTAATAAAAAATCGATTGTCAAAAAAATTTTTTTTTTTGGAAAATTTTTTTTTTAAAAATTTTTTTTTAAAAAAATTATTTTTTTTTTTTGGAAAAAAATTTATTTAAAAAAAAAATATATTTTTCTTAATTAATTAGCTTTACGAAAGGCAAAACAATTATAAAAAAAATAATTTGAAACCGTGTCACGCAAAAAACAGCAAATTTGGCCGAAATTTGTGCTAAACTAAAATGGAAATTGTGGGAGTTTGCCAAAAAATGCTGGCAAGATGTAAATTTTAATATTAAATATACAATATTGACAACACTTTCACGTTTAAAGACTCATGCAAGTTCGTGCCCAAACACAACTTTTTGTCCACGAAAGATATAGGCTATTTTGGCTCCAAAATCCTCATAATCAAAACATCCAAGGATAACGCCAAGGATGCATTAACTGTAAAATAGGAATTTTAAATAGAAACTAGTATCCTTAGGTTTCAATTTGTCCCTTTAGCCTATTTATAATTTTAGTTTTTCCCATTTGCCGTTTGTATAAGTGTAATATTGATTTCACTCCGGTTTTATTATACGTCTTAAAACTTTCAACTTTGAAAGCCTAGCAAACTGAAAGTATTGGCACCAAATTTTTTTCATTATACTTTCTTGATAGCTTATAGTGTTGACATTAAGGAAATGTATAAGCTTTTGAAAATTTGTTAAATTTTATTTTTTTAATTTCTGCCAAAAAAAATGGATTTGGAACCATAGTGCACTGGACCGATTTTGCTGGATTGCAATAACAACCTCACCAGGTAAATGCCCAACATATATGCCAAACTTCAGGAGCCTCCGTAAAGTCTTTCAAAAGTTTGCGTGTTTTCAACAGACACTCAGACGGACCGACGGACATCGCTAAATCGTATTAGAATCGATCGAGGATCATCAATATACATACTTTAGGTCCCCATAAAGTATATATATTCATGACCAATATTTCGAGGTGTTACAAACGGAATGACAAACTTATATATACCCTCTATCACTGGAGTGGAGGGTATAAAAATGTTTTCAAACTGTCCGATTTGGTCATAAATGGCCCATATATAGCAGAAAAGCACCTGCCAACATTAAAGGACATTCTTCAGGGTTTTCTGAAAGATTGAGAGATCTGTCTAAATGGGCAAGAAACTGTGGTCTGGGAGTTAATCTAAGCTAAACAGAGCTTGGTTTGTTTACAAGGAAAAATTGGATTCCTGCTTTTGATCCTATTTCTCTGGACGGTACTGAAATCGCCTTCTCTGATAGAACCACCAAATGTGGACTGTCCTCTCTCTATGATCCTTTTTGAGCGCCACTTTACCGCTATGATTCCATACATGGAGTCTAGGATGATGAGCATTCCGGGTAAATGTTTAAACGGATGGATCGAGGCTGCACGAGCAAGGGGGCTTTGGAGTCTATTCGGAGGAGCTTGGGTTGAGTCTGGCTCGAGGATTGACAGCTCTTTGCAGTATTTATCAGACAGAGATGCTGG
The DNA here is from genome assembly GCA_963921195.1 of Pegoplata infirma. Taxonomy (NCBI): domain Eukaryota; kingdom Metazoa; phylum Arthropoda; class Insecta; order Diptera; family Anthomyiidae; genus Pegoplata; species Pegoplata infirma. The sequence goes on from OY992538.1 coordinate 209,173,208, forward strand.
CAATAAAGGAAGTGGCTGACTGGTTGAGTTGCAATGTATTGTCTACAACTGCAGTCAACATCTATTCTGACAGTCAACCCATGGTTAAGTCCCTGAAGTCTATGTTTCTGGAAACAAGATATGCCCTTAACTGTCCCACGTTTTAAAATAAGATGGCCAGGGCACAGAGACATTCCAGGGAATCACAAAGCGGATAAGCTTGCTTGACTGGGAACTACCTTACAGGTTCCAACAGAATTGAAATGCGTTGGTACGCCACAAGAAACTTTCAAGCAAAATCTACGGCTTAGATTAGATAAGATTAGATTAGAAAAGGCCCTATGCACTGCGACCAATATGATCTTTTGTGCAGCCTAGCAGTTACCCTATTAGTTGAGGCTTTTAATAAAGCCAAGTATCCTATTTGGCATGGATTCCCATATGTCGAATTCGTCTGATGTTGAGTCTTGGGCACTCACAAAGGATGTGTTCTGCCGTTTCGGCGTCAATTTCACAGAATCTACATATTTCAGTGTCCGATAAATTTGTCTTCCTAAGTTGTTAGCGAAGATTTCAATATCCAGTGAGGTAACCAGTTAGAATCCTTAGATACTTTTTGTCGAGATTTAGTAGTCGTTTAGATACCCCAGGGGATGGAGAGATAAATCTTTTTGCCTGACGCTGTCCAGAACAGTGGTTCCAGTGATTGGCAAATTCAGATTCCCTCCATGATCGTAAACTTTTTCTGATATGCCCAATGGGCACACCACAGAAGGGTTCCGGACCGATAAAAGGGCGAATTGCACCACGATTGACCAAACAGTCTGCCCGTTCGTTGCCCAATTGCCCCTCATGGCCCAGGACCCAACTGAGAGTAAGTTCATTGTTACGGCCCAGTTCGTTTAGGGAAAGAATACAATCCATGACAAGTTTCGAAGATACATCGTAGGCTGATAACGCCTTCAATGCTGCTTGACTGTCAGATACTATATATGTGTTCTACGGCTTTGTTTCGCGACGGAGACTAATCAGAGATGGGCAAATGGATGGACGTGTGAGATAACATGACAAATTTGGCCTTCTCTTAATCAGAAGCGCACAAGTGAGCTGATATCGCTTCCAACAGAAGAGATTTCGATGGTTGTGGCTATAATTACCGGACACTGTGTTATAGGGAAGCTCAAAGAGCGATTAAATTTTCCTTCAAATGACTTTTGCCGGAGTTGCATAGATGAAGAGAAGTTGTAAACTATCGAACACTTCATTTACCATTGCCCGGCGCTTTCTGATCAGAGCCTTGCTTTACTGCGATTTAGGGAGCTGCACAATCTTTCTGATTTGTTGAATGTCAAAATCTAATATCTTAGGAGTTTCATAAGAAGCTCAAATTGGTTTAACGACAGGGACTAGTAGCGGAACCTTTAACAGTCACGTGGTATGACAACGGACCTCTGAGTCTATGTGCGCTGACGTTAAACATCAGCACCCACTTAAAACTTAACCTAAATATTGTAATAAATCTGTTTAATATCGCAGTACAACACTGAAAAAATATGGGGTTCCGACGATTGAATCTGGTAGAGGAGACCAAAAAAAATATATGTGTGTCGGGGTTTTGCATGATCAAATTGGAATTTTATTTTAGAGACGGTTAAAGTTCCCAGCTCTGGTCTGTGTGCAGCATATCGGTATATTAAACTATGTTCTTTACATCTGAGTTGTTCAGCAACTTTGTAGAAAATATTATGGCAAATATTTTTATGGAACACATTTACCCTCTAACTCTTCCTTCTGAAATATTTTTATGGAACACATTTACCCTCTAACTCTTCCTCATAACGGTATTTTTTGTCTCTATTCTAACAAATCGTAAAAAAACACCCCGAAAGAGGGGAAGGGCAGGGATAAATTGTTCTATAAAAATGTTGGCCATAAAATTTTACCATATATGTCAGAACACACCAAAGTCTAAAAATTAACACAAACACCAAAAAACAGTCAAATTCAAGGTTGCCCCCAAAGGGTTAATTTATTTTGTAATATTTTTTATTTGGCAATCTTGAATTTTACTATAAAACTATGTGTTATTTACATCTGATGTTTAGGGTATTTTTAGCAACTTTGTAGAAAATATTATTACAAATATTTTTGTGAAACACATTAACCCTCTAACTCCCCCTCATTACGGTATTTTTTATATCTATTCTTACAAATCGTATAAAACATCCTTTAAAAGGGGTAGGGCGGGGATGAAATGTTCTACAAAAATACTGGCGATTAAATTTTACGAGATATTTTAAAACACACCTGTTTAGAGATGGCTCTAAACTAATGACCCGCACTGTGCCCCTATGCAATTGACACCCACTGTACTAAACAACGGTACAGCATAATGACTCTCACATTGGAATGTGCTATTGTTATTGTTGCTTTTTCAATATGCAAATTGATTAAGCATCAATACACAACTCCACAGTAACAACGGACACTCAAGTTTGTGACGTGCAACTACAAAGAACTAAATCTTTAACATTAAACAATTACAAATTCTAACAACAACAAACAAGAAGTTTTTTAACACACAAAAAGAAACATACAGTGAAATAAATAATTAACACAACAATTGTACATACACTAAAACTTTTAACAAAACATTTACATTACAAAATAAAACCAAATTTAAAACTAAAAATAAAAAGTGTTTAATTTATTGGACCCAAAAAGGAACTTAAAGGTTTGTCCCTAAACAACACCAAAGCCCAAAACCTAACAGAAACACCAAAAACCAGTCAAATTCAAGATGCCCACTTAAGGGTTAATTTTTTTGTAATTTGTTTAATGCGCAATATTGAACTTGACACTTTTTTGGTGTTTCTGTTAGTTTTTGGGCTTGATGTGCTCTGACATATACAGTAAAATTTGATGGGCAGCATTTTTGAAGAACATTTTATCCATGCCCTCCCCGTTTTCGTGGTGTTTTTTACGATTTGTCAGAATAGAGCCAAAAAATACCATTATGAGTGGGGAGTTAGAGGATTAATATGTCCCACAAAAATATTTGCCATAATATTTTCTACAAAGTTGCTGAACATAAAGAAAACATAGTTTTATATACCGATATGTTATGAACAGGTTAAAGCTGGGAAACTTCAACTGCCTCTAAAATAAAATTTCAATGTGATCTTTCAAAACGCCGACACACGTGTATCTTTTTTTGGTCCCTCTACCAGTATCAATCGTCGGAACCCCGTAATTTTGGAAAAAGTTTGAAATTGTTGTACAGTGAATTAGTCAACATTTAAAGGTTATCAGCTCTTCTTCAAATCAATAGCTAGGGGATCAGATTCTGAAGCATCTTAATATTGTAAATAAGAAATTTTCATTATTAGTTTAAATATTGTAGCCCCACGTTGGGCGCCACTTGTAGTTAATTACAGAAAGAAAATAGAAAAACAAAGAATGGTCTTAGGTCCAAAACTAAAGTCATTGGCTTCTGAAATTTACAACGAATATTTCTAAAGATATAGGCTGGTTAATTTCGGAAATGGGAAAAATCGGACCAAAGGGTAAAAAGTTCCTCTTAAAAAAAAAACTAAGCTTTTCTAAAACAAATGAAACTTTAGTAAGACAAATAAAACATGTGTAAGTCAAAAAAAGTTAAAATCCTACATTTGAATCCAGGGGACACTTTTGTGTAAGCAATTGTCTTTCGTGCCCCATGTTGGGCGCCAATTTTAGTAAATAGTAAATTTCCTATCAAAAATATCTCAGGTTCTGAGAATTTTTTTTTAACGAAAAAGTTTCAGATTATATTGATTTTTGAGTTACCTTTATCTCTACAAGAAAATGATAGAGAGTTCCTTTGTGTGTATCTTGAATTAAAAACCCCCATGATTCCTTTTTTAAAATTGTTTGTTTGTCCAAGTATCTAATTTCCGTGATTTGTAAATAAAAGGAAGAACTTTAAATTCAATAAAAAAATGTTTTTTTTTAAAGTATAAAGAAAAAATCACATAAAGAAAAAATTAAAAAAAAAAAAATCTAACAAAATTAAAACTAAATAACAAAATAAAAAAATATATTGAAAAAAAAAAAACTTAGTAAAATTTCACTTGCACACACAGCTGTTGTAAAATGAAATTAATTACATTCCTTAACCTTAAGCTCAATGGACTAAATAAGCAGTATTAAAAGGACGTAAATGAAAAATCGAAAATAGTAACACAAGAAAAATATAAAGGAGCAAAAAAATAAAACCTAAACAGATAACAAGATGAAAGAAAACAACAAGAACCAAAAAAATGGAAAAGGAGCTGTAGGAAAAGGCACAAATAAGAATAACCAAAATACAAAAAATTGCACAACATTTAAGAAAATTAAGTTTCAAAAAAAATTCAATGTTAGGCCAAAGCATTCTATGGCAGTTTACCATACAAACGTCACCTTTAGCTTACCACTATCAAGTCTTTTCTACGCTCAAACTAATAACTCTGTTAAATTACAGAAAAACTCTGCTAATTTAATAGAGTACACCATACTTTTCCAGCTAGCAACATTTCTTGGTAATTTTACTAAAAAACTCTGTAAAATGATTTGGACAAAAAAAAAATCTGTTAAATTACAGAATTTCTAGTAAAGTATTGGTTAAATAAAGCACCATTTAACAAAGGAAACTATAAATTTACATATATTTGTAAATTTCAGTTGATGCAACCAAAATTTTACAGAAAATGCTCTGTAAACTTACAGAGTTTAGTTAAATGCACGTATTTTGCAAAATATTTATATGATTTCTGAAAAGATTTTTTTTTTTTTTTTATAATTTTTTTTGGTACTTTTTAATTTTTTCTCAAACAAAAAAATACAAATAAAATTTTGGTGTTACTGTATTAACAGCATTTTGACAGAAAAATCTGTTTTTAACAATGAAATCAAGATAACATAGTAAAAATCTAAAATACAGATAAAACATACAGATAAAACATAAATAATACAAAGTATTTTGCTTAAATCTGTATTTTAGCAGAAAACTCTATTAATTATCTGCAAAATAAAGATTACAAAGTTAATAGTAATAAAACAGATGAAATTTTGTTTTATTTATCACAACAAAATACAAAATATTTTCTTTAAATCTGTATTTTGACAGAAAACTCTGTAAAATGTCTGTTGAATTTAAATTACAGTCATTTTACAGAGTATTTTACAGAGTTATTATTTTGAGTGTAGTTAATGTCCACCTACATTTCTCAGTCCACCAGTGTTCTTTCTTTCTTTACTTGTGCAATATGTACAACGTTAATAACCCTAAATACTGACTAAATCCAAAAATAGCATTACCAAACTAAAAAAGTTAAAGTGGAGGAGGTAGAGAATAGCATTAAAGAAGGCAGTAGAAACCATTTACAACAATTGAAAAATTTTTAAAAATTCCGATTAGATTTTATTAAAAAATTAAAATTGTTGTATACTACCTTTAAAATATTTTATTTTGAGTTGGTTTATTTTAGCTCGAGGTCATTATTTTGTTTAATAATTAAAACTATGATATTTTCATAGAATAATTTTCGGTTTTAATTTTATTTATGCTGGTTCTTTCTGCTCGATTTAGTCGACACGTGTTTCGAAATTAGATTTTATTAAAAAATTAAAATTGTTGTATACTTTAAAATATTTTATTTTGAGTTGGTTTATTTTAGCTCGAGGTTATTATTTTGTTTAATAATTAAAACTATGATATTTTCATAGAATAATTTTGTTTTAATTTTATTTATGCTGGTTATTTCTGCTAGATTTAGTCGACAAGTGTTTCGAAATTTGTCAGATTCCATTGCCAAGGCTATTTAGCAAATGTAAAAAACCAATACTACAATTAGCAAAGAGAATTTAAATGACAAATTGCTAATGTTGAAACAAAAATACTAATACGTATTCAATTCTACATTAATTGAGAATTAGAAGAAGAAAATTGTACAAAAACAATTAGTAAGATCACTATCGTCACATAACCAACAACAGCTAGCATTTAGTATTATCCAATGGGTAAGCATATGGAAATCTGTTATTAATATTTTTTGTTGGTTATTTGACGATCGCGATCTTACTTAGAGATTGTGCAATTTTCTTTTTCTAATTCTCAATGAGGGTAGGATTTAATATATATTAATATTTTTGATTGACATTAGCGATTTGTCAATTAACTTCCTTTAGCATAAGGTTTTTTATATTTGTTAAAAATTCTTGACAATGGAATCTGACACAATTCTGAAACACGTATCGATAGTCTTGCAAAAATCACCACCACAAAAAAAAATTTAAACAGAAAAATTATTTTCTGAAAAAATGTTCTATGAGAATATCATGGTTTTTATATGCACGCAGAGAAAAAATATGGTTGCGACATGATCGCAGCAACTATACTATGATCTCTAAACCCAGTTATGATTGCAGCAATCAAGTTGTTGTTTTTAAAATTGTATTTAATCATTTATATGGTTGTTTTAGACATTTAATAGTCGCTTCAATCATGATAAAATAATTGCAACATTCAAAAGTACAATATGGTTGTTGTAACAATGTTATAGTTAATTATATTCTCGACACACCAAAAATTTGAACATAACATGATTATAACAATCATTAGATAATCACAACTTAATGAAAATTGATTTTTGCAAACATTGTCAGGTTTATTCATCAGTTTAGTGTTTTGCCAGCAAGCAGTTAGTCGCAAAGACGCCACTTACAATTAGTACTTTAAAAAATTTAAGGCAATTTGAGTTAAAAAATTGGATCATCGCAGAAGGGAATGAAATACAAAAAGCTACTTTATATAATTTATTTATTGTGCGGTTTAAAAATAACTTTCCATTTTAAATAAAAACTTCAAATCCAAAATATTAAAGTGTTTTTTGTGCATTTTTTGTTTACTGAATGTGTTATAATTGCTGACAATAATTTTAATTTTGTAACAAATACGTTATGATTGCAGCAAATATGTTATGATTTTGTCAATAACTTAATGGTTTATACAATCATTTAATGTTAGCTGAAAAAAATGTTATAGTTGATGAAATTTTTTAGAAAAATGCCATAAGTTTATTGCACATCATTGATGTAAAACGCAGGTTTCCACTAAATTGAACCAAAATTAATAAAAATGGTTTCATATTTATAAAAACAACATTTAAAAACAAAAAATAAATTATTGGTGTGAACTTTATCAAAAAAAAAAAAGTAATGAAGAATTTCTATAAATGTGTGGTATTAAAGCATAATATATTTTCTCAATTGAAAAAAAATATATATATGTATATTAAACTGCAATCATATTATGATCATATAATGATTAACATTCTTTGTTGCCTTCAATCATATTAACATTATTGCTACAATCATATTTCCAATCATAATATGACGCTCTTAAATCATGATCACCGCAACCATGTTTTTTTTCTGCGTGTGGTATAAAAAGTGATAGAGGGTATGTAAGTTTGTCATTCCGTTTGTAACTCGTCGAAATATCGGTATATTACCCTATAAAGTACATATATTCATGATCCCCGATCGATTTTAAGACATTCTAGCGATGTCCGTCTGCTGTCTGTCTGTGGAAATGATGATCACGGCCAAAACATTACACGGAGATGACTGAAACTTAACATATTTATTGGAAGTTCTCCCGAGAAGTTTGGTATTGCATTTGAGCGATATCGGTTCAGCGGTTCAAAAGTTATGAACGAAAATGTAGGGACAAAAAAAATTTCGCGCACATTTTAAAAAAAAAAAATTTCGCGGACATTTTTAAGAACATTTTTTTACGAAAATGAAAGGAGACCTCAAAAATGTTAGTAGATTCAACATAACCTACAAATACCAAATGCTTTTATTCGGCTGCTGGTTGACATATGTGAACATAATTAAAAACCGAATGGTATTTAAACAAGTACGAATATATTTTTTGACAAAAAAAGAAAAAAATTGCGTTTTTTTTTCCAACCATTTTTTTTGCGGAATTTTTTTTTTTTTTCGAAAGTAATTTTCTTTTAAAAAAAAGTTTTTCGCAATAATCTTTTTGAAATTGTGCATTCAGCAAGGCCCAATTTAACTTTGTTACTTGTTTTAATTAGTAAAGAAAATAATAACCTCGACCTAGAATAAATCTACTCAAAATATAATTTGAAAGGTCGTATAAAACAATTTTTAATTTTTAATAATTAGTAAAGAAAATAATGACCTCGAGCTAGAACAAATTTAAATTTAGTAATATATTTCATTTTTTTTTTGTTCCACAAAGTGTTTAAGAATTTGTAACTATTTTCAGCCTACATTTCCTACTGGCTACTTCTAGCAACATAATTGTGTATGTCTTTAGTTTGGGGAGGAAAAAAAATAAAAAAAAATCTATTTTTGTTAAGAATTGGACAATTTAAGCAATCATCTACTCGTTAATCTTGCTTGAGGAATATTAATAGTTGTAACCTGGTGCTGCATAGTTATGTCAGAAATGTCCAAATTATAGATCATAGAAGGATTTAAATATAGCATGGCCTTAACTTTAAGTGAATACAGAATGCAGCAAAGACGTATTAGTAATTGCAAATCTATATAAAAATAATATTAATCATACGCCTTAAGAATAAATGCCTTGTAAATTTTGAAATGACTACATTCAAAAACAAGTAAAAAAAGTTAAATTCGGCTTTGCCGAATGTATTATACACTCCACAATTTTAAAAAGATTATTGCAAAAAAAATTATTTAAAAGAAAATTACTTTTAAAAAAAATAATTTCTTTGAAAAAAAATCCGTAATTTTTTTCTTTTTTTGTCAAAAAATATATTCGTACTTGTTTAAATACCATTCGGTGTTCAATTATGATCACATATGTCAACCAGCAGCCGAATAAAAGCATTGTGTATTTGTAGGTTATGTTGAATCTACTAACATTTTTGAGGTGTCCTTACATTTTCGTTCATATCTTTTGAACCGCTGAACCGATATAGCTCAAATGCAATACCAAACTGCTCGGAGGAACTTTCAACAAATATGTTAAGTTTCAGTCACCCCCGTAATATTTTGGCCGTGATCGCCATTTCCACAGACAGACGAACATCGCTAGAATGTCTTAAAATCAATCATTGATCAATATTATATACACTTTATGGGGTCCTTGACCGATATTTCGAGGAGTTACAAACGGAATTACAAATTTATATATACCCTCAAGTGGGGACATAAAACTCTATTAGATTTTAACAATTTTGTTTTCGGGGGCCCTTAAAAATTTAAAACACTTTAAGTTTCAACCAAAACTTTTAAAAACATTTTGCAACTTTATACAGGGCCAAAATTTTTGTATCGTTTACAAAAATTAACATCCCAGTAGGAAAAATATACAAATCAGACATTATTTACCTCAGAATTTTATAAATGTTGACAAAAAAAAAATTAGATAAAAAATTAATTTGGTTGATCTGGGAAAAAATGCTAATGTCTTAAGTTTAATCCAAAATATAGGAGGCAAAGCCAAATTTTACCATATTTCAACGAAATAATGTCCCCATTTTACTGTTTACCCGACGGCAAAGCAGAATGTTTGTTCCGACTCATATTTATGTTAAAACTCTGTTAAAATTTCTATTAATGCCTAATTTTGAGGCTCAATCCAAAAATTTGTGTTGTTTAGTTTAAAAATACAATTGTTTCTATAAAAAATTCTATTATTCGAAGGCATCTTGTAATGAACCCTTCTAAGACATTTTTTTCATTAGTTGAGAAACTAAAAATACTTTCATAAACTAAATGGCGCCCAACGTGGGGCCCAATCTAAAAATCGTGTGTCTTTAAGTTTGAAAGATTAATTTCTCTATTCACAGAAAAAAAAAAATATTTGCCAATGAACGAAATTCATAGTATTTATGAACAAATACATAAAAATTATGAACTTTTTCATTAAAATTTTGAACCTTTATCATTAAATTTTTAAATTTTTTCATAGTTTTTTAAAAAAAGAATAAATAGTTCTTAAATTTCACATATTATGATTTATTCATAACTACCATGAAAAATTTTATAAGTATTATGAAATAGTTAATAAATTTTATGAATTTGTTCAGAAATACGATGAAAGTCGTTCATTTGAATTTTTTTTGTGTGTATACAAAATTTTAAGTTCTGAGATTTTTTTCCTTGAGAAAAATTACCTGATTCTTAGACATTCATTCTAAGACATTTTTTTCTTTAAATAAATTCAAAAATTCCTTAAAATATTAATTTTTAAACTTCTTCTTCTTCTTAGTATATCAAAACGTTTGTGCGGGGTACGTGTTACTAAAACTTAAGAACCGCTGGACCGATTGACACCAAACTTGGACAAAATATTAGTTTGTTCTGAAGCCAGGTTTCTCTTAAGTTTAATCGCGATAGGGGGCGCTGTTGTCATACTATTTACATTCTTTGTATTTATGGTACGATTTGGCTGAAATTCATAAAATATTTTTATTAAATAAATATAAGTTTTCGAATAAAATTTAGACCCGATAGGTGGCGCTGTTGTCGTCATAATTCTATTTTTTGTATTAGTGGTACGATTTAGCTCAAATTCACAAAATATATTAATCAAACAAAAATTAGTTTCCTAAAAAAAATTGGACCCAGTAGATGGCGCTGGAATGAAGTAAGTAACATTATTCTTCTTTCAGCGAAATTTTACGGCACCACAGAATCCGATAGAAGGCGCAGGGAAGAAGCTATTTAGATATTTATATCAAAGTCGACACGAAATTTATATCAAAGTCGACACGGGCCACGCCGGGCGCTTCAACTAGTATAATATAAATTTCCGAACAATTAAGAAACTAAAAATACTTAGATCAACTAAATGGCGCCCAACATGGGGTCAATCTAAAAATCGTGGTTTTTTAGGTTTTAAAGAATAATTTCCTCTTTATAAAAAAATTTTAGTTCTGAGACATCTTTCCTTGAGAAAAAAATAACCTGATTCTAAGACATCTTCCGTTATAAAAACTTCGCCATGGAAAATGGCGCCCAACGTGGGGCCCAATCTAAAAATTGTGTGTCCTTAAGTTTTCAAGAATAATTTTCTTTGTGTAACAAAATCTCAAGTTCTGAGACATCTTTCTTAGAGTAAAATTATCAGATTCTTAGAAAAATTTGGAACCATTTTTTTTTTAAATAAAATGGGAAAAAAATTTAATAATTCTGATTAGTTTTTATTAAAAAATAGAAATAGTTGGAAGTTGGAAGTATTATATTTTGAGTAGGATTATTCTAACTTGAAAAAAATTTTAAGTTCTGAGACATCTTTTCTCGAGAAAAATTAACTGATTCTAAGACATCTTTCTTTATAAAAACATCGAGACATGATTTTAATAATATTAAATATGGCGCCCAGCGTGGGGCGCAATCTAAAAATTGGGTGGCTTTAAGTTTTCAAGAATAATTTTCTTTATATAAAAAAATCTTAAGTTCTGAGACATCTTTCCTAGAGAAAAATTACCGGATTCTTAGAAAAAATATTAAATAATTCTAATTAATTTTTATTAAAAAACAAAAATAGTTAGAATTGACCTTTAAAATATTATATTTTGAGTAGGATTATTCTAGCTCGAGGAAATTTTTCTTTTACTAGTTAAAAAAATGATATTCACCATGATATTTTTGATATTAAAACCATGATAATTTCAAGAAAATTATTTTTGTGTTTTAAATTTATTTATGTTGGTAATTTTTGCAAGACTTTCAACGAAATAATGTCTGGATTTTAACAACGTCAAAGCCGAATATTCCGACTCATCTCTTTAACTTCTATTTTTTCTACTATTAAGGTAAATTTTATGTTCTGCGACATCTTTTCTCGAGAAAAATTACCTGATTCTAAGACATCTTCCTTTATAAATACTTCGAGAAATGTTTTAAATATAATAGAATATGGCGCCCAACGTGGGACAAAATCTAAAAATTGTTTTTCTTTAAGTTTTCAAGAATAATTTTCCTTAAAATTCTTTAATTTCTATTAATTCTCTACTAGGACATAACCTAAATAGCAACAGGACTATTTCATATAACAAAAAAAAAAAAACAAAAAAATACTTAATTTGAGCTTACAAACAAACAAAAAAAAAGTGTCCTGCTGTGCAAATTAAACTCATAACATTGAGACAGACAGACACATACATAGAATTTTGCTTATCCTACTTTCACTTTAATGCAGCAAACTACTACAATCATACACAAACACTTTTTTGTTCAGTTAAATACATATAGAAAATGACTATAAACAACCTAAAGCCATGACCATGATGAAGATTATGATGATGAAAATAATGACGATGATGATGGTAATGTTTATGATGCCCACTCACTAACCCACCCACACGATCAACATTGGGTGGGTCGTATTTCGTATGATTTTATTTCATTATCATATGATTTTGTTGTAGTAATACAAATTAGGAGGGCAAATATATTTAAATTTTAGATATTTGTTAATTGGAGAAGACATGGTAGATGAAAAGTATTGGCGCCCAACAAGGGGCAACAACTAAACTTGTGACTTAAATTGTTGTGCCCAGTAAGGGGCCCAATCAAGAAACTTGGGTCTTTGAGCTATGTAGGTTAAGTAAGGTTGTAAGTGGCTGCTGTCGGTTTACGTCTGCATACATAGACTTTTATGTCCTTTGTGATACCACTAGACGCTAATAGGGTTCTAGTAAAAAATCTTTTTTTCGAGGCATTTGATATAGAAAAATTCTTGGAAACTGAAAAAAACATATTGGTGCCCAACTTGGGACCCCAATCAAAAAACTTGTAAATTGTAAATTTAAAGACTGTCATCAGAACATTGGCTCCTATTAGAGGCCCACAATCAAAAGACTTGTGTTTTTGAGTTTCCAATTAAAAGTTTTTTTTTTTTTCAATACACAAGTTCTTAAATTTTCTAATTCTAAGGGACAATCAAAAAACTTGTGTCGTTGAATTTAAAATATGTTTGTTTTTAAATTTTGATATTCCGAGACATCTTGTATAAAGACTCTAAGATAGTTTTTCTTTAGAAAAATTCTTTAAAATAATAATTTTGAACACAAATAAAATTTTTAAAAATGGCGCCCAACGTGGGGCTCTACTTAAAAATCGTGTATCTTGAAGTTTTAAAGAATAATTTTCTCTATATACAAAAATCTAAAGTTGTGACACATCTTTCCTAGAGAAAAATTACCTGTTTCGTAAATATCATTCATTACAAAAATTTCGAGCCATTTTCAATGTAACAAAAAAAAAAGAATTTTACACCAAAAATGCTCGTTTTTTGGCGCCCAACGCAGGGCCAAGCTAAAAAACATTCCTGATTCAAAAATTCTAAGACGAATTGGTGATGTCAGTCTGTTTGCTGCCTTTACCACTTTCTTCTTCCTAAATAAATTCCCTCCCTAATATTATATACTTGTATGATTTATACATACATGTATAAACACTTAGGAGTATATGAAACTAAACAAGATTAATTATACCTGAAACATTAGTCAGTTATTGTTAAAGCTTTTTGACTTTCGACTTAGACACTACTGCATACTACTTCTTCTAAAGTATGATACTCTCTTGCAACTTTTGTTGTTACAACTGTTCCAAATGCTCCTTCATGTTCATCTGTTTCTGTTTTTTGGTCCTTGTCATTTAATACTGCAGGATACATTTTCACACTATTTTTCTTTTTTTGTGGGGGAGGGGAGGAGTGGAGTATCTATGTTGTTTTTCTGTTTGTCAAATCTATTTTTCCAAAAAGCAGAAAGTACAAAAATCTTAAGGTACGGTATTAAAGATGGAAGATTAATGAGTTGCTGTATCATTTAGTTTAAGTGTTGTTTCGAGTTAAGTGTCCTTGATTTTAAGTAACGGAATTTTTTTTTCAACAAATTCAAATGTATAATTAAATTCAATAAGCTTTAGTATTTGCCATAAAATAAGAAAAACGAACAACTTGTTGTATTTGCATATTTGTCATTACAACCTATTTGGGTCAAAAAAAAAACTACAAAAAAATTTTTTATAAAATTCTACAAGTATCGATAACAAGAAATGTTCTATAAAAAATTCGATGACTATCGATAACAAAAATTTTTCTATGGAAAATTCTATAAATATCGATAACAAAAAAGTTTCTACAAAAAATTCTACAGTTATCGATACCAAAAAAGTTTCTATATAAAGTTATCGATTACAAAAAATTTTCTAATAACAATAACGATAACTTATCGATATAAAAAAAATGCTCTATAAAAAATTCGATAGTTATCGATACAGAAAAATTTTCTTTAGAAAATTCTATAGTTATCGATAACAAAAAAGTTCCATAGAAAATACTATAGTTATCGATAACAAAAAATTTTCTATAGATAATTTTATAGTTATATATAACAAAAAATTTTCTAGAGCAAATTCTAAAGTTATCGATAACAAACAATTTTCTATAGAAGACTCTATAGTTTTCTATAGAAAGGTTTTTGCTATCGATAACTATAGAATTTTCTATAGACCATTTTTTTTATCGATAACAAAAAATTTTCTATAGACAAATCTATAGTTATCGATAACAAAATATGTTCTATAGAAAAATCTATAGTTATCGATAACAAAATACTTTCTATAGCAAATTCTAGTTATCAAAAACAAAAAATTTTCTATAGACAATACTATAGTTATCGACCGCAAAAAATTTTCTGTAAAAAATTTCTAAAGAAAACTCTATAGTTATCGATAACAAACAAAATTGCTTAGAAAATTCTAAAGTGATCGATAGCAAAAAAAAATTTATAGAAAATACTATAGGTATCGATAACAAAAAAAATAGTCTATAGAAAATTTTATAGTTATCGATAACAAAAAATTTCCTATGGAAAATTGTATAGCTATCGATAACAAAAAAATTCTATAGCAAATTCTAGTTATCGAAAACAAAAATTTTCTATAGAAAATTCTATAGTTATCGAATTCAAAAAATTTTTTATAGAAAATTCTATAGTTATCGATAACAAAAAATGTTTTATAGAAAACTCTTTAGTTATCGATAACACAAAATGTTCTAAGAAAAATTCTATAGTTATGATACCAAAAAAAAGTCTATAGAAAATTCTTTAGTAGTCGATAACAACAAATTTTCTGAAGAAAATTCTTTAGTTATCGATAACAAAAAATTTTCTATAGAAAATTCTATAGTTATCGATAACAAAAATTTTTCTATAGAAAATTCTATAGTTATCGATAACAAAAAACGTTCAATACAAAATTCTATATTCATGGATAACAAAAAAATCTATAGTTACCGATAACAAAAAATTTTCTATCGAAAATTCTATAGTAATATTTCTGCAGAAAATTGTATCGTAATCGTTAACAAAAAATTCTCTATAGAAAAATCTTTAGTTATCGATAAGAAAAAAATTTCTATAGAAAATTCTATAGTTATCGATAGCTAAAATGTTCTATAAAAAATTTTCTATAGAAAATTCTAGTTATCGATAACAAAAAATGTTCTATAAAAAATGTTCTATAGTTGTCGATAACAAAAAAAATTATAGAAAATTCTATACATATCGATAACAAAAAAAATTCTATAATTATCGTTAAAAAAAAAATTATATAGAAAAATTATCGATTTATCGAAAAAATTTCTTAAGGAAATAGTTATCGATAACAAAAATCTAAATTCTATAGTTATCGATAACACAAAATTTTCTAAGGAAAATTCTATAGTTATGATAACAAAAAAAGATTCTATAGAAAATTCTTTAGTAGTCGATAACAACAAATTTTCTGTAGAAAATTCTATAGTTATCGATAACAAAAAATTTTCTACAGAAAATTCAATAGTTATCGATAACAAAAAATGTTCTATAGAAAATTCTAAAGTTATTGACAACAACAAATTTTCTATAGAAAATTCTATAGTTATCGATAACAAAAAATGTTCCACAGAAAATTTTAGTTATCGATAACAAAAAATTTTCTATAGAAAATTCTATAGTTATCGATAACAAAAAATTTTCTACAGATAATTCTTTAGTTATCGATAACAAAACATTTCTTATTGAAAATTCTAAAGTTATCGATACCAAAAATTTTTCGATAGAAAGTTCCATAGTTATCGATAAAAAAAATTTCTAAAGAAAATTCCGTAGTTATTGATAGCAAAAAGTTTCTATAGTTATCGGTTACAAATAATGCTCTATAGACAATTTTATAGTATCGATAACAAATAATGTTCTAAAGAAAATTCTATAGTTATCGATAACAACAAATTTTCTATAGAAAATTCTATAGTTATCGATAACAAAACATTTTTTATAGAAAATTCTATAGGTATCGTTAACAAAAACTTGTCTTTAGAAAGTTCTATAGTTATCGATAGCAAACAAATTTCCATAGAAAATACTATAGTTATCGATAACAAAAATTTTTCGATAGAAAGTTCCATAGTTATCGAAAACAAAAAATTTTCTATAGAAAATTCTATAGTTATCGTAACAAATAATTTTCTATAGACAATTCTATAGTTATGATAACAAAAACATTTCTATAGAAAACCCTATAGTTATCGATAACAAAAAAATGTTTATAGAAAATTCTATAGTGATCCATAACAAGCTAAATTTCTATAGAAAATTCTGTAGAATCGTTATTTCAAAAATGTTCCATTAAAAATTCTATAGTTATCGATAATAAAAACTTTATATAGAAACTTCTATAAAGAAAATTCTATATGAAAATTCTATAGTTATCAATAACAAAAAATTTTCTACAGAAAGTTCCATAGTTATCGATAACAAAGAATTTTCTATAGAAAATTCTATAGAAAATTTTCTATAGAAAATTCTATAGTTATCGATAGCAAAAAATTTCCTATAGAAAATTTTATAGTTATCGATAACAAAATATTTTCTATAAAAAATTTTATAGTTATCGATAACAAAATATTTTCTATAGAAAATTTTATAGTTATCGATAACAAAAAATTTTCTATAGAAAATTTTATAGTTCTCGATAACACAAAATTTTCTATAGAAAAATTTATAGTTATCGATAACAAAAAAATGTCTATAAAAAATTCTATAGTTATCGATAACAAAAAATTTTCTATAGAAATTCTATAGTTATCGATAACAAAAAATGTTCTATAGAAAATTCTATAGGTATCGATAACAAAAAATTTTCTATAGAAAATTCTATAGTTATCGAAAGCAATAAAGTTTCTATAAAAAATTCTATAGTTATCGATAATAAAAAAAATATAAAATATTCTATAGTTATCGATAACGAACTTTTTTATAGAAAGTTCTATAGTTATCGATAACAACAAATTTATTATAGAAATCGATAACAAAAAATTTTCTATAGAAAATTCTATAGTTATCGATAACAAAAAATTTTCTATAGAAAATTCTATAGTTATCGATAACAAAAAATTTTCTAAAGAAAATTCTATAGTTATCGATAACAAAAAATTTTCTAAAGAAAATTCTATAGTTATCGATAGGGATGAGATTTCCATGCAAATGCATGTTTTTTGTCGATAGTCTAAAAACGATATCGACCATTTATCTTTCCGAATCAAGAAATTTGCGTTAAAATGGCATCGATTTGTTTTTGCATATTTTTGCATATTTTGGTGAAAATGCATATTTTTGCATATTTTGGTTTTAAGTGCATATTTTGTGCATATTTCCAACTTTTAAGTGCATATTTTTGCATATTTTGGCATAAATTAGCAAAAACCAAATCAAAATTTATTTGTTTCAAAAACTATTTTAAATTTTAAAAATTTATTTTGGAAATAAGAAAAAAATTTTTTTTTTTTTAAATATTTTTTAACAGATTGTGTTAATTTCTAAAAAAATCTTGCTATTATAATGTTTTAAATGTTACTATTTAAACCCGGCGTTACTTTTTGCTTTTTAAGAAGTTTTTCCAATAAAAACAAGATTTTTATTGCACACATTTTATTTTTTAGTGCATATTTTTAGGTTTTTTAGTGCATATTTTGAATTTTTTAGCGCATATTTTAAGCGCATATTTTCGATTTTTTAGTGCATGAAAATCTCATCCCTAGTTATCGATAACAAAAAATTTTCTATAGAAAATTCTATAGTTATCGATAACAACAAATTTTCTATAGAAAATTCTTTAGTTATCGATAACAAAAAATGTTCTATAGAAAATTCTATAGTTATCGATAACAAAAAATTTTCTATAGAAAATTCTATAGTAATCGATAACAAAAAGTTTTCTACAGAAGAATCGATAGTAATAAATAACAAAAAATGTTCTATTGAAAAAATATTATAATTATCGATACAAAAAAAATTTTAGAAAGTTTTACGGTTATCGATAACAAAAAAATTTCTATAGAAGATTCTATAGTATCGATAACAAAAATTTTCAATAGAAAATTCTATAGTTATCGATAACAAAAAAGTTTCTATTGAAAATTCTAGTTTTCGATAACAAAAAATTTTTTATAGAAATTCTATAGTTATCGATAACAACAAATTTTCTATAGAAAACTCTATAGTTATTGATAGAAAAAAATATTCTATAGAAAATTCTATAGTTATCGATAACAAAAAATTTTCTATAGAAAATTCGATAATTATCGATATAATAAATGTTCCTTAGAAAATTCTAAAGTTATCGATAACAAAAATTTTTATATAGAAAATTCTCTAGTTATCGATAACAAAAAATTTTCTATAGAAAATTCTTTAATTATCGATCACAAAAAAAAATTTATAGAAAATTCTATAGATATCGATAACAACAAATTTGTATAGAAAATTCTTTAGTTATCGTTAACAAAAAAAATTCTATACAAAATTCTAGTTAACGATAACAAAAAAATGTCTATAGAAAAGTCTATAGTTATCGATAACAAAAAATTTACTCAACAACTTTTCCTTAACAAAATTTATTACTTATCGATTTAATTATCATCCCTTTTCCATCCTTAATTACTAAAAAAAAACCTTGACCACTATTTGTAAATTCTTAAAATCCATTAATCCTTAAAAAAGCATTTGCGATTTTTTTGTTTTTCCTAAAAATTAGTTGTAAGTACTAGTTTTCTCATCTTATTATCCTTGTTGGTGCATATACAAGCAAATAACAAACTGGATATCAGTGGATTAACTTTGAACATTTAATCACTATAATTCCACTCGAATCTCAATTAAAAGTAGTTTATAACGTAAACAATAATTGCTTAGTAATTGAATCAAATTTTCATTTACTTGCAACTTGCAACCAATACAACAACAACAATAACAACCAGCAACAATAAACTTACAACACCCACATGCTGCTCACACTACTACCAGGGACACACGAACGAAAAAAAAAAATTCACCCAACAATTTAATACCCCCAATAGGATTTAAAAAAGCAAA
Organism: Pegoplata infirma; assembly: GCA_963921195.1. Lineage (NCBI taxonomy): Eukaryota > Metazoa > Arthropoda > Insecta > Diptera > Anthomyiidae > Pegoplata > Pegoplata infirma. The sequence goes on from OY992538.1 coordinate 209,192,644, forward strand.
AAAAAAAACTGATGGTTAATAGAAGAATTGCTAGAGATAACAACAGTAGTCAAGAAAGAAGGGATACGAAAAAGTATTTGGAAAATTTAGAATGACAAAGCGATTTGATTAAGGAGCAAACCAACAAGAAACATTACTAAATTTCTAAAAAAAATAAAAAAAACTGGCGCAGTCGCTTTTTATGAAAATATATTAATACAAATTTTGCACCAAAACCTCAAGTTGGAGGCCCAACATGAAATTTTTTGTTTAGGCTTAAAATAAAATATATGAAAAACAGTTTCCATTAACAAGACAAACCGACATGTAAAATCCTACTGATGATAACACTAACTTGAGTGTTTGAAACCGGTATTGGAAGACCAGAAATGTCTGTAGTTTTTAGAAATTTAACTTTTCTTCTGCATTTTTTAACTTAAACCCTTATAATGTCATCCTATTCTGAAAAGCTAAAACAAAACTTGTCAATCCACGTAGTAACCCAAGCCAGAGCCCCAAGTTGGGCGCCAAAAAAATCTTAAATATTTGATGTGATGTAAAATACATTTTTTTCGATTTGAAAAAAAAAATCTTTAAAAGCGAATAAATTTTATGAAAATATTGGACCAGCTTGGCCCATTAACCATTTCTAAAACTTCGTTCATAGTAAACCTCTTGTTGCAACAGCAACAGAAGAAAATAATACAGCAAAAAAAAAAACATGAACATAAAACATAATAGGAAAACAAGTAAAAGATTTCCAACCATACACAAGCGCCATCAATTCAATTCAAAGGCAAAAAAATAAAAGAATTTTGTAAAATGAAAAAATAAAAAATTAAAAGTTTTAGAATAAAAAAATCACATCGACCCAGTACACGGCTACCATCATACAATGGAAAATTGTAGCAGGATAACAAAAGAAAAAAAAAAGAAATACGAACAGGAATAAAGGTTTTGTTGATCAACAACAAATTTAAAAGCTTAACATTCGATGAGATAGTTTATTAAAAAAAAATAAAACATGTAAAGAATGCAAAAATCGAAAGAAATAAACTTGAAAATGAACAACAAGAACTTTAATGGTGGAATTAATGAGAGTTCTTTTAAATACCCTACTCCTAGAAGGTGTTCTTAACTATTGGAAATTGGAAGAATTTGGATTTTCAACACGCATCAATAGAGAAATCGATTACTTAATAAAATAAAATAAACGTGGATATATCACACAATTTTACAAAGCGTGGCCCCTAGTTGGGCGCCAAATATTCTGTATAGTTTTTTATGGCATAAAATACAAAATGTTCTTCTTGATAAATTCATTGAATCGAATGATATTTATCAAAATATTGAACTAGCTTTGCCAAAGTTCCCGTTTCAATTGTCAGAAACCCATTGATTCGCCAATCAAAATCCTCATCGAAACTAAGTTCTTATAAAGTCCCATTATCCAGAAAAATATGTACTAAATTGAGTTAAGAATGGCATTTAAATCAACAAGATCAAATAATGTAAACCTAGAACAAATTATACAATTTCACAAAGTTATGCAAATCGTGGCCCTGAGTTGGGCGCCAAATATTTTAAAATTTACCGTATAGCGGAAAATATGATTTCTTTTTAAATAGCTAAACCAACCACTACTAAACCAACCACTGCCGAAATATCTCTTCTGAGAAGTGATATCAGCTCACTTGTGCGCTTCTGATTAAAAGAAGGCCAAATCTGACGTGCTGTCTCACACGTCAATCCATTTGCACATCTCAGATTATTGTTTGTCGCGTAACAAAGCCGTAAATTTAGCTTGCAAGTTTGAAGAGGTATACCATCACATTTCAATTAAGTTGGAACCTGTAAGGTAGTTCCCAGTCTTGCAAGCTTATCGGCATTGCAATTACTTGAATTATCTGTGCCCTGTCAAAATATATGTTGAGTGCGGTTGTGGACAAGACATTGCAACTCAACCAGTCAGTCACTTTCTTTGTTGCCAGCATCTCTGCATGGTAAGCACTGCAATGATCTGGCAATCTTGAAGCCAGGCTCCAACCAAGCTCTTCTAAATAGACTTCAAAGCCCACTTGTTCTTGCTGCCTCGATTTATCCGTACAAAAATTTATGGAGGATCCACTACCCGAAATGCTTCTCCAAGACCTGGATACTGTCATTGTGGTAAAGTGGCGCTTAAAAATTCTCATAGATGGAGCACAGTCAACATTTTGTGGTAGTATTATATTCTTCAAGATCGCGATATGGCCACAATCACCGCTCTTCCAATGCAGTGTACTATTAAGTCAAATTTCCGAAGGAGCCGCATATTGCCACCCTAAATATGTCTAATGGAATCAGGTGAAGTAGGATTCTTAATGCAGCCGTAGGTGTAGTACGAAGAGCACAAGTGATGCACATCGACGCCATTCTATGTACCTTCGTGATAAAGACCCAGTTCCCTATTGTCTCCAAAGCAGGCCACCAGACAATGATTCCGCACAGCAGAATTGGACGCACCCTTGCTGTATAAATCCGATGAACGACTTAAGGGCTTAAACCCCATCGTTTTCTTATGGCCCTTTTACAGGAATATAAAGCAATCGTTGCTTTTCTCACTCGTTCCCCAATATTACGCCTGAAATTCAACATCCTATTTAGAAATACTCCCAGATACTTGGCTCCATTTGAGAAGGAAATTTCAGTGCCGTCCAGAGAAATAGGATCAAAAGCAGGAATCTTATTTTTCCTTGTAAACAAGTCAAGCTCTGTTTTACTTGGATTAACTCCCAGACTACAGCCTCTTGCCCATTTAGACAGATCTTTCAGAGAATTCTTAGGAATGTCTCTCAATGTTGGAAGATGCTTTCCCTCTAACATCATCGCGACATTGTCAGCATATGCGACAAAATGACAAGCACGTGCTTCTAGAGAGAGAGCAGCACAAAATTCAGTGCCAGGTTCCAAAGAAGTGACAAAAGAAGACCTCCCTGTGGTGTGCCCCTAATGACAAATCGAGATATGACGGACGCTCCCAATTCAGACGTTATTCGTCTGTTGGTAAGAAGATTACCAATAAAACCATTAAAACAATCCAACGCTTTACTCCCAAACTAGACAATGCCACAATTATCAAGTCTGGGATGACATTATTAAAAGCCCCCTCTATATCAAGACAGGCCACCATAGTGTACTTCTTTACCGAAACCGATCACAACGAGCTCATACAGAGCTGTTTGCATTGAGCTACCCTTCTTGTATGCATGTTGCCTTATCGAAAGCAACCTCGGAACAATCACTCTACGCAAATATGAGGCTATCATTTGTTCCATTGTCTTTAACAAAAAAAAAAGACAGACTAATTGGCCTAAAATCCTTCGAAGCTGTGTGGGATAAAGACGACTCTGGTATTCCTCCATTTTCTAGAAATATACGACGAGTTTATGCATGCATATAATCTGACACTTGCTGCATTTCAGCTGGGATTATACCATCAGGTCCTGGGGATTTATAGGGTCTGAAGCTTTAATTCGCCCAGATTAATGTTGAAATATTTATTATTTCCGAAGCAATTTCAAATGCTTGTCAGAACGTACCCAAAGTCAGAACGTACCCAAAGCTTGAAACGGCGTCATGGAATTACCCGGAAAATGCGTGTTTAGAAGAAGAGTCAGCAACTCTCCACTGGAGGTAGACCACACCCAATTGGGATCCTTCAGGTATCCCCGGGTGCAAGCAGATGAAGCCAGATCCTAAAGCAGCTTGGAAATCTCAGAATTGTCTGCTATGTTTCCACAAAAGTTTTTCCAAGAATCACATTTGGCAATTCTGCCAACTTCTGATCAATTGTATCTTTCGAATAAGAAAGATATTAAAGAAATCTGTGATTACGAAGTAAGACCTTTTCTAAATACAAATTAATTTAATTGCTGAAAGAATTTAAACGTGACTAAAAATAATAAACCAATAAAAAACACATAATTGTACAAACAAACTATGACCCGAACTGGGCGCCAAATACTATGTTATTTTTGGCATGGCGAAAAAAACAACATTTTCGTTCTTCATAAATTTCCCAATAAAATCTGTTGAAATAAGACGATATTTCTTCAGAAATAAGCTGATTTTCCAGATGAAGTCAGCAGATATAAAATAAATCTATGATTCCAAAATTAGACCTACACGTATCCTTAATACAAATAATTTTAATTGTTAAAAGATTTTAATTTAAATAAACGTGACTAAAAATAATAAACCGACAAAAACACACACAATTTTTCAAACAACCTGTAGCCCCCAGCTGGGCGCCATATATAATGTTGTTTTTGGTATGGCGTAAAATACAGCATTTTCGTTTTTGATAAATTTCCTAATAAAATCTGTTTAAATAAGACGATATTTATTCTGAAATAAGCTTTTCAGCTGAAGTCAGCCGATAAAAAGGAATCTATGATTTCGAAATTAGACCTATACTAATCCTTAATACAAATTGATAAAATAGCTAAAATATCTTAATTTAAATAAACGTGACTAAAAATAATAAACCGTGAAAAGACTTACAATTTTACAAACTATGACCCCAAGCTGGGCGCCAAATATTATGTAATTTTTGGTATGGCGAAAAATACAACATTTTCGATTGTACTAAATATCCAAAAAAAAAAAAAATCTGATGAAATAAGACGATATTTCTGTTATAGGCAGATTTTTCAGCTGAATTCAGCCGATTTTGTTTGAAGATAAAAATCTAACAAACCGTAACTTCCTAAATCAGCAGATTTCTTCCAAGAACCCAAGAGTCCGTTTCTTTAAAGGATTTTTTTTAAGTCCAATAGTCAATCAAAGAGATGATTGGTTTTTATACTGTTAAACTTTATGACATATTTTAACATAAAATCTCTTTCCAACCATAAGTGTTTACCTTTTTTTATAAAATTCTTTGAGAGAAAATAAAAAACATTCATTTCACTACATATTTCCTCATCCTGTTATAGACTTTTAATAGTCACATAATTTAACCAAACAACAAATACATTTCAAAAATATTTAAAAAATTCTCCAAAAAAAAATACATTTATGTACACAAAAAGAAAAAAAAAAAAAACTCAACCCTAAATTCATTGTTTTGTCAATTACTGTAGGGTATGATATGATCACTCATAACTGTCTGTTATCTATCCCTTCTAGTTTGTCCAAAAGTTTTTCTAGAGTTTTGGTTTTTTTGTATTTTGTTTTTTGTTCACTTTTTTCCTATTTTTTTATTTTTTGGTAACAACATACCATGTACATGATGGAAGAAAAAAAAAAAACAACACAGGACCAACAAATAAAAAAGAACTCTTTCGAGCATAAAATGTTGTCTTGTATGACAGTAAATATTTTTGTTGGTGGAAATGCTACGACAACAGTAACATGAACTGGAAATAGTAAAAGGAGACCAAATTTTAAATTATAACGACAAAAAAAACACCGAATCGACCTTTCAGAATGCAAATTTGTGAAGACTTCATAAAAAATGCAGTTGACACAACTGGAAATATACCAACCTCATTTTAGAAAAAAGTCACAAGCGATTAGTTGGTTATCTTAAGTGAATTAAGTATGACAACCGCAACACGTGGAAAACAACTACTTAGCGATGCGACAACTTCAAAAATGAGGTTAGAGTATTTGTGATTATGACAACTGTTTTTTCTTTTAAGTAAGCTAAGTTGTTAATTTTCCTGTAGCTCAGATTTTTTCGTTTGGCTAATGGGATTGTGTTTTTAATCTCCTTTTAATATATTCTCCTTCCTACTACAATGACAACTACCACTGCTGACTGCGACAACTACTACTACTACTTCTATAACAATTGTTGGTAACTGGCCGAGTATGAAGTTGAATGCATCCATCCATCCAGTAGTCAGCCAGCTATTCCAGCTTAAAAATAGTGTGAGTTATCATGTTAGAAAACATTGGCAACACCACATTGTGTACTTCATTATTTGTATTTTGTGTCTTTTGTTTTCTAGATATTTTTTTTATATTTCATTGTCATTGTATATTTGAAACTCTACTTACGTTTTACCTCCAGTTGTCGTCGTTGTAGGTTCTATATTAGATTCTATGGAACAGCAATGTAAGCATGTGTGTCTGAGTCAGTGACTCTGTTACTTGCTCTGTTACAGGAATGAGTATGTTTTTTGTATATTGGATTTGTATGAACAAGTTGTTTACGAAGGATAATTGGAAATTTTTTATAAATTTCGAAAAAATTAATGGTGCCCTAATCTGGGCGCCATATTATTTATTTTTTTTGTTAGTCTGAGATCAAGTCTACTAATTGCGAAATAATAATTATAAACATTATTATTATTATATTATTCTATTTTTTTTTTTCCTCTAAGAAAAATGTCTCAGAATCTGAAACCTAACGTTGGGCGCCATTCTAATTTTTAGAACTATGATAAAATGAAATTTGTCTACACGAAAAATGTTCCAGAATCTGATAAATTTGCTATAATCAAAATATATAAGTATCTAAAAATGTTTCTATAGAAAATGTCCTAAAATTTTAGACTTCACCGATGTTAGTATCTGATTTTTTTTCAAAAGAAATAAATAAATTCAATTTAAAATTCTGAAGTAATTCTTTTGCAAAGTTAAAACCTGAAAAAAATAATCGCTTATCCATTTCGAACTTCCAACTACCAATTAAGAATGTGGCGCCCCACTCTGGGCACCATTAATTCTTATGTTAGTCTGAGATCAAGTCTAAAAATTGCGAAATAATAAACAGTTATTAAATATTATTCTGTTTTTTAAAAGTTGATACTTTATAACGCAACCGGTTCCTCTCTTAAACTTTTGTTAATATTGCGACCAAAATTCAACTTCGTGTATTAAGTTTTTTTTTTTACGTTTTATTTGAGAATTATCGGACAAGATATATTCCAGCAGTATTCTGGACAATATTCTGTACACTACTGCATTTTGAAGTTCTAACTGACAATAATAAATGTACGGCCCCAAGGAGGGCGCCATTCTTTTTTTTATACCCTCCAACTACAGTATGGGGGTATACTCACTTTGTCATTCCGTGTGTAACGCATCGAAATATCGGTGTAGGATCCAATAAAGTACATATATTATTGACCAGTGATCGATTCTAAGACATTCTAGCGATGTCCTTCTGCCCGTCCGTCCGTCTGTCCGTCCGTCTGCGGAAGACACGATACAGTCCAAAATAAAAGCGCTAGACTTCTGAAATTTGGCACATATATGTCTAATGTTCATAGGCTGGATAAGTTCGGAGGTGGGCAAAATCGGACCAGGGGGAAGTAAACCAACCCATGAAAAAAGGAAACTTTTTATAGGTTTTTTTGTATTTTTGTTAAACAAATGAAACATTTTTATGCTTGAAAAAGTTGAAAGTCTTGGACTTGGACCCAGGGGATTTGAAAATGACTTTTTTTGGTCCGCCCCCTTTTGTGGCCGTGGATATTAGCAAATACTTTATATGATGATGAAATTGTATATCTTTTGTACAAAAATCATAGTAATTGAATTTGTAAACATTTTTGACCAGAGAGAAGGTGTCCCCAAGGACCTCCGACAAGCCCCCCCCCAAAAAAAAAAACGCCCCTGCAATTTTTTTTATTATTTTTTTTTTAACGTTGGAGGGTATACAAGATTTGGCACAGCCGAATTTAACACTCTCACTTGTTTATTGTAATATCGCGCACATTTTAATGATCAATCTTATAAGAAATGGAACATGATTATCTTATCGCTATAAAATTGCTATTTTCCTTACAGGTCCCCCCATTGAAACTAAGTTCTGAAATTCTTCTAAAGAAAAACTGCCTAAAAATGTGAGACATATACGAAGAACTAATTGTCAAAAGCTACCATCATACCAGCACTGCTAAAAAAAATGGTCCCTATGAATTTTTAACTTCCAGCTGGCACTAAAGTGGCAGGCCCCACGTTGGGCGCCATTCCGATTTTTAGAACTATGATAAAATGAAAATTGTCTACACGAAAAAAGTTTCAGAATCTGGAAAATCTGCTATAAGCAAAATGTTTTATAACCTAAAAGTGATTTTTAAAAAAAAACTTCAAAAAATCTTAGACTTTACCGATATAGGAATTTGAATTTTTTTTCTAGAGGAGTGTATTATCAAAGGTCAAAAATCTGTATACATTCCTAAGTTGCTAAAAAAAATGTGTACTCTTTACCACTCTTTCAACTGACACTAGGTAATGTCAGGCCCCACGTTGGGCGCCATTCTGTTTTTAATTTAATTTATCTACCCGAAAAGAGTTTCAAAATCTGAGAAATTTTCTATTGAAAAATGTTTTCTGATCGGAAACTTTATCGATAAAAGAAATTTCTCAGGACCTGAATCTTTTTAAGTAACTGTATCAGGCGTTTCATGATCTGAGACTTGTTCTATACAAAAAAGGGGCAGAACTTTTGTATCGCCAAATGTCTCACAATCTGAGACTTTTTCTGTAGGAAAAATGTCTCTGAATCTAAGACTTTTTCTACATGAAAAATGTCTCAGAATTTGAGACTTTTTCTATATGAAAAATGTTTCAGAATCTGACACTTTTTATAGGAGACTTTTTCTGTAAGAAAAATGTCTCAGAATCTGAGATTTTTTCTATAAGAAAAATGTCTCAGAATCTGAGACTTTTTATATAAGAAAAATGTCTTAGAATCTGAGACTTTTTCTATAAGAAAAATGTCTCAGAATCTGAGAGTTTTTCTAAAGGAAAAATGTCTCAGAATCTGAGACTTTTTCTATAGGCAAAATGTATCAGGATCTGAGACTTTTTCTATAGAAAAAATGTCTCAGAATCTGAGACTTTTTCTATAGAAAAAATGTCTCAGAATCTGAGACTTTTCCTATAAGAAAAATGTCTCAGAATCTGAGACTTTTTCTATAAGAAAAATATCTCAGAATCTGAGACTTTTTCTATAAGAAAAATGTCTCAGAATCTGAGACTTTTTCTATAAGAAAAATGTCTCAGAATCTGAGACTTTTTCTATAAGAAAAATGTCTCAGAATCTGAGACTTTTTCTATAAGAAAAATGTCTCAGAATCTGAGACTTTTTCTATAAGAAAAATGTCTCAGAATCTGAGACTTTTTCTATAAGAAAAATGTCTCAGAATCTGAGACTTTTTCTATAAGAAAAATGTCTCAGAATCTGAGACTTTTTCTATAAGAAAAATGTCTCAGAATCTGAGACTTTTTCTATAAGAAAAATGTCTCAGAATCTGAGACTTTTTCTATAAGAAAAATGTCTCAGAATCTGAGACTTTTTCTATAAGAAAAATGTCTCAGAATCTGAAACTTTTTCTATAAGAAAAATGTCTCAGAATCTGAGACTTTTTCTATAAGAAAAATGTCTCAGAATCTGAGACTTTTTCTATAAGAAAAATGTCTCAGAATCTGAGACTTTTTCTATAAGAAAAATGTCTCAGAATCTGAGACTTTTTCTATAAGAAAAATGTCTCAGAATCTGAGACTTTTTCTATAAGAAAAATGTCTCAGAATCTGAGACTTTTTCTATAAGAAAAATGTCTCAGAATCTGGGGGGTTACCGCGTATTTCGATTCGATACGGAAACGTTTTCGAACAGAATTTTGTTTTGGCAAATAATTAAAAAGAAAAAAAATTTTTCGTTACAAAATTCTTTGGAGCCCGTCAGATCTTCTTCAAATAATGTAAAAATATAAAAAAATATAATTTTGAGTAAACCAATTTATTGTTACGGCATGTTGAAAATTTCCGAATTCGAACGATTTCTTTCGAATAAAGTTACGCGGTGACCCTCCTGAGACTTTTTCTATAAGAAAAATGTCTCAGAATCTGAGACTTTTTCTATAAGAAAAATGTCTCAGAATCTGAGACTTTTTCTATAAGAAAAATGTCTCAGAATCTGAGACTTTTTCTATAAGAAAAATGTCTCAGAATCTGAGACTTTTTCTATAAGAAAAATGTCTCAGAATCTGAGACTTTTTCTATAAGAAAAATGTCTCAGAATCTGAGACTTTTTCTATAAGAAAAATGTCTCAGAATCTGAGACTTTTTCTATAAGAAAAATGTCTCAGAATCTGAGACTTTTTCTATAAGAAAAATGTTTTTTTTTTTCTATAAGAAAAATGTCTCAGAATCTGAGACTGTCTCAGAATCTGAGACATTTTTCTATAGAAAAATGTCTCAGAATCTGAGACTTTTTCTACAAGAAAAATGTCTCAGAATCTGAGACTTTTTCTATAAGAAAAATGTCTCAGAATCTGAGACTTTTTCTATAAGAAAAATGTCTCAGAATCTGAGACTTTTTCTATAAGAAAAATGTCTCAGAATCTGAGACTTTTTCTATAAGAAAAATGTCTCAGAATCTGAGACTTTTTCTATAAGAAAAATGTCTCAGAATCTGAGACTTTTTCTATAAGAAAAATGTCTCAGAATCTGAGACTTTTTCTATAAGAAAAATGTCTCAGAATCTGAGACTTTTTCTATAAGAAAAATGTCTCAGAATCTGAGACTTTTTCTATAAGAAAAATGTCTCAGAATCTGAGACTTTTTCTATAAGAAAAATGTCTCAGAATCTGAGACTTTTTCTATAAGAAAAATGTCTCAGAATCTGAGACTTTTTCTATAAGAAAAATGTCTCAGAATCTGAGACTTTTTTTATAAGAAAAATGTCTCAGAATCTCAGACTTTTTTTATAATAAAAATGTCTCAGAATCTGAGACTTTTTCTATAAGAAAAATGTCTCAGAATCTGAGACTTTTTCTATAAAAAAATGTCTCAGAATCTGAGACTTTTTCTATAAAAAAAAATGTCTCAGAATCTGAGATTTTTCTATAAGAAAAATCTCTTAGAATCTGAGACTTTTTCCACAAGAAAAATGTCTCAGAATCTTAGACTTTTTCTATAAGAAAAATGTCTCAGAATCTGAGACTTTTTCTATAAGAAAAATGTCTCACAATCTGAGACTTTTTCTTTAAGAAAAATATCTCAGAATCTGAGAATTTTTCTATAAGAAAAATGTCTCAGAATCTGAGAATTTTTCTATAAGAAAAATGTCTCAGAATCTGAGAATTTTTCTATAAGAAAAATGTCTCAGAATCTGACAATTTTTCTATAAGAAAAATGTCTCAGAATCTGACAATTTTTCTATAAGAAAAATGTCTCAGAATCTGACAATTTTTCTATAAGAAAAATGTCTCAGAATCTGAGACTTTTTCTATAAGAAAAATGTCTCAGAATCTGAGACTTTTTCTATAAGAAAAATGTCTCAGAATCTGAGACTTTTTCTATAAGAAAAATGTCTCAGAATCTGAGACTTTTTCTATAAGAAAAATGTCTCAGAATCTGAGACTTTTTCTATAAGAAAAATGTCTCAGAATCTGAGACTTTTTCTATAAGAAAAATGTCTCAGAATCTGAGACTTTTTCTATAAGAAAAATGTCTCAGAATCTGAGACTTTTTCTATAAGAAAAATGTCTCAGAATCTGAGACTTTTTCTATAAGAAAAATGTCTCAGAATCTGAGACTTTTTCTATAAGAAAAATGTCTCAGAATCTGAGACTTTTTCTATAAGAAAAATGTCTCAGAATCTGAGACTTTTTCTATAAGAAAAATGTCTCAGAATCTGAGACTTTTTCTATAAGAAAAATGTCTCAGAATCTGAGACTTTTTCTATAAGAAAAATGTCTCAGAATCTGAGACTTTTTCTATAAGAAAAATGTCTCAGAATCTGAGACTTTTTCTATAAGAAAAATGTCTCAGAATCTGAGACTTTTTCTATAAGAAAAATGTCTCAGAATCTGAGACTTTTTCTATAAGAAAAATGTCTCAGAATCTGAGACTTTTTCTATAAGAAAAATGTCTCAGAATCTGAGACTTTTTCTATATGAAAAATGTCTCAGAATCTGAGACTTTTTTTATAAGAAAAATGTCTCAGAATCTGAGACATTTTCTATAAGAAAAATGTCTCAGAATCTGAGACTTTTTCTATAAGAAAAATGTCTCAGAATCTGAGACTTTTTCTATAAGAAAAATGTCTCAGAATCTGAGACTTTTTCTATAAGAAAAATGTCTCAGAATCTGAGACTTTTGCTATAAGAAAAATGTCTCAGAATCTGAGACTTTTTCTATAAGAAAAATGTCTCAGAATCTGAGACTTTTTCTATAAGAAAAATGTCTCAGAATCTGAGACTTTTTCTATAAGAAAAATGTCTCAGAATCTGAGACTTTTTCTATAAGAAAAATGTCTCAGAATCTGAGACTTTTTCTATAAGAAAAATGTCTCAGAATCTGAGACTTTTTCTATAAGAAAAATGTCTCAGAATCTGAGACTTTTTCTATAAAAAAAATGTCTCAGAATCTGAGACTTTTTCTATAAGAAAAATGTCTCAGAATCTGAGACTTTTTCTATAAGAAAAATGTCTCAGAATCTGAGACTTTTTCTATAAGAAAAATGTCTCAGAATCTGAGACTTTTTCTATAAGAAAAATGTCTCAGAATCTGAGACTTTTTCTATAAGAAAAATGTCTCAGAATCTGAGACTTTTTCTATAAGAAAAATGTCTCAGAATCTGAGACTTTTTCTATAAGAAAAATGTCTCAGAATCTGAGACTTTTTCTATAAGAAAAATGTCTCAGAATCTGAGACTTTTTCTATAAGAAAAATGTCTCAGAATCTGAGACTTTTTCTATAAGAAAAATGTCTCAGAATCTGAGACTTTTTCTATAAGAAAAATGTCTCAGAATCTGAGACTTTTTCTATAAGAAAAATGTCTCAGAATCTGAGACTTTTTCTATAAGAAAAATGTCTCAGAATCTGAGACTTTTTCTATAAGAAAAATGTCTCAGAATCTGAGACTTTTTCTATAAGAAAAATGTCTCAGAATCTGAGACTTTTTCTATAAGAAAAATGTCTCAGAATCTGAGACTTTTTCTATTAGAAAAATGTCTCAGAATCTGAGACTTTTTCTATAAGAAAAATGTCTCAGAATCTAAGACTTTTTCTATAAGAAAAATGTCTCAGAATCCGAGACTTTTTCTATAAGAAAAATGTCTCAAAATCTGAGACTTTTTCTATAACAAAAATGTCTCAGAATCTAAGACTTTTTCTATAAGAAAAATGAATCTGAGACTTGTTTTTAAAAAAAATGTCTCAGAATCTGAGACTTTTTCTATAGGAAAAATGTCATGGAATCTGAGACTTTTTCTATAGGAAAAATGTCCGTGAATCGGAGAATTTTTCTGTGGGAAAAATGTCTCAGAATCTGAGGCTTTTTCTATAGGAAAAATGAACATGAGATTTTTTCTATAGGAATAATGTCTTAAGAGTCTGAGACTTTTTCTATAGAAAAAATGTCCCAGAAACTGAAATTTCTTCTATAGGAAAAATGTCCTAGAATCTGAGACTTTTTCCATATCAGAATCTGAGAATTAGTCTACACTGTAGACTCTTTAGTAAGAAATTCTCAAGATCAACAGTGACTTTATTTAGTCTTCCTTCTAGTTTCTTTTCAATTTACCTCCTGATTTGAATTTAGCAGTATTAGTTTGTTTTTATTTGATTTGTGTTGTTTTTTCTTGGTTTTTGTATTGTTTTTCGTTCCTTTGGTTAAAGTAACTTCAAGTTTTGTATGGAGTATTTTCAATCCTTTTATTAATTTTTTTTTTTGTATTATTTCTTTTTATTGTTTTCTATTTCTTATTTGGTTTGGTATTATATCTCCTTACATTTCATTCATTTCTCAAGTGTATTTTAGTTGTCGTGTGTCTTTGCGCTTTTGTTAAGTGTTTTTTGCTCAATTAATGCAATTATATAAAATTCCCTGTTTCTTATGCTAATTTGTAAAACTTAATCTGTATCGTAGGGTGTTTGAAGTTTTTGTGGAGTTTTTTTTCTTCTTTTTTGTTGTTGCTTAATCTTTGCAAAGGAGTTATTTTTTAAATTTTTTTTTTAATTGAAAATAATAGAAAATAAAGTTTTGTTGAAATTATGTGAACAGTAGAAGAAAATAAGATTAATTGACTGAGGTGTTTTTAACAAAACCATTATTTGTATAATTTTTTTGAGGAGGTAAAGGGATTTTTCAATCAAAACAACGAAGGTGGTTTAGAATCTTTTTCTGTAAGAAAATAATGCCGCAGAGTTTAAAAATTTTTATATAGAAAAATGCCGCGGAGTCCAAACATTTTATGTATTTTGGCCCCTAGTTGGGCGCCATTTCGGTCCTTGTCTAGACACTTTCTTATACCCAATTCAGGCCTTTAGGTCTTTAGATAAAAAATTTTGCAAAATTTGTTACAAAGACTTTATATATTTTATATATTTTTGCCCCTAGTTGGGCGCCGTTTCGGTCTTTGTCTAAACAGAAAAATTTGTCGGAGACACTTTCTTATACCCAATTCAGGCCTTTAGGTCCTTAGGTAAAAAATCTTGCAAAATCTGTTACAAACATTTCTGTATAAAAAAAGTTCCAACATTTTTCTATAGAAAAAAAGGTCCGAAACTTTCTATAGGAAAAATGTCTACAAAATAAATTAAAAATGCTGCAGAGTCCAAAAATTTTTCTATAGAAAAATTTCACAGTCCAAAAACGTTTTTTTTCTTGTTATAAATGTCTGGCCCCTAGTTGGGCGCCATTTTATTTTTATGTCTAAACATAATGATGTCTCAGAGATTGCGATTTTTCCTTTAGGAATAATGTGTAAAAATCTGAGACACTTTCCTAGATACAAAATCTAGCAGAATTTTTTAACAACAACTTATGTAGAAAAAAAGTTCCAAAATTTTCCTATAGAAAAAACAAATTTTTATAGGAAAAATATCTTAACATTTTTTTTAAGGAAAAATGTCTTATAGTCTGAGAATTTTTCTACAGAAAAGATAGTGTTTTTTTTTTTGTAGTGAATGTCAAGCCCCAACTTGGGAGCCATTTTTTTTTTTTTTTAAGGTTTCAACAGAAGAATGTCTAAGAATTTAAGACTTTGTCTATAGGAAAAATGTTTAAGAATCCAAAGCACTTTTTTCTATATTTATTTTTCTAGAGGAAATAAGTTTTGGAATCAGTCTTTAGCAAAATGTATTGACAATTTTTTTTTTTGTAGAAAAACCGAAAATCTTTAGAATATTACAATAATAAAAATATAACAATAATAAAAATATTCAAAAATAAGACTCACTTTTTCAAAAACTTTCTATGGAAAAAATATCTCAAAATTTGTTTAAAGGAAAAATGTCCCATAGTCTGGGAATTTTTCAACAGTAAAGATTTTTTTTAGTGAGTGTCAGGCCCCAACTTGGGCGCCATTTCGTTTTAAAGGCTCTAATTGAAGAATGTCTAAGAAATTAAGACTTTGTCTATAGGAAAAATGTGTAAGAATTCAATACACTTTTTTTTACATTTTTCTATAGAAAAAAAGTTTTGGAATCATTCTTTAGCAGAATGTCTTGACAATTCTTTTCAAGAAAAACCGAAAATCTTTTGAATATAACAATAATAAAATTAAATTTTCGAAAATAAGACTCACTTTTCCAAAATTTTCTATGGAAAAAATATCTCAAAATTTGTTTTAAGGAAAAATGTCACATAGTCTGAGATTTGTTCAACAGCAAAGATTTTTTTAGTGAGTGTCAGGCCCCAACTTGGGCGCCATTTTGTTTTAAAAGTTCTAATTGAAGAATGTCTAAGAATCTAAGACTTTTTTAGACAGGAAATATGATAAAGAATCCAATCCAATTTTTATTTTTATATAGTTAAAAAGTTTTGGAATCATTCTTTAGCAAAATGTTTTGCAAATTTTTTTAAGAAAATCCGAAAACCTTTATTCATATGACAATAATAAAACTAAATATTCGAAAATAAGACTCCATTTTTTATTTTGCTAAGTCCTGAAATCTGCCTGCATACCAGGGCTGAAAAAAAGCACTCATCCATTTTGAAATTCCAACTGGAACTCAAAAATATCAAGCCCCACTTTGGGCGCCATTATTTTTTTTTTTTTTGTTGTTTGTCTAAGATCAAGTCTAATAATTGTGCAACAATAATTTTATACAGTGACAAAATGTTATTATATTTTTTAAAAGTTGATATTTTATCACAAAACCTGTTTCTTCCTTGAACTTTCCTTGATATAGTATCAAAAATTCAACTTCCTCTCTTAGTTTTATTTGGAAAAAATGTTTTAGATTAAAATAAGTAACGGAAAAGATAAGCCGTGTAACGTACCAGTACATCAGCGTTGTCAATATTCTGAACACTATTGCATTTTGAAGTTCTAACTGACATTAGAAAATGTCGGGCCCCAAGTTGGGCGCCATTCTGTTTTTTTGTGACTGAGATAATCTCTAATTTCCTTTCTTTTTCGGGACAAAAAAGGCATAAAATGCGAGACTTAAAAAAAAATAAACGCCGTGATTAACCAGCATAAAAAATAGTCCCTATTGCATTTTCAATTTCCAACTGACACTAGAGAATGTCGTGTTCCATTTTGTTTTTAGAACTATGATAAACTGAAATAAGTATGGCCAAAAAAATTCAAGAATCTGATAAATTTACTATAAGCAAAATGTTTTATAATCTAAAAATGTTTTTGTTGAAAAACGTCCTTAAATCTAAGATTTTCCCGATATCAGAATCTGAATTTTTCTAAAGAAAATGTTTTGAAACACGTATCTACTTCTATAGCAAGTGTTGTGGCAAAGGTCAGAAATCTTTTAGCATACCACGGTTGGTAAATAAAAATTACCACTCTTCCATTTTGCACTTCTAACTGACACTAGAAAATGTCAGGCCCCACGTTGGGCGCCATTCTGTTTTTAGAACTAAGACTAACTCCAACTGGCACAAGACAATGTCGGGCTCCACTCTGTGCTCCATTTTGTTTTTAAACCGATGATCAACTGAAATTTGTTTACACGAAAGAAATTACAGAATCTGAAAATTTTACTAAATGTTTTATAATTTAAAAATGGTTCTTTAGAAAAATTTTGCAAAATCGATGGTAGAATCTAAATTTTGTTAAAGAAAATGTTTTAAAACATAAATATACTTCTAAAGGTTTTGTTGAAGGTAAAAAATCTGTGCGCATACCAGCACAATATAGCTTTTTTGTAGTGAATTTCAGGCCCCTGTGTGGGTGCCATTTCGATTTTAAGGTTTAAAACAAGAATGCCATAGCCATAATCTAAGAATCTAAGACCTTATCTATAGAAAAAACGTGAAAGAATCAGAAGCCCTTTCTTTTGTAAAAAATATCTGAGAATGTAATCATTTTTCTATACTAAAAAAGTTTTGGAATCTTTTTAAAGCAAAAATGTCTTGACAGTTTTCTATAAGAAAATCTGAAAAACTTTTCCAGAATCTAAAACTATTTTCTCTATAAAACAAACACATAACAGGTTAACTCCTTAATTTTACTTTCAACCCACTTTAATTTGATCTTTCGCAAAACTTGCCATCTTATTCTTAACTAACAATATGAAGAGTATAAAAAAGTTTCCTTTAAAAATTTTATATTGTTGTTCATGTATTCAAAATTTATCATGTGACAACATGTGTGTATAAAAGCTTTTTTTTAACCATTTTTCCGTTATTTTTACTCCTAAATAAAACTCAAAACATTGCCATGTACTCAGTCGTATCTATGGAAAACAATTCTTGTGGAAAAATTGTTGTATATGAAAAACAACATAAAAACAAGTAATGAAAAAGTTAAATGCAGCTTCAGCGAATTTATGAATACCCTTCATAACATGCAACAAAATTTGAGGAAAAAAGTGTAAATAAAAACGTTGGAAAAAATAAAAAAGAGTTGGTAAAATTCATAATCTTCGAAGAAACTTGAAGAATTTTATCATTTGTTTTTAACGAAAAAGTTCATCGTATTGGACTTAAGCTGACACCCTTTCTTATAAACACTCCACAAAATATGGAAATGACCAAAAATTTTGATGTGTCCATACACTTTTGGTCATAACTTTTTAAGAAAAATGTATTAGAACCTGAAAAATTTTTCAAGATAAAGATTCTTTGATAAATTTCTATAGAAAATATTCGAAATTCGGAAGCCTATTTTCTAACCAACAATAAACTGATTAGCAAAAATCTCAGGTTCTCTGTCTCGCTCTCTACCTGTTCGTTCATCGTTTTCAACAGTAGAGAATGCCGGCCCTGCGTTGGGCGCCATTTTTTTTTAGATTTCAACAAAATAATGTCTCTTTAAAGCTTATGATTTTCTAACCTAAAACAAATTGGTAAGCAGGAACCGCGTTGCCAACAATCTGGACAACTGACCCTACATAATGACATGCCCTTTGTTGGGAGCCATTTTTTGGCTTAATAAAAAGAGGATTTTAGGCTCTGAAACTTTTTCTACACAAACCTCTTCAGAATCTAAGAATTGTCTTTTCAAAGGATATGCTTTCAAGGATATGCTGGTAAGCTGGAACCTCCTACATCCGCGTTGCCAAAAATTTGGACAACTGACTCTAGATAATGTCAGGCCCTTTGTTGGGAGCCATTTTTTTGGCTTAATAAAAAAAGGATTTTAGGTTGTGAAGCTTTTTCTATACAAACCTTTTCAGAATCTAAGAACTGTTTTATAGAAAACAATTATTCTATTCATATAAAAACAATTTCAGAAAAAAAAGAAATCCTGGATTAAAAGACATTTTGCCTATTTAAATAACTCTGTGATACACTAAAAAAATACTTTTGATGTGACTTTGTGTGACAAAAAAGGGCATTAAACTTGCCACCCTCAAATTTGAGTTGTTGTCAAAAAAAGTTTTTTTAGGACTAAAAATTACCTAAAATTTTCAATGTGCACCTTCACTTTTAGTCATAACTTTTCAACCGCTTAATCGATTTTTCTGAAATTCAATACCAACCAGTTTAAGACATAAATAAAAAATAAATTATAAAAATCAACCGTCCACAATGCTAAGTTTGGCAGTAAAACCTATTATCACAGACAGATGGACTCTACTAAATCGTACCACTGAGTTTTATGCAAAATGACATCCCAAAAGTAACGCTCGATCCCAAAGTGTAGTGTATAATAAGAACAAATAACACTGGCTGCTGCGTAAGTCATACTAAGAACAACAAGAAAACAAACGAGAATTCTTAATTTTAAAATTTAACATATTTTTGCTACTGAGCAAGCATAAACATGCATAAAAATACACAAATACAGATGCATACTCAAACATATAGGGTGTTTTTTTTACTGTTACCGAACTTTAAATTAAAATACAGTAAGGAAAAATATTTTTATTATCAATCAAACTGACTTTATTGGATAGATAATTTTATGACATTTTTGTTTAAAAATGATTTGGAACCATATCGATACCAAAAATGGCTCGTACATGGAGTAATCTGAACCTCCATTTTCACACAATTTTCACAGAATTTGAGGCCGTTTTTCGAATTTCTCCAATAACTCGTCGAAGGTTTATTTCCAGGTGTTTAATTGTCTCTAATTTATCGGCAAAGACAAGTTATTTTACATAGCCCCACAGAAAATAATCCAATTGGGTTAAATCAAACGATATTGGTAACCAATTAATAGGATCTTTGAATAAAATTTAAGTTCAACGAAAAGAAGCATTTTTTTGATAAAAAATTTCTACAATTTGGAAGCGTTGCTCTTATGTAAGTCTTTGCATGATAAAATGTCAAACCATACTTAACAAAACACAACTATCAGCAGTTAGATCGATTGTCAAATAAAGCAGTATTACCATTTCAAAGTTGTGAACCTCTAAAAAAAACACCCTATATTATGACGCGTCATGTGGTTTTTAACTGTAACAGTATTAAATGAAAATATATACAAACGTAAGAAGGTTGTTTTGGAAATTTTAATGTTTGAATAAAGATTCTGAGACAAATTTCCTGATTCGGAGACATTTATCAAATTCCTAGACATTTTTTACAAATTCTAGAAATTTTTTCTCAAAGAAAAACCTTCAGATTCTAGACATTTTCTTTAAAAAAATTCTTTGTTCTAAGACTATCTTTAAGATTCTGAGCTGTAATTCCAATAAAAAAGTCTCAGAGCCTGAAACATTACTCTGTTCTGACCTCAAAAACTACATGGCGCCCAACGAGGGGCCAAATATTACGCTTCTGAGACAATTTGCTTTTAAAAAAAATCTTTGATTCTAAGACAATCTTTAAGATTCTCGGCAGTAATTGCAATAGAAAAAGTATCAGATCCTAAAGCGTTCTTTTGTTGTGACTTTTAAAACTATATGGCCCCAACGAGGGGCACAAAATTGTCTATTGAAAATATAGCACTATATTGTAACCTAGCAAGCACACTAGCCTTAGCAAAAATCTTGGAACGTCCAACTGTCCAAATGACCTCTCGTTTGGTGCAATTTTGTTATTAAGGCTTTAGTATAGAAATGTCTTGAAATATTAGACTTTTTTAATAGGATAAATGTAACAGAATCTAAAACATTTTTCATACAGAAAAATTTTAAGACACCTCTCCTATAAAAAAAATTCTTAGATTCTAATTTTTCATTTCATTTAGCAAAATTCTTAGAACCTCTGACATTCATTGGTCGAGCTAAAGAAGCCTGAGAAATGTTTCCAACAGAAATGATATGTTTCTATTGAATATGATGTATTTCTAAAGAAAATATCTGAAATTCGGAAGCTGATTAGCAAAAAACCTTCTACCTGTTCAATCGTCGTTTTGAACAGTACAGAACGTTGGGCCCACGTTGGGCGCCATTTTGTTTTTAAGGTATGAACAAAATAATGTCTCTTCAAAGCTTATGGATTTCTAACCTAAAACCGACTGGTATGCAGGAAACTCCCACACCAGCGTTGCTAGCAATCTGGGCAAACATGCGATTTGAACTTTCAACTAAAGCTAGAGAATGTCAGGCCCTTCGTTGGGAGCCAATTTTCGGTTTACAAATTTTTAAGGATTTTTCTATACAAAACTATTTTAGAACTAAAGAATTGTTTTTATAGATAAAATTATTCTATTCATACAGAAAAAAAATCAAAAAAAAAAACAAGTAAGAAAATGTTAGTCGACCGGTCTTGACGAAAATGGGTTTCAAATCCAAACATGAACCGATTGGATATATCCTTCGTTAGATCTTTAATTAGTGTAAAAAAAACACACACGAACCAATTTTAAGTGGATTGTTTTTCTGGAAATTTTTACCAGAATATCGGGAGAAATTTTTATACGGGGACTGAGTCCAAAAATGGTCCAATTATATTAGATTTGGTAAGGTTACCAAATTCCACGTTGAACACCTACAAACACAAATTTAACAAATATTTCTTATTTTCATGAATTGTATGAGACATTTATGTGAATATCGGAAGGGGGGTTTGTATGGGGACTATAAGAAGAACTGTTACGATTCCTTTAAGATTTGAAACATTGATTTGCAAACACAAAATATATTTAACTGCCAAATTTCAAAAGTATACCTATTATAATATGGTTATTAGAGCCATTTGACACAAATAGGTTAGGTTAGGCTGCTGACGTTTTACGTCAATACACGAAGACTCTGAGGTCCATTGTGATACCACGGAACTGTAATAGGTTTCCCTGCTAGTCCCTGTCGTTAAACCATTTCGAGCTTCTAATGAAACTCCTTAGATATTGAATTTTGACATCCGACAAATCAGAAAGATCGTGCAGCTTCCTAGATCCCAGTGAAGTAAGTCTCTGACCAGAAAGTGCCGGACAATGGCAGATAAAATGTTCGATAGTTTCCAACTCCCCTTCATCCATGCAACTTCGGCAAAAATCATTCGACGGCACATTTAACCGCTCTGTGTGCTTCCCTATAAGACAGTGTCCGTTAATTAAAGCAACCACCGTCATAATCTCACCTCTTGGATACGATACCAGCTCACTTGTGCGCCTCTGATTAAGAGAAGGCTAAATCAGTCGTGTTGTCCCACACGTTCATCCATTTGCCCATCTTTGATTAGTCTCCATCGTGAAACAAAGCCGTAGGTATTGCTTGCAAGTTTCTAGAGGCATAGCAACACATTTCAATTCTGTTGGAACCTGTAAGGTAGTTCCCAGTCTTGCAAACTCGTCGGCTTTGCAATTCCCTGGAAGGTCCATATGAGTCGTATGTTAAACTGTTTGACCATCTCATTTAAAGACATGCGGCAGTTAAGGGCAGATCTTGTTTTTAGAAACATTGAATCCAGGGACTTGGGCAGATCTTGTTTTTAGAAACATTGAATCCAGGGACTTGACCGCGGCTTGACTGTCAGAGTAGATGTTGACTGCGGTTGTAGACAAGACATTGCAGCTCAACCAGTTGAGCCAAATTATAAAAGGGCATTTGTATGAGGGCTAGGTCTAAATATGAACCGATTTTTTAATTTTAATAGGCTTTGTCCTTGGGTCAATAGAAGCTTAAGTTTCAATGTTCATACAAATCGATTGATGGACAGACAGACGGACGGACATCGCTAAATCGTCTCAGAAAGTGATTCTGAAGCGATCGGTATAGTTACAAACATCAGCACAAACTCATTATACCCTCTGCCACAAAGTGGTGTAGGGTATAATGAAATTCCGGATTCTGAGACATTTTTTTCCTATTTTGATAATTTCCAAGAACTGTCAAACTAAGATACGCATTCCGTGAGCAAACCAGCTTTGACAACGGTCTGGGAACTCGTGCGTTTGGAACTTTAAACTGACAACTTTAGAGATTATCGGGCACTCGATGGTCGCAAAATTGTTTTTTATCCATCAACAGTAGAATGTCTGGTGATCTGAGACATTTCTTTAGAAAAATTGTGAAAAGAATTTGGAAATATGTAAAAAATGCAGTAGAATCTAAGAATTTTCCTTTTACAAAATATTTCAAAAGAAAAATTATCAGATTCTGAAAGTATTTTTTTATAGAAAAATTTTGAGAAATTCCAAGTAATTTTTTCGTATAGAAAATTCAGAGTTTCTGAGACATTTTCGTACAAAAATGTTTTCAAATTCTGAGACAATGTTGCTTTTTATTTGTAGTAATAGGCGCCCCAGTAGGCTAGTAGTAGGCTATGAGTCTGGGGGTCGTGGGTTCGATTCCCAACAGAGGCCTTGGTCTGTTTCGCTACAACGAGACGAAGGTCATTGTTACCAGTTCTCGGTTAGGTAAAATTAGTATATGATTTGTAATTATATGTTAATTCTTAATAAAATAAAAAAAAATATTTGTAGTAATAAATGGTAAAAAAAAATAAAAATGTAGTAGTATTTATTTATATATATTCGATTAGAGTATTTTTCTAGCTCGAGGTCCAAACATTCTGTTTATGATATTCTCATAATAAATTATTTTTTTTATAAGTTTAAAAAAGTTACTCATCTTATAGTACATCTGTACATATTTGCTTCATCCTTACTAAGGGATCTGCAGCAGATTGTGAAATATATGAAATATTATCTGTGGTTAGATGTTTGATTGACCAACAATCATTATCTAAAATCTGCTGAAAATTTCTTTATAAAATGTTTGGGCCTCGAGCTAG
This sequence comes from Pegoplata infirma, assembly GCA_963921195.1. Classification (NCBI taxonomy): domain Eukaryota; kingdom Metazoa; phylum Arthropoda; class Insecta; order Diptera; family Anthomyiidae; genus Pegoplata; species Pegoplata infirma. The sequence goes on from OY992538.1 coordinate 209,216,171, forward strand.
CATAATACTCTAATCGAATTATTCTGAGACAATTTTCAAAAATTTTCAGATTCAGAAACATTTTTCCTATATAAGAATTGACAGATTCTGAGCAGGGCTGTCAGATATGGCGATTTCTCGCCAAACGTGGCGAATTTAAAATGTGTTTGGCGACGAGTTTTTCGATTTGGCGACGTGGCGATTTTTTGGGGATTTCTTTGGCGATTTTGTCAAATTATTTTCTGAATATTTTAAAAAGATGAGTAGAGCCATCTATTTGTCAAATTATCAAATTTTATTTACTTTTGCTGCGCTTAGACAGTAAAAGCTTTTTTTTACATTTTCGACTGACTAAGCGGCTCTTTATGAATTGAAACAAAAAAAAAACATTTGAGAAATTTGTCCAGTGTCTAGGAGAGCCAAAAACTATTATACGCGAATCACAAAAAAAATAATTTGAGTTGAGGGTGGGTTGTACAAGCCTAAAATAAGGAAATTCTTTCCTTATTATCCATGGCGCTCAGACTTTAAATAGTCCATTGTACCGTACCCAGAAAAAAATTAATTACTTTTTTTCTAAAATTTCACACTATTGTAAACTGTTGTTGAGTAAAAATAGCGATAAGAAAATTAAGAAATATTCAAGACCGATTATCATGGATCTATTGGGGTTTTTGCATAAAACAAGCATAAATGACTTTTGAGGGAAATTTATTGCCTATAGACAGATTTTAGAAATAATAAGCAAAATTTATAAATTACCGATTAAAGTAAAAAAATACAAAAACTAAAAAAAATCGACTTCTGGCGATTTTTATGTATTTTTCTAGGTTTCTGGGGATTTTTAGTATTATTATTTTCTAATCATTATTAAGAAAACAAAATATATTTTATTTAAATAAAAATAATTATTTTTTTTAACAAAAACTGAAAAAAATTGAATTCTGGCGAGTTTTGACATCCGATTTGGCGATGAGCGTCAAAAAATTCTGACGACCCTGATTCTGAGACATTTATTTAGTCCGGCCTAAAACGCAAAAAATGGCGCCCACTGTGGGGCCAGATTTGTTTCCATTGAAAAATGTTAAGATTCTGACAACTTTTTCTATAAAAAAAAATTTGATAATCTAAATTCCTTAGCCGATTATTTTCTAACCTGCCACTCTTTTAAACTAGCAAAAAACACCAACAAAAAATTTGCAAACGTAAAAAAATGTAAGAATATACAAAAAAAAACACCTAACGATAACTTCCGCCATCATATGTATTTTACCAGAACGTGTACTATGATGAGAGTAACTAAGTATTTGTAGAAAATGCCAAAGGCTGATGTTATGTGTGTTCATATCTTTCCAGTTAAAAAAAAGCGTAAATCTTGTATTTTTTTGCGTTCCGTTTTCATTTTTTTTTTGTGGTTCATTGTTTATGGTGGTACTATTGTGGGCTAAGTTTTCAAAACACTTTTTTTTTTGTTTGTTATCATGGAATTTTTTTTTTTTGCGAAATATGAAGTTGTGAATAAATGCAGTTATGAAATTAGTAAGACGACTTGAAGGTGAGATAATTTAAAAACTCTTTCTCAGTTGAAACGACTTAAAGAAATATATTTTTTATATATTTAGATGTCAGTTTAAGAAGTCTGGCCACGAACTATTTCCAAGATTAATCAGTGGCGTAAAACACAGCAAACACCACTGTGCGTAGAAATTCAGAGAAGAAAGTGGAGCTGGATCGGACATCGGACACTTCACAAGCAACTGTTTGATATTGCAAGAAACGCAATAGAATGGAATTTTTAGAAGCTGTAAAACAGGATGACCTCATAAATGGCGAATACAAATCTACACCACGTAAATACTATTGCGATGGACAGATCTGAGTGGAAGAAGTTTAACTTAATCTAATCGATAGTATTTTCAAAAGTCCATTGACGAAATATGCTGCTTACAAGTCAGGTTTTCTGCTACTGATTTCTTTAAAGGTTACATTGATGTAAAGGAGATAGAAAGAAACGAACACTATCTCTACATCAACCGAGCAGAGACTGAAATTACTGGATCCATTAAGTTTTTGGACTCTTTTAAATTTCGTTTCTTGTAGTTTATGATCTCTTTAATCTCTTCAATAAATCTTAGTCTTGTTAAAACCAATAAAGATTTGTTAACACCATCTTGAAGAGAACATTGTACAGTAGTGTTTTAATAAAGCAACTCAAATTTAACCTTTCAATGCTACAATTATGATGGGTATGGTAAATTCGACCCAGTAATTTGATAACTCTTACTTTTTTCTAACGTTCTTTGAACATGTTTAGACATTATCAAATGTTATCTTGAACAAAATATTAAGGCATGTTGTACTAACATTATGTATGTATTTGTATTCATAAACATGTGTGTTCTTTTTTTTTTCTTATATGCCATTGATGTGTATGTGTGTGTGTGTTTGCCCCTGTATAAGTGTTAGTATGTATTAAATGTAACAACAATGTTTGTACATGAACTTACACACATTCGAGATTTCGTCTTTTTTTTTTGGGTAGAAAACAAAAAAAAAATATTGAAAACTGAATAAAACCTTGTGCAGGTTGCATGAGAGCTACTTCTTCATTCAACTATTCTAATATATACTGGGGCTTCATCTTGTTCTTCTATACACAAAAAATAAACCGGACCAAATTTGGGAAGACTAATGAGACTTTAAAGCCACCACTAACGAAATCTTAACTTTGGAGAGTGAAAGAAAAAGTAAGAGCTTTCCAGATAGGGAGCATCCTTCTTTTTATGGGAATGGTCCTAAGTTATTGTTTGCATATTCTTTACCTAGAACCCCACGTTGGGCGCCAATTACAATATTTTACTCTGCATCCGGAAACATGGGTAAAAGATCTTCGTCACTGCTAAGACATTTGAAAGCACTTTCGTAAAAGAATGAAAATTCCTTTTTATCCCCTCATATAAGTAGGACTGTTCCCATCTGGCAAGCCAAGCAACCAACTCTGGTGGCTTGGCTTGTTGTAGATTTAAAACAACAGAGTTTTTCGGCAACAGAAAGAATTATCTCTATAATGAGTTGTGCGTCGATGTCCAATCAACGACAAACGCGTGAGCTCTGCTAGAGAGGCGCGTTCTACGACCAAATACACGTCTATCCGGGATGAGGTCACCTATCTCAGCAGAATACTCCGCATGGAAATATCGATAAGAAAAAGATACCAAATTTTCTATTGAAAAATTTATTAATATCTAAGAAATTTAGAAAAAAAATATCAGAAATTTGAAAACACTTTTCCTAAAGCGCAAAAGTTATCATTATTTTGTAACTTAAGACATACTCCAAAGCAGGACCGTTCCCATCCGGCAAGCTTAGCCGTGTGATCTGACAGAACAACATCTTGGCCAAACAATATGCGCATACATGTAGAACCGCGCAATGGACGCCTTTTTCGCAGATGTCTTGGGGTCTGAACATTTTGCTGATAAAAAATAAAACTTTAATCTTCCGAGATTAAAGCAAAAATCTGAAATTTAAATCACTTTCCTAAAGAAGAAAAATTCAGGCGCCCCACGTTGGGCGCCAATTATTATATGTAACAAACCTTTCTGAACCTAAGAAATTAGTACAAAACGGGAAAAAAAATTTCCCTGGTCCAATTTTGCCCAATTTCAAACATAAGCAGCCTATGACCAAAAAAAAATTGTGCCAAACTAGATCTTTTGGTGTTGACTGAACCGTGTCCTCTATAGCCGTCTGAGAATCGATCATAGATCAATAATATATTTACTATAAATACTTAGGGTCCTAAACCAATATTTCTTTAAGTTAAAAACGAAATGAAAAAGTGGGAAGGTATAAAAAGAGGCCCTATATTGGGCGCCATCTATATTATGCAAAACCTAGTTTACCGCGGTCCTATCCAAAATGAAACCACGCGATTCTAGTCTGCTTCTTCAGTCTCTTCAGGTCATCTTTATCCTTAAAGTAGAAGATCCAGCTAATGACTGAATGGTCTTTGAAACGATCATAGATCAATAATACCTCAACCCATATTTCGATAAGTTAATGACAAAGTGAGTATAACTCCGTACTCTTGTGGAAAGGGCCCTACATTAGGCGCCATCTATATTATGTAAACCCTAGTTTACCGCGGTCCTATCCATGGTGAAACCATGCTACTCTAGCTTACATGCGATGGTACAAGGGGGGCAAGGGAAATCCCACCCCAACCAAATTTTAAAAAGAAAAAAAAAAAGAAAACAAAGAAAAAAGAAAGAAAAAGGAAGACAAAAATAAAACAAAGAATGAAACGTTCTAACGTTCTTCCAAAGGGAAAAAAAATTCAAATCCGAAAATTGTTCATAGAAAAAAATTTGAAAATTTTTAAAGGAAAAATTAAAAAATTTAATAGAGAGAATCTGAAACATTTTAAAGGAAAAATTTGACTACATCAGAAAATTTTTTGTGGAACAATATCTGTCAGTCTAGAAGTTCTTATTATGAAGAGAAATTTTCTTTGAGAAAAATTCTTGACTTGTTGTTAGACTTTTCCTATAGGCAAAATGTATTCAGATTCTAGACTTTTTCCATAAAGAAATGCCTCAAAATCATAAACTGTTCCCATAAGAAAAATGCCTCCGAAGCTGAGACTTTTTCCATAGGAAAAATTTCTCAAAATCTTAAGACTTTTTCTATAAGAAAAATGCCTCCGAATCTGAGGCTTTTTCCATTGGAAAAATGTCTCAAAATCTAAGACTTTTTCTATAGAAAGAAAACATGTCTCAGAATTTAAGACTTTTTATACAGGAAAAATATCTCAGAATCTGAGACTTTTTCTATACACACAAAAAATTATTGGCTAAAAATTTTCAATTAAATGTATTGATCAACAAAATTTAAATGAGTCAATCAATGTTTTAATTAAAATTTTTGCTATTTTTTGTTACAAATTTTCAACATACCAGATTTTTTTCGCTTTAATTTATTTGAAAAGATTAATTCAAAAATATGCAAAATAATCGGGGTTTACTTTTTTTATTGTTGGCAACATATTGGAAAGCAAAAAAGATGAATTTTTTGATAGTTTTGTCATAAGCTTACAATTCATTTGTTAAATCAATCATTATTTTGATTGACTTTTAACAAAAAATTTATCAATTTTTTGATCAAAATCGAAAAAATGTTTGATTGAAATAATTTTCAATCAATCACCTACAATTTGATGATTGGTATAACAATTTTTTTAATTGGAGGAATTTCAATCAAAAAATTGATTGAATCCGCGTTTTTGTTGGTTGAAATTCGTTTCAAATTTTTTCTGTGTAGGAAAAAATGTCTAAGAATCTGAGACTTTTTCTATAGGCAAAATGTCTCAAAATCTGAGATTTTTTCTATAGGAAAAATGTCTCAGAATCTGAGGCTTTTTCTATATGAAAAATGTCTCCGAATCTCAGACCTTTTCTATAGAAAAACTGTCAAGAATCTTAAACTTTTTCTATAGGAAAAATGTATTAGACCTTTCTCTATAGGAAAAATGCTCAGGATCTGCGGAAAACTGTCTCCGAATCAGAGACTCCATAGGAAAAATGTCTCAGAATCTGGGAATTTTTCTCTAGGAAAAATGTCTCAGAATCTGAGAGTTTTTGTTATCGGAAAAATGTTTTCGAATCTGAGTCTTTTTTTAACAGGAAAACGGTTTTCGGATTTTAGACCTTTTCTATAGGAATAAGATCTCAGAATCTGAGATTTGTTCCATAGGAAATAGTCTAAGAGTCTGAGACTTTTTCTATAGGAAACAGGTCTCAGAATTAGGACTTTTTCTGTAGGAAAAAGGTCTCAGAATCTGAGACTTTTTCTTTAGGAAAAAGTGCCAGAATCTTAAGACTTTTTCTATATAAGAAAAAGGCCTCAGAATCTGAAACCTCCTATAGGAAAGGGTGTCAGAATCTGAGACATTTGTTTTCTACACGAAACAAATGAAAAATGTCTCAGAATATGAAATCTAAAATTTTATGGTTTTATAGCTTTCCCATCACTTTTTTTGCAAAATTGGTGAATTGATGGTTTTTTTCGAAGTGAAAAAATATTTCGCCCCCAAAACTGAAAAGCTATATCCGCCACTGCTAGCTTACTACTTCAGTATCTACAGGTCTGCTTCACCTTAAAAGTACAAGATCTGGCTACTATAAATTTCAAATTTATAAGGTAGTTCTTAAAACTGCTTAGACATATCAACTTCTCTAAGTAAAGGGAAACAGAAAAATAAAATCGATGTGGAATTAAGTAAGTAAAATATCCTCTTCTTTATCATAGAACCCCAAGTTGGGCGCCAAAGGCAATTAGACTTCATAGAGAGAAACATAAATGTAAGTTAAGTGCAACAGTGAAAATTAAATATATGTGGAGTTTACGTTAAAAAACGAAGAACATGTGAATTTCCTCTACATAGTACATATATAACAAGGGCCCCTAAGTGGGCGCCATTTAATTTATGAACTACTGTTTAATCAATGCTTAAAAAAGGAAACCATTAGACTGATTTGGAATTTAGGTTAAAGGACAAAGTAGATTTGATAAAACTCTCCACAGTCTGTACTTGGTGCCCCACGTTGGGAGTCATTAGTGTAATGGAACTCTTGTTCTAACAACACCGAAGAATAAAAGTGTGGTAACGCTATGAACCATCTAATCTAGGTGAGTTGTCTTTTGACTCCAGTACTTCTAACCAAACATATCCTTTTCTTAAAAACTTCAAGACAAACTTCAATGGAAACGATTAGTCGCTATGACTTTGGAACAGTTATAGCAGTTACATATTTCACATGCAAAAATGTTTTGTCAACTATCAAGTATACATTGAAACACAAACACATTTTATTGTGTTCCCCCCTTGCCTTAGCCCTAAGTATAAAATGGCAACAACGAAAAAAAAAGATACTTCTCTATGATGGCATTTGTGTTTTTTTTTCCTAGTCTAAGTTGTTGTCCTGGTTGGTTGCATGTTACTTTACTTAGCAGTTGCTGCTGCTGTTGTTGTTTTTGCAACATTCACATTTTGTTTTTTTTTTCTGTTCTGTTCGTTTCTCGTTTATAAGCTGCTTAAAAATGTTATTTTTAGTTTGCTCGCTCGAAAGCCTTAAGCTCTTGTTCTGACATCAACTTTCTCTACTTCATACATTAAAATGGGAAACAATTTTTTTTGCATATTGTTTTTTTGCACGAGCAACTAAAATGCGAAAAAAGAAATTGTCTAAAAAAAAGACGCCAAAATATGTGACTGCGACAATTGATAACAAAAGTTATATTAGACCTGTGAAATGTGAATAAACGAATATATTTTTTTTTAGTTTGTGTTAAGATTACATATTTGAATAAACAAATTTCATTTAAAATTTAAGGTAAAATATTACAAAAATTTTCGTTTAACAAGATTTTTTTTGGTTAGCTTTGGAAATTTTCCAAATGTTCCAAAAGTCGGAAGGTTAAGGCTACACGAACACTTCTTCAAAAAATGAATAAACACGATTACCTCACAAAAATCAAGTAATATGTGATAGCAATGATATAAGACCATGTCCTGGACTTTTCAGGCGACTTTCATCTACGAGGACAGTTCCAGAATTAGTTCAACCAACTACTGTGTAAAGTTATGTTCAAAGTAACTTGTGACACTTTACGTCACCACATATAGATTCTAGGTTCCATTGTGTCAACACAGAACCACCAAGGACTTGTCCCACTACAAATCGAAAAGATCTTGCTGTATCATAGATCTCAATAAAATAAATATTTGTTTATTGAGCACTGGACAATGGAAAATAAAATATTAGTGCCACACCAATCAGATCGCCAAAACCTATTTGAACCATATTCGGTATTTGGAAGTACGTTGTATAAATTTAGCTGTAGGCCAGATTTCCACAAAGGCAATCAACGACGATTCTTATTGTCTAATTTAAGAGGCGAGGATAAAGTTAAGGATTAGTTTTAAAATGATGCTGCCGAACGCTCGGTCAAGTTGAAAGAAATCTGTTCTTAAATACCTCCATTCTCATTCTCCACCTCTTTTCTGGGAAGTGAACGTAGAACAATTCCGCGGGTATTATTTAGATTAATACAGATCAGTCATGAAGTTTCTCCTTTCAATCCAATTGCCAATCTTTGATAAGTCTCTTACCAGTTTCCAGTAAGCCAAATAAAATTCCACATACTTGCAAAGCTGACAGTGAATAGCACTGGAAATTAACGTCTGGACTCACATCGAACTCTTATGTGCACATATGTCTCAAGAAACTCATTAGCACAATCTAGGCTTTGTTCCCCTAAAGAGACTATTTAGAAATGGAAAATGTGATGAACTCACCTTGGGAGAGTGAAAGACAGGTTTCTGTGCGCTTCTTATTAAGAAGGATCAGTTCTGTCTCCAAATTATACATAAATCTTAGCCATTTTTGGTTTCTTTTCTGAATTCTCAAAGTGCATGCTTTAGTTAGGTTAGGACAGGTTGTGGCTACTAACGTTTTACGTCAGCATACATAGACTCTGAGGTCCGTTGTGAAACCACGGGTCTGTTATAGGTTTTCCTACGAGCCCCTGCCGTTAAACCAATTGAAACTCCTTATGAAACTTTTAAGATATTGAATTTTGACATCCAACAAATCAGAAAGATCGTACAGCTTCCTAGAGCACAGTGAAGCAAGTCTCTGACCAGAAAGTGCCGGGTAATGGTGCCCGGGTAATGGTGCCCGGGTAAGGGTACAAGCTTACGATTTTCCTGTCTTCTTAGCTATTTGGCGTTAGTATTTCATGAAATTTCCTAACCAAACTTATTACTCATGTCATTTAAAGACATTGATAGTAATATGAACGCGGCTTGACTACAGGAACGAATTACGAATGAATTAGACAACATATTGCACCTCCACCAGTCAGAAACTGCCTATATCGCCTGAAATACAGTGGTTTGGTCCGAAATTCTTTAAGTCTAAGATGATATCCTTTTAGTTTGGCTTCGATCCAATCGAGTAGAAATTTTGGATCGTGTCCTTTGCCAAATTTTTCCGATTCAAGTTTCACCGGAAGGTAAATATGAGTGAAATGCTGATCAAATAGGTTTCTAGTATCCTTAAATCTCCACCAGTAAGAAACTGCGTAATCGACAGCACTTCTGCCTGGTATACACTGAAGTGTTTGGTTTCTTTTAGTTCAAGCTCCTTTAAGTGGATTCCAAGACTAGGTGGTTTACCTTTGATCTTTCTGAGAAGAAGTTTTCGACTTCCTTGCGGAAATCTTTCAAAGATTATCTGAACGGTACAGTGAAGTGAAGAGCTTATCAAAAAGGAATATTATAACAGAACAATCCATAAACAAGAATTGATTCCCACTATTCAGAAGCACTCTATGCGTATAGGTGGTTTTTAATGAATAACACGAGATATTCTTCATAATCTTCAGGCATGTTCTTAAGATTGCTTGAGTTGCATTTGTTAAACATTTTGTTAAGATCGGAGTATTTGGCCCCTAGAATTATCTTTGCTAGAATAATAACTAAACTCACAGAAAACAAATTTTATCAGAAACTTAGTTGAAGCAACAAAAAAATCTAAGAGGCCGAATTTTTTACTTGCTGTAACAGTTTTTCTGTAAAATAAGCAAATGGCGCCCAACGTGGGGTTTCCCTTTACAGGAGCTAATGACTTGACTTGACATTCTTCTGGCAAATTTACACAAAGGTTGCCACAACGAGCGATGTAATCGCAACTGATTTCGCAACTAATTTCGTGTTTAACACCAAACGAAGTAGATGGAACAAAAAATTTTGAAGCTCAAGCTCTTTGACATTCAACTCATTTGGCCGAAGCGAAATTACAGAGACTTTGCAAAGTCGACAGTGCCTACATCACTGAAAACTACCGCCTGGATTCCGATCGAACTATATGTGTCCAGAAACTCGTTAGCACAATCTACGACTAATCAGAAACGGGCAAAAGGATGGACTTTTTTCAGGAGGGCGAAGCAACGTTTCTGTGCGAATCGAAATGGCAGAATTTAACTTTTGTACTTGCAGTTTTTTTTTTTTTTTCAAAAGAAGCAAATGGCGCCCAACGTGGGGCGCCACGTTGGGCAATTCATTAGGCAATACATTGCCTAATGAATTGACCTGACATTCTTCCGGAAAATGCACACATAGGTTGCCACAACTAACGAAATTCGCAACTAAATTTGCGTGTAACACAAAATAAAGTAGGAGAAACAAACAATTTGGAAGACTAAGCTATTGAACATTCGACTCATATGAGTCCAAGGCCAAAGCAAAATCATCACTGGAAACTACTGCATATATTCCAATCGAAATAATGAAACTCGTTAGCACAATCTAAAACTAATCAGAAATGGGCAATAGGATGGACTCTTCTCAGGATAGTAAAGTAGGAGGAACAAAAAATTTGAAAGCTCAAGCTATTTGACACTTGACTCATTTTTAAAAAGCAAAATTCTAGACACTTGCAAGGTCGACACTTACATCATTGAAAACTACCACCTGGATTCCGATTGAACTTATATGTGTCAAGAAACTTGTTGGCACAATCTAAGACTTATCAAAAATGGGCACTAGAATGGACTCTTTTCAACGTTTCTGTGCGAATCGAAATGGCCGAATTTAACTTTTGTACTTGCAGTTACTGTTTTTTCAATAAAAGAAGCAAATGGCGCCCAACGTGGGGCTCAATATTCTCCTTTACTTTGCTTAAGGAATTGACCTGAATTTGCATTAAGAATTGACACATAGGTTGCCACAACTAACGAAATTTCAGTGTAGCACCAAATGAAGAAGGAGAAACAATTTGAAAGACCAAGCTATTTGACATTCGACTCATATAGGTCCAAGGCCAAGGTAAAATTCCAGAGACTTGCAAATCGATAGTGCTCACATCACTGGAAACTACCGCGTAGATTTCGAACGAAATAAAGAAACTCGTTAGCACAATCTAAGACTAATCAGAAATGGGCAATAGGAAGGACTCTTCTCAGGAGAGTGAAAGCAACGTTTATATTCGCTCCTTATTTAGATGTCCAGCATCATTACCTGTAATACTGTGCATTGTTCCGATATTCTTTAAGTCCGAAGTTCATTTAGTAGACTCCACTTGGTTGTTTTGCTTCAATTCATTCGATTAGAAACTTATAGATCGTCTTATTCGCCAAATCATTTTGATCAAAATGGTAAAAGTGAGGAGAAATGATGGACACATAGGTTCCTAGTAGCATTAACTCTCCACCAGTCAGAAACTGTCGTAATAGACAGCATTTCTACCTGGTTTACACTGCAGTATATGGTTTCTTTTAGTTCGAGCTCCTTTTAATAGACTCCAGCTGGTTTACCTTTGATCGTTATGTGGACAAGTTTATCGACTTCCTATCGGAACTCTTTCAAACCAAGATTTTTAAACGTTATAGTAAAGTGAAGGGCTTATCAAATAGGTTTTTTAAAACAGAACAATCCACAGACATCAATTTGTGTACACTATTCAGGATCACACTATGAGTATAGGTATAGATTGTTATTGAATAACGCGAGATGAACATTTTGTTAAGATCGAAGTGTTTGGCCTCGAGCATTCTCTTTGGTAGTAGAACAACAACTTAACACACAGAAACCAAAGTTTATCTGAAACTCAGTTGATGCAACAAAAAAATCGTCAAGGTCAAATTCAACTTGTTTACTTGCACTTCCAGTTTTTTCTGTAAACGAAGCAAATGGCGCCCAACGTGGGGCTTATTAATTTTCTTCACAGTATCTAATGAATTGACCTGATATTCTTCTGGACAATTCGCGCATAGGTTGCCACAACTGACTGTCCTTAAGCACAACTGAATTCGCTACTAAATTCGAGTGTTGCACCAAATGAAGTAGGAGGAACAAAAAATTTCGAAGTGTAATTCTCTGTGTATTTAAGTTAAAATCTTTTATACTCGAAAATTAAGGCAAATGACAGTTTAATAATGCTGATAAACATAAATGACAATTAAAATCTTTAAATAAAAACAAAACCCTTTACCCCTAGACTACTTTGAAACCTCCCTTCCAAGACAATAAAATCATAAATTACTTTCACTCCTTATAATCATTTTGCACCTTTAAAAGTAATTTAGCTCTTTTTAAAATTATTTTAATATTCTATCATTATAATTTAAAAAAAGAGGCGACAGTGTTGCCACATATATTACATTCCACTTGTTTTATTTCCTTTTTTTAAAGTTCATTTAAATTGTTCTTTTTTTTGCCAACTCCTAGTAGTTGTCTTTATTGTAAAGAATTTCAAGCGAATAGTTGTTTTTTCAAGTTTTATGTTTTTTTTTTTCGTCTCTACTACTCTACGACTACTTGAAGTGGTTATAAATTTATAAATGTCGCATATGTGCCACAGCACCTCCTGTGTGAACCTTAACGCTAGAAACTGTCTAACAACAGCAATGTGATCTAGAGAACAAAGCCAAACAGCACAGCAGAAGTAAAAAAAAACACAAACAAAAAAAAGACACTGAAGACGAAGAATAAAACGGAAATATGCCTTTTAAATACAACGAATATAAAAATAATAAAAAAACAAATGGAAAGAACAGCAACTAAGCTTAACGTCAAGAGGGGATGCCAAAGCTGGCAAAAAAAAACTACTTATATTGGATTGGGAGTATTCGTGTTTGATACCCTACATTATTTTAGGGCACAGGGTGTAAAGAGTTAGTGGTTGCAGGAAAGGATCAAAAAAATGAGCGGATTGATCAAAATGGCTTTAATGCAAAACTAACATATAAATCGAAGAAACAGTAAGTAGTTTGATGGACTTACAGAGCGATTCGCTTTCTCGGTCGAAGTGAGTGACTACAAAATTTGTACGTAAAACAAAAACAAAAAACTCAAAATTTGTTTTTGTTTTACATATAAAATTTCTAGTCACTCACTTTGTATGACATACGGAATCGGCCCATTAAAAAATTGAGTTTTAATTTAAATAAAACAATTGCATACTTTTAGGCTGATAAAAGGGAACGGTTATGGTATCTTAAAGTCACTGCAATTTTTCCAGGTATAACAAAGTCTTCTAAAGGTACCAAAGCTTCCAAAAGATACCGAAATCTGCCAAAGGTACCAAAATCTTCTAAAGGTACCAACATCTTCTAAAGAACATCTTCTAAAGTTACCGAAATCGTCCAAAGGTACCAACATTTTCTAAAAGTACCAAAATCTTCCAAAAGTACCAAAATCTTCCAAATGCACCAAAATCATAAAAATTTGTGTAGCATATCGCGTGGCGTATGTTAACCGACCATCGTTTTCTTACTGAGTTTTTTTAATGTTTGTCTTCTTACAATGACGCCAAAGTACTAAAGTGTCGTATGTAAATATAAGTATGTATGTAGTTAAAAATGTATGTTTGCGTGGATGTCATGAATTGCAAAAAAAGAAACAAGCAAATAATATAAAAAAAATAGATTTCAAAAAGTATGCAATTTAGTTTTTACACTCATGCAACATGAAACCAATTGGGAAAATTTATGAGTAAATACATAGTAAATTGGTCCTTCGAAGTAGGGTTTTCTAAAACAAACAATTGTAGACGTCTTAAGGTTTCAAAACTTTTAATTTAAAATAATTAAATTTAAAAAACCTTCCATTCTTAAGGTATCAAAATCTTAGATTCTAAAAATCTTGCAACATTAAACCAAGTGGGAAATTTTTGAGGGAAACTAAAGGAATGTGAATCTTCAAACCTTAAAAAAATTAAAAATCTTAGATTTAAACAAAATCAAAAATATTTCAAAACGAATCCAAATATTCTTAAGGTACCAAAATTCTCATAAGGTATCAATATCTTCCAAATTTACTAAAATTATTCAAAGGTACCAAAAGGCACCTTTTAAATGTACTACAATTTAACATTCTAACAAACTCGATTTTAAGCACAAAGTCGTTATTGTCAAAAGGTACCAAATTTTATTTATATATATTAACCAAATGAAAAATCTATTAGTAAATGACTATAGCAGTGACCTCCACTTTTCATAAAAATTTTATTAAGTTACCAAAATCTTTAAAAGGTACCAATATCTTGAATTCTAACAAACTAAATTCTAAAAACAAAGTCGAAGTTTTCTTAAGATACCAAAATCATAGTTGATTTCTAAAGGTACCAAAACCGTCCAAAAGTACCATCAAAGTTACCAACATCTTATATTCAAAACACAATATCAAAATCATAGTGGATTTCTAAAAGTACCAAAATCGTCCAAAAGTACCAAAATCAATTAAAGGTTTTCTAAAGGTACCAACATTCATTTCTAAAAGTACAAAATTTTCCAAAGCTATAAAAATCTTAGATTCTTAACACCAAGACGTAATTTTTTATAAAGGTAATAAATTCAAAACTATGAATCGTGCAACATTAAACCAAGCGAAAAATGTATGAGTATTTTGAAAAGTGGTCTGTCGAGACACTTTTTCAAAAAACAGATAGTTGTGGGCTTAGTAAAATGTAAACTAAATTTAAAAATCTTAGACTAAAAACAAAATAATATGGATTTTCAAAGACCCCTTTCAAAGGTTCTAAAATTTTCCAAAGGTAACAAAATCTTCATACATTATATAAATAAAGTGGATTTCTAAAGGTTCTAAAACTTGCCAAAGTGCCATAAAAAATTAACCAAAATTTTAGAAATTTTCAAAAATCTTAGGTTTTAACAACCCAGATCATAAAAACAAAGTCCTAGTTTTTCGGTTATAAAACGAACAATATTAAACCAAGTAAATCATTTATGAATGTCTAGAGAAATGGTCCTTCGAACCTAAATTTTCATAAACAGACAATTGTGAACTTTTAAAACCTTAAAAATACATATTAGAATATTAAAGGTACCAAAATCTTTAAAATGTACCAAAATCTTCCAAAGATACCAAAATTTTGTGGACTTGAAAAAATTTAAAAATTTTAGAACAGAATCGTTCAAAGGTACCAAAATCTATGATTCTAAACACGATATCAAAATTTCTAAAGATACCAAACACATTTCTAAAAGTACCAAATTGATTTAAAAGTACACAGAAAAAAAATTGTAATTTTTTAATACTATTGAGTAAAAAATTACTCAATTTTGCACCAGTAAACGATTTACTTAGTAGTATTGAGTGAACTTTTAATAAAAAATTATTAAATGCTTGCTAAAAAATTTGAGTAAATTTTTAATTGACACAATTAAAACTTTACTTAAAATTTTTCGTTTTTTTTAAGTAACTTTTTAACAACGAGAATAAAAAAATAAAAAAAAATTATTAAATTTTGTAATTAATTATTTATTTCAATTAAAAAAATACTCAAATTTAATTTAAAAATATTTTTTTATGTGCGATTGGTCTGTTCAAAATTTTTCTTTATTTTTTAATTTAAATTTAGCTATTTTAAGTTTCAATTTGGATTTGTAAATTTGATTAAGAATTTTCAATTGTGTTTTCCTAAATTTGAATTGTTATTTTTCAAAATTTCTGTTGGAAAAGGAGGTAACAAACCATGACACCGTCCGACAAACAATATTTAACATAAACCGGATGATATACATCTGAATATAGAGATCCAATATAGTAAAACTGCATTTACAGTTTTTCATTTTGTGATCCTGTTTCCTTTTAAAATGACTTCAAACTTTTAAAGGACGACATTTTTTAAACTATTTTTAAAATATTTTTTTTTACTTGTCTTATAATATAATTATTGATTTCAAATGAAAGAGGAGAATCTTTGCTAATTTTTCCATTTTTTTTATTTTGACATATGAGGAAAAAGGATGTAATTAATATCCTTTTAAAAATTTATCAAAATATTTGGTTAAAAATTCTTAATATTTAAGGACAAAGTTTTGAAAGCACATTACTTACTTCCTTTTTTCTAATATGTCAAACTAATAAAAAAAGTGGGAAAATTATCGAAATCCTCTTCATTAATTTGCCATCACTACTGGCATCATAGGACAAGTACAAATATGTAAAAAGTTAACCGTCCAAAACTTTGGAGTCATTTTAAAAGGAAACAGGATTACGAAATGCAAAACTGTAAATGCAGTTTTATTGCATTTACTCTCTAGTTTCAAACGTATATTATACAGTTCGTGTTTAACGATTTTTTTTTTATTTTCGTCGGACGGTGTAATTCCCAACTGGGTATTTTTACACGCAAGCTAAAGTTAGTGGGTGGCTGTTTTATGTAGTTCTTAGAAATTCTCGTGGCAGCACAACAAAAAAATGCAAAAAGAAGACATACAGTTGTATTCTTTATTTAAGCTAAGTAAGTTGTTCACCGGTGAAAAAAAATGTTTCGAAACATCAATTAATTTGTAGCGAAAATTTGACAGTCATATGTTTGGTTATGTTTTGCGCGTCAGAATACATAAAATAACTTTAAATAATATTTTTTGGTAAGTTATGTGATATTATTAATGTTTACAGTCCCAAACACTTATAATTACTTCATTTTACATCTGAATGTTAAATTTCACCGCTTTTTAAATTGTCTGTACAATTTAAAAAAATGTTGCTTATAGTGTTGATGCGTATTGATGCAACATATACCGGGTTATTTTGCCGGTTTTTCACCAGTGAACAGAATACCTCTTCAGCGAAATTTTTACGCTTTTGTAAAGCCAGTGTGAAATTTATGTTTTTTTTATATGGAGTTTGACAGATTTTCACGTGAAAACCGAGCAACTTACCCACCTTTAAGTGCAACAAAAAAGGGAAACGGAAATATGAGCCATATTTTTTTATATTATTATAATTCTAGTTGGTAAGCAAATATGTAAAGTTTGAACAGCAACAGCAATAACAAAAAAAAACACATGAAGAAGGAATATACGTTGCCACTTTTTATATTTATAGCCAGGTTAGAAAAAAATTTAAAAATACTGAGAGAAATTGGGAGGTAATTGACAAGAATTATAATTCTAAAAAAAAAATAAAGATATTACTTTTGGTACGCACAAAAAATTATTGGCTAAAAATGTTCAATTAAATCTATTGATCAAAAAAATTTTAATGAATCATTGTTTTGAACAAAATTTTTGTTATAGTCTTTTACGAATTAAAATTTTTCAAAAAACCAGATTTTTTTTAAAATTAAGCATTTCTTTATAATTTTGTCTTAAGCTTACAATTGATTCGTTAAATCAAACATTATTTTAATTGACTTCAAAATTATGATACAAAACAAAAAATTGTTGATTAAATAAATATTTAATCAATCACCTATTAATAAGGTGATTAGTGTAACAAATTTCTTCATCAAAGAAGTTTCCATCAAAAAATTGGTTGAAACTGCGTTTTTCGTGTGTAATCTTAAGAATTTTTTTATTGCCAATTTTTTTTTTTCAGTGTATTTAACTGCAATGCTAAGTTCGTTTTCCAGTGCTGTTATTATTGTTATTCGTTTCCATTTTATTACTTTAGTGTTTTTTAACATTATTTTTTTTGTTTTGTTTGCTGTTGAGGTTAAGTTTGTTTAATCATAGAGGTGTGGAAATAGGAGTTGCCACTTCTTTTTTATTGTCTGAGGGGTGTTAAAGTTGCTTTGCAGTTTGAATGCAGTTTGGTAAGTATTCATTTTTAAAATAAGAACTGTTAAGTCATAGTCATTCTATAGAAAATTTTTTGTTATCGATTTCGATAAAATTTTCTATAGAAAATTCTTTGTTAACGATTTCGATAAAATTTTCTATAGAAAATTTTTTGTTATCGATTTCGATAAAATTTTCTATAGAAAATTTTTTGTTATCGATTTCGATAAAATTTTCTATAGAAAATTTTTTGTTATCGATTTCGATAAAATTTTCTATAGAAAATTTTTTGTTATCGATTTCGATAAAATTTTCTATAGAAAATTTTTTGTTATCGATTTCGATAAAATTTTCTATAGAAAATTTTTTGTTATTGTTTCAATAAAATTTTCTATACAAAATTGTTTTTTATCAATTTCGATCAAATTTTCTATAGAAAATTTGTTATCGATTTCGATAAAATTTTCTATAAAAAATTTTTTGTTATCGATTTCTATAAAATTTTCTGTAGAAAATTTGTTGTTATCGATTTCGATAAAATTTTCTATATAAAAATTTTTGTTATCGATTTCGATAAAATTTTCGATAGAAAATTTTTTGTTTTCGATTTCGATAAAATTTTTATATAGAAAATTTTTTGTTATCGATTTCGATAAAATTTTCTATAGAAAATTTTTTGTTATCGATTTCGATAAAATTTTCTATAGAAAATTTTTTGTTATCGATTTCGATAAAATTTTCTATAGAAAATTTTTTGTTATCGATTTCGATAAAATTTTCTATAGAAAATTTTTTGTTATCGATTTTTTTTTTTTTTTTTTTTTTATTTGAATTACAACTGGGTAAGGTTTACCCATCAAGTAATGTTTTATTAGCAATTATAATATAAAGAAAAGTGTAGCACTTTTGCGACTCTTAATTCTAGTTGGAAGACATTTAGTTCATCTAGCTAAGTCCATAGGAAGTATCCTTCGAAGTCTTCGAAATGCGACTGGAGCTTCATAAATTTTATTAAGATCCAAGTTTGGCTGCTGTTGTAGTTTGTTGGCATGTTTATGTGCGTGAGAAGATATTTCTTCCACGACTGACTTTATTTTGAGATCCCTATGTAGATCTTTATTTCGGACATACCAAGGAGCATTTGTAATTGTACGTAGAATTTTATTCTGCACTTTTTGAATGATATGTATATTACTTTGCTTCGTGCAGCCCCAGAGCTGAACACCGTACGTCCATATAGGCTTTATAATTTGATTGTATACGAGGAGTTTGTTGTAAGTTGATAACTGCGAATTTGGCCCGAGTAACCAATACATTTGTCTAAATTTTGCATTCATCTCAAAGGCTTTTTTTTTGACATGCTCTTTCCACTTTATTTTTGTATCCAGAGTCATACCAAGATATTTTGCTGTATTTGCAAATGGAACTTGAATTTCATTTATATAAACAGGTATATGATTGAGTTGCTGGTTAACAAAGTACATGTGAATAGATTTGTCTTCATTAAGCTTCATTCTCCATTTTTTAACCACAAAACTATGGCTGTTATAGAGTTTTGCAGTTTTGTTGTAACTTTCTCAAGGGTTTTTCCTTTCGTTAGTACTGCTGTATCGTCTGCGAAGGTAGCTAACATTCCCGAAGGTGTTGTTGGGAGATCCTTTGTGAAGAGAAGATACAGAATAGGGCCTAGTACGCTTCCTTGAGGTACTCCCGCCGATATTTTTTTGAGATTCGAGAATTCGTTTTCTTGTTTAACACGAAAGTGACGGTCGCTTAGATAAGATCGAAGGATTTCATAAAATTGTCTAGGAAGATCTTTGTGCAGCTTGTAAAGTAAGCCTTTATGCCAAACGCGATCAAATGCCTGACTCACATCAAGGAAAACTGCTGAGCATATCTGTTTTGCTTCTAGCGATTTTTCTGCAAAGTCTGTTATTCTGTGGACTTGTTGAATGGTGGAGTGTCCCTCTCTAAAGCCAAACTGGTAATCTGGTATGAGGTTTCTATCATTAATAACAGGTTGTAGTCTTAATAATAACAGTTTCTCAAAAATCTTTGATATAACAGGTAGCAAGGATATTGGACGGTATGACGATAACTGGTTTGGTTGCTTTCCGGGTTTATGTATCATTATGATTTCGGCTACCTTCCATTGAAGAGGAACATATCGTAAACGAAAACATGCATTTATAATGTAAAGTAATTTCTTAACCGCTTTATCAGGAAGATTCTTGATTATTTTTCCAGTTATCAGGTCATATCCTGGTGCTTTTTTGGGGCTCAGATCGTATTTTATTACGGAATTGAGTTCACGAATAGAAATTGGTGTAATATTCTGCTCGTCTATTTTATCAATTAGTGCAACACTTTCAGAGTTTGTCTGTCTGGGTAATGGCTGAAAAACATTTTCAAGATGACTTGCAAACAACTCAGCTTTTTCTTCAGGGCTTCGAGCCCAGGTGTTATCGTCTTTCCTTATAGGAGGAATTTGACGCGGAGGCTGATCCAGTTTCCTAGTTGCTTTCCACAAGCTATAATTACTGTCCTTTGATGGCGTAAGATTTTGTAAACGCGAAGACGTGGTTTCGTTTTTAATTTTATTTATTAAACGTTTAAGCTCGGAGCATAATCTGTTAAATATTAATTTATTATCCGATGTACGTTCGCTTTGCCATACTTTTCTTGCTCTACGCTTTTTAGTTACCAGTTCCTTAACCTCGATTGGATATATTTTGGTATGTTCATTGGGAGATTTTTGGGGAGTACTATCCCATGCAGATGACTGTATAGACTCTGTAAATAGATGAATCTCATCTTCTATTTGGTCCTGAGTTTTCAAGGGAACGTTCAAATGAATTCTTTCGTTTAGTAGATATTTAAAAAGACACCAATTTGTTTTATTATTTACTAGATACGGCTCACTGTCCCTGACAATGATGTTATCACTAATGGTTAAAATAACTGAGGAGTGATCTGATGGAAGCCCTTCGTAGTTTTGTATAAGTGTGTGCTCTTTTGATATGCCTTTAGCTACAAAAAAGTCAATTATATCTGGTGTTAGGTTTTTGTTTGTTGGCCAGTAAGTTGGTTTGTTTCCAGAGAAAAAGTGGCATTTGTGGGTTGTTGCTGCTTTAAATAGTTCTCTTCCCTTTGAGGTTGAGATTCTGGATCCCCAAAACGTATTTTTTGCGTTGAAGTCTCCTCCAAGTACAAAGAAATTGCCTAAGGTATTTATAAGTGCATGTAGTGTTGTTGTTTTATTGTATGTCTAGGGGGAGAATATATTGCGGAAATTTTATAGCTACGGTTGCCTTTTAACTGTACAGTAACAGTAGCTAGCTGGAACATTTCATCCTCAATTTTAAAATCTTCGTAATGTTTAATACTTTCTTTGATTATGACCGTCGCACCCCCACGAGCCCTTTCAGAGGGGTGAATGGAATTATAACAAATATAACCTTTAATATTGGCGTGAGAAGATTTTGTAAAATGGCTCTCAGAAATGAGCAAAATGTCGATTTTTTCTTCGTGTAGAAAGATTTCTATTTCTGGCAAATGTTTCATTAACCCGTTACTATTCCAAATGGCAATTCTGAGGGAATTCATTATGCTGGTAAAATTCGATTAAACACTTTAGACTCAATTTTATCAAGTCTAACGCTGATGTTTTGAATACTTTTAAGTATTTCGTTGAGAATGGATTCGTTTTCATTATTATTTTGATTTGTACTTCTTTCATGAAACATTCTTATTGGGTACTGGTAATTCTGAGGTCGATTATTACCGTTGTTTGTAACTACCTCGGCAAAAGTTTCTGTTTGAGGGTTTTTATTTATTTGTTTAGGTTGGCGTTGCTGCTGAGAAGGTTGTTGAGCTTTATGTTGCTGCTGACGATTTTGTTGCCGCTGTTGGGGATATATTTGATGTTGTTGTTGTTCATTGGATGATGTATGTTGCTGCTGATGACGATTATGTTGCCACTGCTGGGTATAAGATAGATGTTGTTGTTGTTCTGTATTTTCGATATTGTTTGTTGAGGATCTGAGATTTACGTTGGATGATGTTGTATTCATAGATAACGCTTTGTTACGAATTTTTTGTAGTTCTTTAGCAACCTCACAGCCCCTATAGCTGGCCGGATGGTTTCCTAGACAATTTACACATTTTGGATTCGTGTTATTTGGCTTTTCACACTCGTTTGAGTTGTGTTTCCCTGCGCATTTAACACATCTTGGTTCACGCGAACAGTAGTTTTGTGTATGATTAAACCCTTGGCATTTTTTACATTGTGGTATTTTCTGCGATGATTTTTTCACAGCTTCAATTTTAACTTTTATATTTAAAATGCTATAAATTTTGTATATTTTAGTAATATCATCTTGTTTACCAAATGAAATTCTAAAAAGCGAAAGTCCTCTATGTGAATATGAGGATTCATTGTTTGTATCGACACGTTCTCTTTTCATTATGTTTACTGCATCTATTGGATTAAAACCTTTGTTTGTAAGATCAGTAATTATATCTTCTTTTGGACATGTTGGATGAAGTCCTCTAACCATCACTTGATGGGGCCTATCATTTTTATTTTCAAAGGTGTACCATTGAGTATTTGTTTTGTTAAGGCTATCAGAAAGAGATCTATAATCATCCGAATTGAAAGTATTTATTTTCCAGACATTGTTACTTAAAGAGATAACTTTATAAGTTTCAATAGAAGCTGAGTTTATAATATTTTTAATCTCTGTGAATGTGTTTACTCCAACGATATTAATAGGTGGTGGAGGTTTAGGCTTTGGTGGTTGTTTTTCAATTGAATGGGTTTTTGGCAACTCTTTAGGAGGATTAGTTTCCGGATTTTGATTTCTTTTTCTAGATTTTTTTAGAATCCAGTTGGTTTCACGCTCAAGCTCTTCATCATCTGTCTCATAGACTATTGGTTGTTCTTGTTCTTCTTCTTCCATCTCCTCTTCTTCTTCTAAGGGTTGGAATCGGTTGCTACTATTGTTAGAGGTAGTATGTTGACTTTTCAAATAGTCATATTCAAACCTTAATGTATTTAAATCTGAGGTAAGTTTATAAATAACTTCCTTTAGATTACATATCTCTTTTTTCATTGATTCATTTTCATTTAACACGATTATACTACGATTGCCCCTTATGGGAGTACCCCCTCCAAGAGGGGGATCTTTACCATTCATATTCTTAAAATATTTTTATAATTACCGAATTACAACGGAAATGTTTATAAAAATGAGCTTACACTACTCGCCACTAGATGGGGTTATAGTGTTTGTATTTAAATACAACTCTGTTCACGGAACAAAAATATGGCAACACCACTGATTATAAAAACCGGTATTTGTCAGAACGAGTCAGCTGTTGTTTTTTATTTGTTTATATATATTTTTTTTTTAAAGCTTATTACTGTCTCTTTCAGTATATTTTAATAAATTACAAATATTTTCTTTAAATTCAAAAAATTTATCACGAATTTTTAGAGTATTTAAAAAACCGAAAATCTAAAAACTCGAATACATATCGAAGTCGACGAAGCTTAACTTCAAAATAATATAGTTTTTAGCGAATTTTATTCACTGTTTGATTTCGATAAAATTTTCTATAGAAAATTTTTTGTTATCGATTTCGATAAAATTTTCTATAGAAATTTTTTGTTATCGATTTCGATAAAATTTTCTATAGAAAATTTTTTGTTATCGATTTCGATAAAATTTTCTATAGAAAATTTTTTGCTATCGATTTCGATAAAATTTTCTATGGAAAATTTTTTTTATCGATAGAAAATTTTTATCAATTTCGATAAAAATTTTCTATAGAAAATTTTTTGTTATCGATTTTGATAAAAATTGTTATCGATTTCGATAAAATTTTCTATAGATAATTTTTTGTTAT
Organism: Pegoplata infirma; assembly: GCA_963921195.1. Classification (NCBI taxonomy): domain Eukaryota; kingdom Metazoa; phylum Arthropoda; class Insecta; order Diptera; family Anthomyiidae; genus Pegoplata; species Pegoplata infirma. The sequence continues at coordinate 209,239,655 of OY992538.1, forward strand.
CGATTTCAATAAAATTTTCTATAGAAAATTTTTTGTTATCGATTTCGATAAAATTTTCTATAGAAAATTTTTTGTTATCGATTTCGATAAAATTTTCTTTAGAAAATTTTTTGTTATCGATTTTGTTATCGATTTTGTTATTGATTTCGATAAAATTTTCTATAAAAAATTTTTTGTTATCGCTTCCGATAAAATTTTCTATAGAAAATTTGTTGTCATCGATTTCGATAAAATTTTCTATAGAAAATTTTTTGTTATCGATTTCGATAAAATTTTCTATAGAAAATTTTTTGTTATCGATTTCGATAAAATTTTCTATAGAAAATTTTTTGTTATCGATTTCGATAAAATTTTCTATAGAAAATTTTTTGTTATCGATTTCGATAAAATTTTCTATAGAAAATTTTTTGTTATCGATTTCGATAAAATTTTCTATAGAAAATTTTTTGTTATCGATTTCGATAAAATTTTCTATAGAAAATTTATTGTTATCGATTTCGATAAAATTTTCTATAGAAAAATTTTTGTTATCGATTTCGATAAAATTTTCTATAGAAAATTTTTTGTTATCGATTTCGATAAAATTTTTTATAGAAAATTTTTTGTTATCGATTTCGATAAAATTTTTTATAGAAAATTTTTTGTTATCGATTTCGATAAAATTTTCTATAGAAAATTTTTTGTTATCGATTTCGATAAAATTTTCTATAGAAAATTTTTTGCTATCGATTTCGATAAAATTTTCTATGGAAAATTTTTTTTATCGATAGAAAATTTTTATCAATTTCGATAAAAATTTTCTATAGAAAATTTTTTGTTATCGATTTTGATAAAAATTGTTATCGATTTCGATAAAATTTTCTATAGATAATTTTTTGTTATCGATTTCAATAAAATTTTCTATAGAAAATTTTTTGTTATCGATTTCGATAAAATTTCCTATAGAAAATTTTTTGTTATCGATTTCGATAAAATTTTTTGTTATCGATTTCGATAAAATTTTCTATAGAAAATTTTTTGTTATTTCTATAGAAAATTTTTTGTTATCGATTTCGATAAAATTTTCTATAGAAAATTTTTTGTTATCGATTTCGATAAAATTTTCTATAGAAAATTTTTTGTTATCGATTTCGATAAAATTTTCTATAGAAAATTTTTTGTTATCGATTTCGATAAAATTTTCTATAGAAAATTTTTTGTTATCGATTTCGATAAAATTTTCTATACAAAATTTTCTATAAAACATTTTTTGTTAGCGTTTTCGATAGAATTTTCTATAAAAAATTTTTTGTTATCGATTTCAATCAAATTTTCTATAGAAAATTTTTTGTTATCGATTTCGAAAAAATTTTCTATAGAAAATTTTTTGTTATCGATTTCGATAAAAATTTTCTATAGAAAATTTTTTGTTATTGATTTCAATAAAAATTTTCTATAGAAAATTTTTTGTTATCGATTTCGATAAAAATTTTCTATAGAAAATTTTTTGTTATCGATTTCGATAAAAATTTTCTATAGAAAATTTTTTGTTATCGATTTCGATAAAATTTTCTATAGGAAAAATGTCTCAGAATCTGAGACTTTTTCTATAGGAAAAATGTCTCAGAATCTGAGACTTTTTCTATAGGAAAAATGTCTCAGAATCTGAGACTTTTTCTATAGGAAAAATGTCTCAGAATCTGAGACTTTTTCTATAGGAAAAATGTCTCAGAATCTGAGACTTTTTCTATAGGAAAAATGTCTCAGAATCTGAGACTTTTTCTATAGGAAAAATGTCTCAGAATCTGAGACTTTTTCTATAGGAAAAATGTCTCAGAATCTGAGACTTTTTCTATAGGAAAAATGTCTCAGAATCTGAGACTTTTTCTATAGGAAAAATGTCTCAGAATCTGAGACTTTTTCTATAGGAAAAATATCTCAGAATCTGAGACTTTTTCTATAGGAAAACTATCTCAGATTCTGAGACTTTTTCTATATTAAAAATGTCTCAGAATCTGAGACTTTTTCTATAGGAAAAATGTCTCAGAATCTGAGACTTTTTCTATAGGAAAAATGTCTCAGAATGTGAGACTTTTTCTATAGGAAAAATGTCTCAGAATGTGAGACTTTTTCTATAGGAAAAATGTCTCAGAATCTGAGACTTTTTCTATAGGAAAAATGTCTCAGAATCTGAGACTTTTTCTATAGGAAAAATGTCTCAGAATCTGAGACTTTTTCTATAGGAAAAATGTCTCAGAATCTGAGACTTTTTCTATAGGAAAAATGTCTCAGAATCTGAGACTTTTTCTATAGGAAAAATGTCTCAGAATCTGAGACTTTTTCTATAGGAAAAATGTTTCAGAATCTGAGAGTTTTGCTATGGGAAAAATGTTTCAGAATCTGAGAGTTTTGCTATGGGAAAAATGTCTCAGAATCTAAGAATTTTTCTATAGGAAAAATATCTCTGAATCTGAGACTTTTTCTATTAGAAATATTTCTCAGAATCTGAGACTTTTTCTATAGGAAAAATGTCTCAGAATCTGATACTTTTTCTATATAGAAAAAATGCCTCAGAATCTGAGACTTTTTCTATAGGAAAAATGTCTCAGAATCTGAGACTTTTTCTATAGGAAAAATGTCTCAGAATCTAAGACTTTTTCTATAGGAAAAATGTCTCAGAATCTGAGATTTTCTCTAAAGGAAAAATGTTTCAGAATCTTAGACTTTTTCTATAGGAAAAATGTCTTAGAATCTGAGACTTTCTATAGAAAAAATGTCTCAGAATCTTAGACTTTTCCTTTTTCTATAGGAAAAATGTTTCTGAATCTGAGGCTTTTTCTATAGAAAAAATGGGGAATCTTCCGATAGGGAAAAAAATGTTTCTCCAAAACAATCATCGCTTCCAAAACGTAATAAACTCTTTATTAAATTTTGTATCCTGACTTTTTTAACCCACTGTTCTTGCCAATTTTTGTATCATAATATAACCCTCACACTGTTTTCATATTCATTTTGTGCAATCAGTAACCATTCTGTATTGGACAATGGTAAATGGTGCATTGTCACATATTAACGTAATTAGTTTAGTACAAGTTCGACAGAGTGTGTGTGCGTGTGCCTCCGTGTACGGGATTTTGTTTCCCATTTTTTTCTATTTTTTCTGTTGGAAAATTTGAATTGTGAATTTGAGTGGTCATTCTAAAATGGTTGCAACTTAACTACCTGGTGATGGTGCATATATGCACCATATACGATTCCAAGCATACGATTATTGTATACTACAACCAGATGCTTGCGTATGCAAGCATGCATATTCTTATTGCCATGGCTGTTGGGCATAAGTGTAGTACACACACACACGCATACACACAAAGATGATGCAAATGTATGCGTAATGCGTACACATTGGGAAATTCCCTTAAGGTATAATAGGTAAAGAGTAAGTATGAGTGTATTTGTTCATGTGTATGTACTTTGGACTTGAGACCAAACCTAGTACTTTAGCAAGTACAACTCATTTGGAACAATGGGAGAGGTAAGAGTAAAATCCTTATACCATCCATCCATATGTGTGTGTTCTTTTTGTTGTGGACTCGAGTGGTGTGCATGTAAATATGTATTGCACATATGTATGCATAAGTATGTGCATTTGTATGTGTGTTTTGTGGTCCACATTTATACAGTCATGAGTGAATGAATGAGTGACTGACTGATCATATACCAGTGAGTCAGTTGTATGGCGTGTACGTGTATTATGTATGTTTAGTTATGAAAAGGTATGGGATAAAACTTATGAGGCCACTGCTTATTGGTGTCTGTGGTAATGGAAAATTTTGTATTCAATGAATGTTCGCATAGACCAGTAAACAATTTGGAAAATGTTTGATTTGAGGATCTAAGAGGTAGCTTGACAAGCCCTTTTTGATCAGCCGTACTTGCTATAGTTGGACAAATTACGTGACTGAATGAAAAAGTGTAAGGTTAGGTTGTAAGTGGCTGCTGACCGCTTTACGTCAGCACACATATACTCTGAGGTATGTTGTGATACCACGGGAGGGTAATGGGGTTCCCCTATTAGTACCTGCGGTCAATCCAATTTGAGCTCCTTATAAAACTTTTAAGATATTGAATTTTTACATCCGAGAAATCAGAAACATCGTGCAGCTCCCTCGATCCCTGTGAAGCAAGTCTCTGACCAGAAAGTGCCGGACAATGGCAGATTTAATCGCTCTGAGTGTTTTCATAAAAGAAAGTGTACGGCAATCACAGCAACTACCGTCGAAATATCTTCTCCTTAAAGAGATGTCAGCTTAATTGTACGCTTCTGATTAAGCGAAGGCCCAATCTGTAGTGTAATATTAGACGTCTATCCATGTGCCCATTTCTGATTAGTCTCCGTCGCAGAACAAAGGTGTAGATTTTGCTTGCAACTTTCTAGAAGCATACCAACTAGGGGTGGGATAGTGCACGAGTTTTCGATTTCGACACGCTAGAACCGCTTATTTTGTGAGGTTCGTAAAAAAAATGCATGGGCCAAAAAATGGGGCAGGTCGGATAGGATCTAGGGGTCGCTCATCGGGGTCAAAGTTGGGCGTAGAGGAGAAAAAATCCACAAAAAGCCCCAAAACTCCCCTGGTTTTGCTCCTAGAGGGGTCAAATGTGAGACCGGCCCCCATTATTTTTTCCCCCTGAACACTTTTGCCAAACATACCTAAGCCCTATCTCCAATCCCTAAGGGGGGTCCCATACAAAGGTTAAATTTTTAAAAAATCTTGCTCCTACCGCTCTAGCTGTCCTAGAAGTCACCCTAGAGGAATCAAATATATGACCGACCCCCAATATTTTTTCAACCCCAACATTTTTTTAGAACATACCTACCCCCTATCTTCAATACTTAGGGTGGTCCCCATACATTTTTTTTTATTTTTTCTTAAATTGTCATATTAAATCAGCTCCTACCGGTCTAATGGTGCCTCCTAGAGGGGTCATTATCAAGACCAACCCCCATTAATTTTTAGCCCCCAACACTTCATCTGAACATACCAATTCCATATCTCCAATTCCTAAGGGGTCTCCCACACAAAATGACATTTTTGTAAAACTTGCTCCCACCGCTCTAACTATCGCAGGGGTGACCCTAGAGAAGTTAAATGTGTGACCGACCCCCAATATTTTTTCAGCCCCAACATTTTCCCCAAACAAACCTACCCTCTTTTTTAAAGCCTTAAGGGTGTCCCCACACATTTTTTTTATTTTTTAATTTTTTTTTTTATAAAATCTGCGCCTACCGCTCCCATTCTGCCTTTTAGGAACGGTAAATGTATACTGACCCCCATTAATTTTTGCCCCCTACATTTTTTCTGAACATACCTACGCCGTATTTCCACTTTGTAGGGGTGCTCCCCTGGGGAAAACTTAATTAGTAATGTATGTAGAGAAGTCAAATGTATGACCTGCCCATAATTTTTTTTAGCCAAAACATTTTCTTCAAACATACCTACCCTCTATCTTAAAGGTGTTACCCCAAAATTTTTTTATTTATTTTATCGAGAAATCCGAGGTCTTTAATTTGTAATTTAATAGTAACTTTTGTTAAGCGTAAAAAAATATTTTTTTTAACTTGAAAATAATAAAAAATGATAAATAATATAACTACATATAAATCAAATTAATTTATTTTTATCGTGTGATGGATATTGTTTCCGATTTTCGGCCACGACCTGAAGCAAAACTATTTTTTCCTCCTCGTTACGGCACAACACGTTGTTATAGTCTTCTATTAATTTTACGCCTCTTTCGGCAGCGTCGTTGACAACATGTAATTTACGTAATATTTGCAGCGCTCGCTGGTAGTCCTGACGATTTTTCCAAGTATTTGGATTGGAAGCAATCAAATTTGTTGTTATTCCGAAGCGTCCAAAAAATTTTGGAGTCTCAGGTGTGACGTAGTGGCTTAAATCAGTTTTCATGAGTTCTTGATTCACTTGTTTCGATGCCATGTTAATTCTTTTCACACCTTCGAATCCAGCAACATGTACTGGAGGATTACAATCCTTATTGCCACTGTCGCCGCTATCCTCTGAAGCATCTTCTTCCCCGATATCATCGTCTTCTTCTTCTTCGCTGTCTTCGTTAGACGATTCGTCTATCTCATCGTCAGATAACTCTTCCTCCAATTCCTCTTCTCCAAATATACGAATTGCATTCGACATTTTTCGTTTTATTTCACAAGAGATATTTGGATCAAATAGCGCGAGAGCAACAGCTTCGCCACTGAGATACCAGAGATGTCCACAGAATCTCTTCACCAATCGTTACTACAGAATCTTATCAATTGAAGCATAATTGGCAATCGCTTTCAAAAAATTCAAATCATTATTTGGAGCTTCTATTGCTTTGGTAGCGCTAAACCAAGCTTTTGCGTAAATTGTTATGATGAAAACGGTCACATCAAGAAGTGCATTTAATTCTTTTTTGGCCAAACCGATATATTTTCGGAACAAAAACATTTTTAGGCAATATATGCCTTTTGCCATCCATCGAGCATGACTGATGGGTCCTGGTGGGCTAAAATGCTTATTAGGAATATATTCGCCAAGGTATAATAAAACAATTTCAAGAAACTCCTTGTAGTCGTCACTGGGTTGCTTTTCTTTTATTTGAGCCCAACAAAACAACTTGATGTCAGTTTGGACTTGGCATGTTGCCTGCCACTTCCTCATCTTCTATGCCAAGACTGTACGGTTTGTCTTTTATATTTTCCCACTGCTCTTTAAAACGCGCAAACATTAGCACTCCTGGTCCAGACGTTTTGCCAAATTTGGTTTCAAACACTTAGTTTTTCCCAGGGGAGCACCCCTACAAAGTAGAAATACGGCGTAGGTATGTTCAGAAAAAATGTAGGGGGCAAAAATTAATGGGGGTCAGTATGCATTTACCGTTCCTAAAAGGCAGAATGGGAGCGGTAGGCGCAGATTTTATAATAAAAAATTAAAAAATAAAAAAAATGTGTGGGGACACCCTTAAGGCTTTAAAATAGAGGGTAGGTTTGTTTGGGGAAAATGGTGGGGCTGAAAAAATATTGGTGGTCGGTCACACATTTAACTTCTCTAGGGTCACCCCTGCGATAGTTAGAGCGGTGGGAGCAAGTTTTACAAAAATGTCATTTTGTGTGGGAGACCCCTTGGGAATTGGAGATATGGAATTGGTATGTTCAGAAGAAGTGTTGGGGGCTAAAAATTAATGGAGGTTGGTCTTGATAATGACCCTTCTAGGAGGCACCATTGGACCGGTAGGAGCTGATTTAATATGACAATTTAAGAAAAAATAAAAAAAAATGTATGGGGACCACCCTAAGGATTGAAGATAGGGGGTAGGTATGTTCTAAGAAAATGTTGGGGTTGAAAAAATATTGGGGGTCGGTCATACATTTGATTCCTCTAGGGTGACTTCTAGGACAGCTAGAGCGGTAGAAGAAAGATTTTTTAAAAATTGAACCTTTGTATGGGACCCCCCTTAGGGATTGGAGATAGGGCTTAGGTATGCTTGGCAAAAGTGTTCAGGGCGAAAAAATAATGGGGGCCGGTCTCACATTTGACCCCTCTAGGAGCAAAACCAGGAGAGTTTAGGGGCTTTTTGTGGATTTTTTCCCATCTACGCCCAACTTTGACCCCGATGAGCGACCCCTAGATCCTATCCGACCTCCCCCATTTTTTGGCTCATACACTTTTTTTACCAACCTCACAAAATGAGCGGTTCTAGCGCTTCCAAATATTGCTGCTTAAAATCTCACACAACACTATCCCACCCTTAATACCAACACATTCCACTTCTGTTGGAACCAGTAAGGTAGTTCCCAGTCTTGCAAGGTCATCGACTTTGCAACTCTCTGGAATGTATCTGTGCCCTGGGATCCATTTGAGGCGTATGTCAAACTGCTACGTCATCTCATTAAGGGCACATCTTGTTTTCAGAAACATTGACTCCAGGAACTTGACTGTCAGAATAGCGGTGACAGCGGTTGTAGACAAGATATTGCAACTCATTTAGTTAGCCACTTCCTTTATTGCCAGCATCACTGCCTGCACAGAAAAAGCAGCTTAGTTGTGCCAGACGAATTTAGAGCCAAGTGCATGGTTTGATAACAGCAACGGAAATTTTAGGTGGCAATTATCGAAATTTGTTTATAACAACTAAACTACTGTTGGTTCAAATGTCGGTGATCGCAACCTAAAATCAGGGTTGTTGCAATTGGGCCGTTCAGTTGGCTCTAAATTCGGCTTGCACAAAGCTCTTCCAAATAGACTTTAAACCCTATTTGTTCGTGCAGCTTCGATCCATCTGTGTAAAAATGTTTGGAGGCTCCACTACCTGGAATGCCTCTCATCGAAGACTCCCTGGATCATATCATAGTGGTAAGGTGGCGCTTTAAAAGACTCATAGAGGGAGCACAGTTTACATTTTGTGGTATTCCTTTTTTCTTCATGCATTGCAGTGTGCTATTGAGTCGAATTGCCGACGTAGCCATATGAAGAAGGCTTTCTGTACCTTCGTGATAAAGACACAGTTCGCTTTTGTTTCTAAATCAGGCCACCAGACTATGATTCCATACAGCAGAATTGGACGCACCACTACTGTATAGATCCAATGAACGACTTGAGGGCTAAAACCCTATCGTTTTCAAATGGTCCTTTTACAGGAATATAAAGCAATCGTTGCTTTTCTCACCCGTTCCTCAATATTACGGTTGAAATTCAACTTCCTATCCAGAAATACTCCAAGATACTTGGCTCCATCTGCGAAGGTGATTTCAGTGCCGTCATAGGATCAAAAGCCGGTATCTTATTTTTCCCTGTAAACAAAACAAGCTCTGTTTTACATGGATTAACTCCCAGACCAGTCTCTTGCCCATTTAGACAGATCTTTCAAAGAATCCCGAAGAATGTCCCTCAATGTTGGCAGATGCTTTCCCTTTACCGCTATCGCGACATCGTCAGCATACGCGACAACATGACAACCACGTGCTTCTAGAGATAGCAGCATTGAATTCAATGCCAGGTTCCAAAGAAACGGCGAAAGAACACCTCTATGTGGTGTGCCCCTATTGACAAATCGAGATATGACGGACGAACCCAATTCAGACGTTATACGTCTATTGGCAAGTAGGTTTTCCACCATTAAAACGATCCCACGCTTTACTCCCAGACCAGTCAATGCCAAAATTATCGAGTCTGGGATGATATTGTTACAACCCCCCTTTTATATCAAGAAAGACCACCATAGTGTACTCCTTTACCGAAAGCGATCTCTCGATGGTACCAACGAGCTCATGAAGAACTGTTTCCGTCGATCTACCCTTGTTGTATGCATGTTGCTTTGTCAAAAGCAACCTCGAGTCACACACTCTATGCAAATATGAGTATCATTCGTTCCATTGTCTTTAACAAAAAATAAGACAGACTAATTGGTCTGAAATCCTTCGGAGCTATGTGGGAACTTTTCCCAGCCTTTGGGATAAAGACTACTCTGGTATTCCTCCATTTTAAAGGAATATACAGCAACGGGGCTATATAGTCCGACACTTGCTGCATCTCAGCCGGGATTACACCAGCAGGTCCCGGGAATTTATAGGGCTTTAAGCTTTTTATCGCCCATAATAATGTTGGCATATTTTTTATTTCCTTAGCAATTTCAGATGCTTGGGCGTCAGAACGTTCCAAAGCTTGAAACGGCGTCATGGAATTGCCCGGAAAATGCGTGTTTAGAAGGAGATCCAGCGACTCCCCACTGTAGGATCAAAGAATCACATTTGGCAATTTTGATCATCTTCTTATAACTCTTAAGTTGCAGCCTGTATGCAGACCAGTCATCGTCCGCTCTTGAAGATTTAACCTTATTAAAGAGCTTCTGCAGGAATCTCTGCTCGTCTGCAACTTATTTGACCACCAAGGTGGCTTTTTTCCCTCTAGGCTTTGCAGAAGGGCAAGACGCATCCAGGCACCTATTACAAACATTTGTTTCAACCCAGTTTGTTCTCCTCAGATTTCGAGAGACTGTCTCAACCGGGGCACGCTCCCTGAGTAAAAACTCAATGTACCAATGACCTGAGAAAGAATGGTCTTCCAAAACTCTCCAGTTATCAATTCTATCAGATAATGTATCTGATACAAGTGTTACGTCAAGAACCTCTTGCCGCGTACTTGTAACGAAAGTTGGTTCAATACCCTTGTCACAAATATACAGATTAGTGCTTGACACCAACTCCAAAAGTGATACGCCTCTATCATTTGTGTCTGTACTTCCCCATATCGAATGATGTGCATTAGCATCACAGCACACTACTAACTGGTGTCCCCTAGATTCAGACTCCCAAATCAGACCGCCAACCTTCTCCGGGGGTATTGGCCCCAGATTAAGAAAATACGCAGAGGTGAGCCAAATAGACTTCCCATGAAGCTCTAAGCTAGCCACTGTAACATCCATATCACTAAAAGTTGATAAAAAGAATATATTTAAGCCAGTTTTCGCTAAGATGCAGGCTCTTGGTGAGCCTTCACCCTTGGCAACCATCAACTTAAACCCAGGAGTCTTCAAACCCTAACACCCCGCGTCCAGGGCTCTTGGATAAAAACCAAGTCAACTGCTCTTGTCTTCAGGCGCAGCAAGAGTGCAACTGAGGCTGCCTTACAGTGATGGAGGTCTAGGATTGGACAACATTCATTCACGATAAATAATCCAAAAAATGGGATATGGAGCGTTAGGGGGCATCTTCCCCTCGAAAATTTCCCCTGAAATTTGCGCTGAAGTAATATAATTTAATCATTAGTTAAATTAGTTTTTATGTCCACGCCTACAAAAGAGGGCGAGCCAAACAAAATTATTTTCCTATTCCCGGGGGGTCAAGTGCCGGTCCTTTTTCTTACATAAACATATTTTATTTCTTTAACAAAATATAAAAAAAGTGGGGGTTTTCAGAGGTTGATTTAGTTGTTAAGGTTTAAATTATTTCCCCCCATGTACGACTTTGCTCCACTTTCATCATAAATTTTAACGATTTCAGATTTTCCATATGAACTTAAAAGCTTTTGTTTGCTGGGTTATTAATTCAAAACTATTTTGTATGTATTAAAGTTTGTTCGTGTATTTATGTGTGGGTTTTGTACATTTGGTTCGGGGTTAGACCAATCTGTGTGTCTGTGTTTGTGCATTGCACATTTGTATTTACCATTGCATGTTATGCATTATTGTACTTGTTGTTGTATTTTATGTTGTTGTATTAGTATTTCGATGTGTACAATATGACATTATGATGATGTCCAGCGTTTTGTTGGTAACACATCGATAACTGCTTTTAGTATGTGTTTTGTTCTTGTGTTGTTTAATTTTTTTCGTTTTTTTTTTTTTTTTTTTTGAAAAACATACTCTAATCCCTGTAGAATTTTACAGATTTTTTTTTGCTGGTTTAGCAGCAGTATTTCCATCCATACAGGACTATAGTGTTGTAAAAGCAGCAGGATTCAATGTTATTTTTGTTTATAATTTTTACATCTTGTTAATCATGTAGTTAGTAGTAAGGGAATGTTTGTTTTATTACTAGTTATTGTTAATGTTGATGTTGTTTCAGGTAAATGACATTACAGTTTTATTGTAGTTTTCAATTGTCACCACAAAAAATTAAAAAGAGTTATGGGGCAGAAAATAGCACACATTTAGGGGCATATAGTTAAAAATTCTATTAAAACTATATTTTATTAGATGTGTTATACTTAATCATAGATTATTATTTTGGCGCCCAACTTGGGGTTTTTTGTAAAATTATTTTAAGTTTCAGTCAGTTTTGTGCAATATTTTGGTTTAGTGTATCACTTTATTTTTTTTTTTCTTATTTAAGCTCGCTAGACGGGGCAACACAGATGACAGCTGGGCGCAATACAGAAGTGAACTAAAAACTTCAAAAAGCTAATACGGAAATCAAAAAAAAATAGCTGGGAAAACCTTTGCAGCAATATTGAACATACCACTGAGGCTGCAAGGCTAAGAAAAATTTTATCGAATAAGAACATTCCACCAATCCTACTGAAAAAAAGTGATGATACATGGACAGAAAGTGCTGATGAAACACTTGATGTTCTACTTACAACACACTTTCCGGGATGTAGGACAAACCCGATTGCAATGAATGTAATCCGCGATAACCCCTCGATCATTCCAGAAAATTTTTTAACTGCTGACCGAATAAAATGGGCTCTAGCTTCATTCAAACCATACAAATCACCTGGACCTGACGGCATTATTCCGGCAATGCTTCAGAACGTCTCCAATATTTTAATTCCGCATCTTTTATCGATTTTTACTGCATGCCTGAAATTTTTCTATATACCAAAAGGATGGAGGAAAGCAAGTATTATATACTTGCCCAAAAGCGGTAAACTTAACCACGCGACGGCAAAAGATTACAGACCAATCAGTTTAACATCTTTTCTTTTGAAAACACTGGAAAGGATAATTGATCTATATATACGAGAGCATTTAGGTACAAATTTTCTATCGGATGCACAGCATGCTTACCAGCAGGGTAAATCCATAGAGACTGCGCTCCATTCACTTGTACAGAAGGTAGAAGTATCCCTGGAGTATAAGGAATTTGCTCTTGCAGCATTTCTGGATATAGAAGGGGCTTTTAACAATGTAAATACAAAGACGATAGTTAATGCTTTGGACAAGGCTTCAACTAACAGTTGTTTGAGTAAATGGATAGAGCAAATGCTTTCATGTCGGGAAATAACGGCCGAATGGGGTCATGCAAAACCATCTCGTTACGCTACTAGAGGAACACCACAAGGTGGGGTTCTGTCACCACTGCTCTGGCTCCTGGTGTTGGACCCCATTTTAAAGGAACTGAAGACTTTAGGAACCACAACAATAGCATACGCTGATGATGTGGTTATTCTATCATGTGGCAAATATCTGGATACTGTATCCGAGATTTTAGAGGGCTCACTTAAGGCTATGTGGAAGTGGGCTTCAGGAAATGGACTTAATGTCAACCCGCAGAAAACGGAAATGGTTCTTTTTACTAGAAAATACAAAATCCCGGAATTCAGAAAGGTTCGAGTGGGAGGAGTTGAAATTCCAATATCACCGCATGCCAAATTTCTTGGAGTGTTCTTGGACAGTAAGCTGTTCTGGAACAAGAACTCTGAAGAAAGAGTAAAAAAGGCAAACAACGCGTATTACGCGTGTAAGAAAATGTTCGGCAGTACCTGGGGTCTAGAACCTAAAGTCACTTACTGGATTTATACTTCAATCGTAAGACCAATCTTACTCTATGGAGTTTTAGTCTGGCATATGGCACTCGAAAAGGATGTGACGCTTAAAATGTTTCAGAAGCTTCAACGGCAAATGGGACGGAGTATCACTGGCGCTTTGAGAACAACATCAGCCGACTCTATCGACACTTTATTGCACTTATTACCAATTGATCTCTTTGCTAAGGGCGAGGCTTACAAAGCTTGCCTCAGACTCAAAGAGTCAAATTGGTTCAAGTACCCCAACTTTGGACACAGTAACATTGCTAATATGGACCGTATTGACTCTGATTACACAGTGCCCAAACTATTTTTCGACCGGAAATATGAAGTTAGATTTCCGGATCGAGAATTCTGGTCGACCTGGCAGGGCCCTCCTGCGAACTCAATAAATATCTTTACTGATGGATCGAAGCAATCGCATGGTGTTGGAGCTGGTTTCACGATACTGGAACTAGACCAACACTTATCTTTTAAATTACCCGTGGACTCGAGTATCTTTCAGGCTGAGATAGCTGCTATATCAAAAGCTGTGGAATATATGGCAAAGGAAAAAGGTGCCACCCTTAATTTCTACGTGGATAGTCAAGCTGCTCTAAAGGCACTCTTGAGCTACCAAATTAAATCGAAAACGGTTTTAAAGTGTTACGAGAATTTAAAACAACTTTGCTTAAATAATGAAGTTACCTTATTATGGGTACCAGGGCACGAAGGAATAGAAGGAAACGAGAAAGCAGATGAACTGGCGAAACTTGGAGCAGATGGCATAGGTACCACCATAATGCTTTCACCGCCACTCCAGCATTTCAAACTAAAACGAAATACCCTTACTGTCGCCAAAGCAAATCGAAGATGGAAGGAACTTGGGACAAGTCGTATAAGCAGAATTTTATGGCCACGCTATGATTTAGGAAGAACTAAATTCTTACTTACACTTACGAGAATAGAATGTCGTATGTTGACAGGTTTAATAACGGGACACTGTCTTGTCGGAAAACATGCCAAGAACACCAGACGTCGAAGAGACCATTGAACACATCCTGTGTCACTGCCCGGCTTTGGCACGAACTCGACTATCAATTATAGGAAGTTCACAGTTCGAGACTTTGGAGGAAATTACGAGGATAGACCTGAAGAGCTTGAAACAATTCGCAATGAAGGTCAATGTATTTAGTTTACATCGATAAGCGGAAAAAGTTTTGTGGTATCGCTATGGACCAATTGGTCTATGCGGAGTGCCCATCTGGCACCGCCACCCTAACCTAACCTATCACTTTATTTTGGTTAGTTTTGATCTTTCAGTGTAAAAATCTATTAAACTTTATCAGGGTTTATAATTTTGGCGCCCAGCTTGGGGCCTTTTTGTAAAATTATGTTAATTTCCCGTCATTTCTGTGCAATATTTTGGTTTAATGTAGCATAGTTTATTTTGGCGCCTAACTTAGGGCTTTTGGTTAAATTATGTTAAGTTTTGATAATTTCTGTGTAATATTTTAACACTTAATCTTGTTCCAGAATGTATTTTTCTGCTGGTGGATCCTATATTCAAAATTTTACGTTTCTAGGAGCATTATTTTAGGACACAATTTTGTTCGGCATTTCAGAATCTGAACATTTTTCTAAAGAAATTATTTCTGAACCTAAAATTTGTTCGGCTAGAAAGTGAAATGCCTTAATCTTTAAATTCTAAAGAAAAATTGTCTCGAACCTGAGGCTTTATAAACTCACAAAATGACCTTTTCTATATAGGAAAAATGTCTCAGAATCTAAAGATGTTTCAATATAGGAAAAATGTCTTAGAATCTGAGACTTTTTATATAGTGAAAATGTCTCAGAATCTGAGACATTTTCTATATGAAAAATGTCTCAGAATCTGAGACTTCTTCTATAGGAAAAATGTCTCAGAATCTGAGACTTCTTCTATAGGAAAAATGTCGAAGAATCTGAGACTTCTTCTATAGGAAAAATGTCAAAGAATCTGAGACTTCTTCTATAGGAAAAATGTCTCAGAAACTGAGACTTTTGCTATATAAAAAATGTTTCAAAAGCTGAGACTTTTTCTATATAGGAAAAATGTCTCCGAGTCTGAGACATTTTCTATATAGGAAAAATGTCTCAGAGTCTGAGACATTTTCTATATAGGAAAAATGTCTCAGAATCTGAGACTTTTTCTATACAGGAAAAATGTCTCAGAATCTGAGACTTTTTCTATAGGAAAAATGTCTCAGAATCTGAGACTTTTTCTATAGGAAAAATGTCTCAGAATCTGAGACTTTTTCTATAGGAAAAATGTCTCAGAATCTGAGACTTTTTCTATAGGAAAAATGTCTCAGAATCTGAGACTTTTTCTATAGGAAAAATGTCTCTGAATTTGAGACAATTTTAATAGGAAAAATGTCTCAGAATCTGAGACTTTTTCTATAGGAAAAATGTCTCAGAATCTGAGACTTTTTCTATAGGAAAAATGTCTCAGAATCTGAGACTTTTTCTATAGGAAAAATGTCTCAGAATCTGAGACTTTTTCTATAGGAAAAATGTCTCAGAATCTGAGACTTTTTCTATAGGAAAAATGTCTCAGAATCTGAGACTTTTTCTATAGGCAAAATGTCTCAGAATCGGAGACTTTTTCAATAGGAAAAATGTCTCAGAATCTGAGACTTTTTCTATAGGAAAAATGTCTCAGAATCTGAGACTTTTTCTATAGGAAAAATGTCTCAGAATCTGAGACTTTTTCTATAGGAAAAATGTCTCAGAATCTGAGACTTTTTCTATAGGAAAAATGTCTCAGAATCTGAGACTTTTTCTATAGGAAAAATGTCTCAGAATCTGAGACTTTTTATATAGGAAAAATGTCTCAGAATCTGAGACTTTTTCTATAGGAAAAATGTCTCAGAATCTGAGACTTTTTCTATAGGAAACATGTCTCAGAATCTGAGACTTTTTCTATAGGAAAAATGTCTCAGAATCTGAGACTTTTTCTATAGGAAAAATGTCTTTATTTATTGGAAAAATGACTTAGAACCTGCGACTTTTTCTATAGAAAAAATGTTTCAAAATCTGAGACTTTTTCTGTATATGAAAAATGTCTCAGAGTCTAAGACATTTTCTATATAGGAAAAATGTCTCAGAGTCTGAGACTTTTTCTATATAGGAAAAATATCTCAGAATCTGTTAATTTTTCTACAGGAAAAATGTGTCAGAATCTCAGAATTTTTCTGTATAGGAAAAACGAAAGCAGAATCTCAGACTTTTTCTACAGGAAAAATGTCTTAGAATCTGAGACTTTTAGGAAAAATGTCTCAGAATCTGAAAAAAATTTAATATTTTCTCACTTTGTTTGGATCTTCCCGATTTTCAAGTCCAAAATTCTACTTAAAGGCGTTGCACCACGAGTCCAATTTTTTTTTTCGTATTGACCCTAAAAAGGAATTGTTTCCACCCCGACAATAAACAAAACAAAAAAACAAAAATCAGGAAATTTTGTTTTCTAAAAAAAACTATTTCAAATAATGTTAAAAAAAATTTTGTTGCACGTTAAATTTTGCTACTGCCAACAAAAAATTCCAATTATAAAACCATTAAACCCAAATTTTAAAATGTTGTGGACAGCCCAGTTTTAAAAAATTCTGAGCGGATGTTTTTAATATTATTTTTTAAATTAAAAAATAATATATATAATTATCTAGCATTTTGTATTTATTTAAATTTTAAAAACGTTTTCCTTAGTAAAATTTTAAATATGTTGCTGTTTAGAACAAAACTTTACAAATTTATTCTGTTCTTATTATTGCTAAATAATTTCTTTAAAATTGAATCAATGAAAGTTAAATTTACAAAAATGGAATGTTTTGAATTTGATAGACCTTTTGCTGATATTATAAAATGTAATTTAAAAGCTATATCTCGCTATAAAACTGGATTATATCTACATGTTCGACTTCATCAAGTACCGGTTAATAATGTTTCGGTAAGTGATTTTAATAATTAAAATGAAATAATTATTTATTGTTTTTAATATATTTAAGAAATATAAAGTTTACAAAAAAAATATATAAAACAGTTTCTTTAAATTTACAACCTTTTTAAACTGCGCCTCCCTCCTTACCCGGTGAAAAATGTTCATATATGTTTAAGTCGATTTTTTTCAAGCTCAAAGATTAAAATTTTAAAAAATGATCCATAGCTTATTTTCAGTTATCAACTATCTTTTCCAACGACCCAAAGAAAATATATTATTCTTTATTAATTTTAAAAATAAAATGTTTGAGCTCGAGGCCTGGATTTTTTAATTAAAATTCTTCTTTATTTGTTTTCAATTTTTCTCAGGGAGTGGATTTAAAATAAAAACACAAATTTTAAAATATTAACGTTGTTTACCGCTAGTCATCATAAAGTATAATTTGTGATGACTAGCTAATATTGTTAGCTTTGCCGTTAACGAATTACGTCTACTATGTAATCGTACGTAGACTTTTGTTGGTCGCTGTATATAGGAAAACTTTTCACTGGGTAGTGTAAATTTTTTTTAAATTTTTATACCCTCCACTCTAGTATATGAGGAGTTCCGGCTAAGACTTAAATTTTGAGGTAAAAAAGATGTGATTTTTGTTTTGATGGCACATCGATGAAAGTTGGCATAAATATTATAAGCTATTTAAGAATAAGAAATTCGTTCGCGTCAATTAAATCGCGCAAGGGGGTCAAAAGTTATGGCGGTTTTAAGATTTAGCGGTTTTAAAAAATCTTAAAAATATTTTAAATATTTTTTTTCTACACATTTGTTGCATGCGTTATTAAAACATGCCAGGGTATATCATTTCTTCTAAAATACTTATATGATATAAATTTAACCCCTTAATGATATGATATAAATTTAACGATTTAAAAAAAATATCGAAGTACCTAAAATCGCGATTTATACGCGGTAAAAGAAAAGTTTCACAATCTTTTATAACATATTTAGGCAAAGCGCGTTGGTTTTACTGAAAAAAAAATCACGGAAAATCGTATCATTATACCAGTGTTCAAAAAATCGGTGATGCTTTTTTATAACAAGAAAATTTAATATGGTCCAAAAAATCTATAACCATCAAAATTTTTTAACCCGCCTCTGATTTTATGATGACACATCAAGTGGGCTTTCATTTAAAAAAAAATTCATCCGATTTCCTGTAAAGCCTTGGATGTGCCAGATCAAAACAGGTTTAGATAAAATCATAGCGCTTTCCGCTCAGAATGGCTTAAAGTAAAAAGTCAAAAAGCAAATCAGTTCTACTCGTAAAGGCACGTCTTTTGGTGTATTAAAATGAACATGATGCATTTATTGCTACTAAAAAAAATAGGAAACAGATTTGCAAATTTCGCACAATTTTCAAAAATGCCATAAAATTTTTGCAATTTATTTTTTATAAACCCGCCAGTGATTTTTTTATGTAAACTCCTAAAAAACTCGGTTTACGCAAGAGTCCACCAAATTTCGAATGAAACCGCGAATGTGCCTCGCGAAAAACTGGTATTTTAAAAAAAATACGTTTTTTCTTTCGAACTTTGATCTGGTGAAACTCCTTAACTTTTCGTGGCACATTAACGGAATTAATTCCAAAATGTAAAGAATTACAACAGCTACCAACTCTAGTTCAACTTTTTTCATTTCTTAGAGGGGGCCGAAATCCCTGATCAAAAAACCTCGAAAATTTAAAAACTCTTAATTTTTGGTTTCAAAACTTAACCGTCTTATAACTTCTTACTAAGCGATGAAGCATCTATTAAGCCAACATTAAAATAATCTTTTATATGTACTGACTTTGTGTTATGCCGAAAAAGATTGAAATATAAGGAGAACTTAAAAAAAAATGCGAAAGAAGGTAAAAACTATGGATTATTTCAAGCCATTTTTATCGATTTTTCAACTTTAACCCTCTGTAACTTTTACGGATAAAGTGGGGTAATCCTTAAACATTGCTCAGTAATGGTTTAAGGTCTTGTTTACACAACTGCATTTACAGTTTTTCTAAATTCCAAAAACTGCCGGTTTTTTTAAACATTTATTTCAGTTTCACTGAGTTGAAATTTAAAAAAGATTTCATGATATATAAGTTTGTCATTCCGTTTGTAACACCTCGAAATATTGGTCTAGGACCCCATAAAGTATATATTCATGATCCTCGATCGATTTTAAGACGATCTAGCGATGTCCGTCCGTCCGTCTGTCCGTCTGTCTGTCTGTTGAAAACACTCTAACTTTTGAAAGACTTAACGGAGGCTCCTGAAGTTTGGCACATATGTTGGGCATTTACCTGGTCAGGTTGGTATTGCATTCCAGCGAAATCGGTCCAGTGGTTCAAAAGTTATGAGCAAAAGTCTGAATTTCGGCAAGGGTTTTTCGTGAATTTTTGAGATAAAAAGTACTATAACTTTCGAAAGGCAATTCTGGGGATGCTGAAGCTTGGCATATATATTTTGCGTTCCTCCACCCTCGTTCGTATTGAATTTCAGCCAAATCGGTCAAGTGGTTCAAAAGTTATTAGCAAAACCGTGAATTTCAGATTAGCTTCACCTTAAATTCACATGTTGAAAACCCGTTAAACCTGTTTTAACAACATTGGTAGGTCACAAAAATATTTTACAACGTATTTTTGTTACTCAAAAATATTTTTTACCAAAACAAAAAAATACACTCGAAAAAAATTTTACACTCAAAAAAAAATTTACACTCAAAAAAAAAATTAGTAAATTATTTTTTTTTTTTTTTCAAAAATTACTAAAAATTTTTTTTTTAAACAAAATAAAATCTTTCTAATCAAAACTGTTATAAAAAAAATATTTCTAATCATAATTTTTTTTTTTTGACGTTAGAAAATTTATTATCACTTAAAATGGGCATTGTGGAGGGTATTCATAGATTCGGCCAAGTCGAATTTAACTTTTTTACTTGTTTTTTCATGTTTTTTTTTTTATTTTATTTTGGAAATTTTTTACACTCAAAAATGTTTGGTGATGATATTTTGAAGATAACTTTAAAAAACTAATTTTCTATTTAATTTGTTTAGGTCAATGGTGAATTTTTACGCAAGACTTCATCACAAAATTATCAACCGTTTATGTACAATACAACTTTAAATTTTTGCCAGTTTTTAAAACAACAAAACCGTTATTTATTCTGGAAGATCATTTACGAAATTATAAAGTCAAGCTCAAATATTAACCATACTTGTCCATATGGTGTAAGTTGAAAAATACACAAAAATCGGCCAAGTCGACATTAGCATTTTTTACTTTCGACTTGGACCAGTCCAAACAATTCTGAAAGTAGGGCCGAATATAAAATATCCGTCATTAGTCAATCACTCAATTTAAAAGCACGCTACCAACTTACCTACAGGATCCCCTAACTGGTAGTCTTTTTCGGCCCAACTTTCAGAATTTATTGATATTTAATTAATATAATTTTCTTTTTTATATTTTAGCATGATATAATTGTTGATAATTTAGTATTAGATGGCGAAATGTTTCAGATGATACCATTTGCATCAGGAGAATATTTAATAAAACTTAAAGTTGCCGCTTATAATCATTATAAAGCTGAAATTCGTAGTTATTTTGTAATATCAGAAAAATAAATAAAAACAAAATTTGAAACTCTCTTTAGTGTCGCACAATTTTTTTTTTTTTTTTGTAGTTTTATTCTAGCTCGAGGTCGTTATTTTCTTACTTATTAAAACTATGATATTCACTTACACAGAAAAACTTTGAAACGATTTTCAATCAACAAAAACCCGGATTCAATTATATATTTTTTTTTTTTGAAATTCATCCAATTAAAAAAAGTGTTATACCAATCATCATAAAATGAAAATTTTTCAATCAAAAATTTTTTCGATTTTGATCAAAAATTTTATCAATTTTTTATTTATAGTCAATCAAAATAATGATGGATTTAACGAATGAATTGTAAGCTTATGACAAAATTATCAAAAAGTTCATCTTTTTGCTTTCCAGTATGTTAACAACAATAAAAAAAACCCCGATTATTTTGTATATTTTGAATTAATCTATTCAAATAAATTAAAGCGAAAAAAATCTGGTATGTTGAAAATTTGTAATTCGACAGTTAAAGAAAATAACAAAAAGGTTAATCAAAACATTGATTGACTCATTTATATTTTGTTGATCAATAGATTTAATTGAAAATTTTTAGCCAATAATTTTTTGTATTTAGAATAATTTTCAAGAAAATTGGTTTTCTGTTTTTAAAATTATTTATGTTGGTACAAGGGGGCGTATTAGGATTTTTTTTTTCGCAGAGGACCCAAAAGTTTTTTTTTTAATTTACATATCTGCCTATTTTTGGCGTTAAACAGCGTCTTTCCTCAGATTTTCGCACTGAGACAATTTTCATATACAAAAAACAAATCTGAGATTTCGAGACAAAGTTACATTTTAAGACATTTTTCCTATAGAAAAAGTCTCAGATTCTGAGACATTTTTCCTATAGAAAAAGTCGCAGATTCTGAGACATTTTTCCTATAGCAAAAGTCTCAGATTCTGAGACATTTTTCCTATAGCAAAAGTCTCAGATTCTGAGACATTTTTCCTATAGCAAAAGTCTCAGATTCTGAGACATTTTTCCTATAGAAAAAGTCTCAGATTCTGGGACATTTTTCCTATAGAAAAAGTCTCAGATTCTGAGACTTTGAAACTTTTTCCTATAGAAAAAGTTTCAAATTCTGAGACATTTTTCCTATAGAAAAAGTCTCAGATTCTAAGACATTTTTCCTATAGAAAAAGTTTCAAATTCTGAGACATTTTTCCAATAAAAAAAGTCTCAGATTTTGAGACGTTTTTCCTATAGAAAAAGTCTCAGATTCTGAGACATTTTTTCTATAGAAAAAGTCTCATATTCTGAGACATTATTCTATAGAAAAAGTCTCATATTCTGAGACATTTTTCTATAGAAAAAGTCTCAGATTCTGAGACATTTTTCCTAAAGAAAAAGTTTCAGATTCTGAGACATTTTTTCTACAGAAAAAGTCTGAGAAATGTTTTCTATAGAAAAGTATCAGATTCTGATACATTTTTTCTATAGAAGAAGATTGAGAAAAGTTTTTTAAGAAAAAAGTCTCAGATTCTGAGAAATGTTGTCTATAGAAAAAGTCTCAGATTCTGAAATGTTTTCCTATAGAGAAAGTCTCAGATTCTGAGAGATTTTTCCTATAGAAAAAGTCTAAGCTCCTGCGACATTTTTCCTATAGAAACACAGAGAGAACAGTTTAGTTGTGACAGCCGAGTTTAGAGCCAACTGCATAGTTTAATAACAACAACCGAAATTTTCGGTTGCGATAACCAAAATTTGTTTTGAAAATTTAACTTCTGTTGGTCCAAATAAATTTCGGTAATCGCAACCGAAAATTTCAATTGTTGTAATCAAACCATGCAGTTGGCTCTTAATTCGGCTGGCACAATTAAACTGTTTTTTCTGTGAAAAATCTCAGATTCAGAAACATTTTTCCTAAAGAAAAAGTTTCAGATTGAGACATTTTTCCTATAAAAAAAAATCGGAGATTCTGAGATATTTTTCTTATAGAAAAAGTCTCAGATTCAGAGAAACGTTGACTATATTTTCAAAAGAATTTTTTTTTTTTAATTTTTTGACCCATTTTTTCAGATTCGGAAACATTTTTCTTCAGAAAAATTTTCAGATTCTGAAATATTTTTCTATAATTTTGTATAATTTCTAGTGTCCGACCGAATATTCGGCTTCGGCCAAAAAGCACTATTCGGCCACTATTCGGCTTCGGCCACAATTTTGGCCGAATAGGCCGAATACCGAATAATTGTATAATATTTGTGCTCACGTATTGAAAAACACAGTTAACTAACTTTGAACCACATTAGTAAGCCACAAAAACATTTTACTAACAAGGGAAGTATCTCAACCCTTATGAACCGATTTGCCTTAAACTTAAAATATATATCGCTCCTTTACTTGTATAGTGTCATAACTCAAAAAATGCGTTTTTTGAGTTAATGATGCAGAATTATTCGCTATATCCTGCTCTATATTGTGTCAAAAATTCGTATTAATATCTTTTCAACTCACCGTTTGAGAAGAGTACACGCCATTATTACATTTTCTATGTACCGGCCTTTTTCAATTAAAAACCAGTTTCAATAGTAAACTTTAAACGTGTTTTCTGCAAAATCAAATATTTTGCGTTATGACACTATACAAGTAAACAAGCGATATAACAGAGACGATTTTAAGGTTGGGGTGTCTCTGCTTATCGGCCATATCAGTGTTACAAAATTTCGTTGTCCCCTTATGAAACAATGTGGGCCTCCGGGAAAATTTCGATAACTCCCGAACTAAGAGGAATATCCTCTAGAGCCAAAATACGTGTCGACTTAAATTTAATAAAGATTATTTCATATTCATATGGACTTCGTAGGTCTATGTCTTCATATCAATACCCCCCAAAATTTACACATTTTCATGAAAAAAGTATTTAACGAAGCCAAACTTTTTCAAGGTTATGCCACTGTTAGACAGGCATTAAAAAAACCTTTCTTCTCATATGTAAACATTATATAGTTTATTAGAAAGAAATAGCTGAAAAATCCAAAAAACGATTTTTTTCGCCATTTTTTGAGTCATGTTTTGAACCCCTTAATCCCCGATATGGCCGATAAGCCGAGACACCCCAACCTAAGAATTGTCTCTTTTATATATATTTTACGTTTCCCGCAAATCGGTTCATTAGGGTTGAGATACTTCCCTTGTAAGTGTTTTAGCAACTAAAAACATTTTTTACATTAAAAAAAATTTTTCGGTCGAAAAAAATTTACACTCTAAAATACATTTTTTACAAAAATGTCCAAAAAAATTTTTTCCTTAAAATAAAATCAATCTAGACAACATTCTCATGCATTTGAGTATCCCGCCGAGTCGAGTTTTATTTTTTTCTTGTTTTTACTACATAAATATTTTTTTTTTTAATATTCGGCTTCGGTTTGGCCGAATAGTGAGAAATTAGCCGACACTAATAATTTCTTTATACTTTTACTTGTTTTTTAAACCTGGAATTTGTGAAATCAATCAATGGCTGGTAATTTTTGCATGACTTAGTCGACACGTGTTTCGGAATTTGTCAGATTCTATTGCCAAGACTATTTAGCAAAAATAAAAACCCCATACTACACAAGTAATAAAGGGAATTTAAATGATAAATCGCTAATAATCAAACAAAAATACTAACACATATCGTCGCTGCGCTTAAAAATGGAGTCGTGTATTAAATTTTTATACCCTACACCACTCTGTGGTACAGGGTATAATGATTTTGTGCTGATGTTTGTAACTACCCGAAATATTGGTCCTAGACCTACCTTCAAGCATACCGATCGACTCAGAATTACTTTTTGAGTCGATATAGCGATGTCCGTCAGTCCGTCTGTTCATCTATCGGTTTAAGCACGATACAGGTTGCAATTTTCAATCAATTGACTTGAAATTTGAAACTTAAGCATCTTTAGGCCCATTGACGAAGCCTGTTGAAATTGGAGAAAATCGGTCCAAGTTAAGACCTAACCCTTATACAAACGCCCCGTTTGTATTCGGCTTAAACGACTCTAATAACCGTATTATAATAGATATCGCTTTGCAATTTAGCAAGTAATCAAATCTGCAAGTAATCAAATCAATTTTGTAAGCACGAATCACCATTCTAAATTTCAAAGGAATCGGGACAGTCCTTCTGGTAGTCCCCATACAAACCACCCTTCCGATATTCACATAATTCCCTCAAAATTCATAGAAATGGAAATTTTTGATAAAAATGGAAATTTTTGATAAAAATGGAAATTTTTGATAAAAATAGAAATTTTTGATAAAAATTTTATTTTTAGGTGTTAAACGTGTACCTAATCAAATCGGAATATAATTGGACAATTTTTGGACTTAGTCCCCCATATGAAAATTTCGACCGATTTTCAGTTAAATCGGTCTATTGACAAAAAAAATAAACCAATTCCACTAAAATTTGATCTGTGTGTGTTTTCTATACTCTTACAAAAGACAGATCCAATCGGTACATGTTTGGACTTGGGACCCATTTTCCGGAAAACACTGGTGTAGGGTATCATATAGTCGGTCTTGGGGGGGCCCCTGTAGGTTAGTTGGTAGCGAGCTAGCCTATGAAACAGGGGGTCGTGGGTTCGATTCCCACAAAACCCTTGGTCGATTTCGCTACAACGAGACGACGGTCATTGTTACCAGTTCTCGTTTAGGTTTAAATTATTAAAAATGATTTGTAATTAAAATTGGAAAAATAAATAAAAACTGATCATTGGATCAAATTATTATTATTATTATTATATTTAGTCGGTCTTCACCGACTATAACCTTCTTACTTGTTTTCTTTGAAGAGACCCAAGAAACAGGCAAATTTGGTTATTTCGCGTTATTTTTATGAAAAACCCTTTACGTAAATATTTAACCAATGCTAGCTCGAGGTCATTATTTTCTTTTACTAATTAAAACTATGATATTCTCATAGCATAAATTTCCAAAAAATTATGTTTCTGTTTTAAATTTATTTATGTTGAACTTTTTTGCAAGACTTAGTCGACAATTGACAAATTCCGAAACACGTTGTGAAAGACTTAGTCTTGCAAAAATGACTAGCACAAATAAATTTAAAACAGAAAAATAATTTTCTTGAAAATTATTCTATAAAAATGTCATAGTTTTAATTAGTAAAAGAAATAATGACCTCGAGCTAGAATAAACCTACTCAAAATATAATATTTTAAAGGTCGAATAAAAAAAAAATATTTTTAATAAAAATTAATCAGAATTTAATTCAAAAAACTTTAAAATTATATATTTAAATCATAAATATCATAATAAATGTATCAGTACACATTCATTACGATTGGGAAAGTGTCCCCCGTCGACTAATGCGAGCATTTTTTTTTAATTATTTTACATTTTACATTTAATTTACATGTTATCATTAAGTCATATGATCTACAGCAATTTTAAATCGATTTATTTTTACTAATTTGTGTTTACTTTAGATTTAATGTCAATTTAATATGTTTTTCATTAGTTAAGATTTAAAAATGTTGGTGTTTAGACAAAAACTATGGGAATACATTTTATTCGCATTTTGGTTAAGTAATTACTTGGGAATTGAATCAATGAAAGTAAAATTTACAAAAATTGAATGTTTTGAATTTGATAGACCGTTTGCTGATTTCACAAAATGTTATTTAAAAGCCTTAACTCGCTATAAAACTGGATTGCATATACATGTTCGACTTCATCAAGTACCGGTTAATAATGTTTCGGTATGAGATTTTTACAAAAAAAAAAAGTTAGCTCAAATGCAAAACGCCCTAACTAACAAAAAAATTAAAATCAATTTATCAACACAAACGTCTCTACAAAAAAATTAGGGCTTTATAACAAAAATTAGCGATTTTACAGCCAAAATTAAAAAACATGTGATTTAGAAAATCGCCAAAGGACGTAACTCTAAAAAAACTTTTTTTATTTTTTTTTTTTTTTATTAATTTTAATTCATATTTATAAAAAGTAAGTCCTCACAAAATTTTAGCCTAATTGAGTCAAACACAACCAAGTTATTAACAAATTTAAAGTATCATTCAATACTGTTTTTTTTTTTTTGCTTCTCCTGTAAAATTAATAAAATGTTAGTTAGGGCCTTTTGCATTTAAGGTGACGATATGTGAAATGGTTTCCTCCGTTTAAAATAAAAACAGAATATTTAAGGATTCGACACAGCCGACTTAAGTCTTCCAAATGTATGTTTTTTTTTTATTTCAATTATCAACTTTTACTTTTCTTTTAAAATTTTCAGGTCAATGCCCAATTTTTACGCAAGACTTCGTCACAAAATTATCAGCCCTTTATGTACAATACAACTGTAAATTTTTGTCAGTTTATAAAACAACAAAACCGATTTTTATTTTGGAAAATTGTCTACGGAGTTATAAAATCAAGATCGAATATTAATCATACATGTCCATTTGGTGTAAGTTGGAAAAAAAATCGTTTTCTAAACCAAAAATAGATAGATTTGGTTTGGATGTACCATTAAATACGTTCCACAGTGTCCAAAACATTTGGAGTAAAAATAAATTTAAGTTCAATAACACAGTGCAACAACCAAAATCGTAATGGAATAAAATCAAAAGCAAATGAAAGTTTACATTTTCCATAGCAACACCATCAAGGTTTTTTTAGTTCAGTGCTAGATTTTTTTTTATACGAAAAAAGCTGAAAAATTGCGGATTCTACACTCCCAAAATATGAATTTGGGCCGTTAAATAAAGTACGTGTCCCTTTATTTTTCCTGCTCTATAAAATACAACCAATTCCATTAAGATCGAAGGGTGAGACTTGACAGTCGAATATGACTTTTTATACCCTACACCACTCTGTGGTACAGGGTATAATGAGTTTGTGCTGATGTTTGTAACTACCCGAAATATTGGTCCTAGACCCACCTTTAAGCATACCGATCGACTCAGAATCACTTTTTCAGTAGATTTAGCGATGTCCGTCCGTCCGTCCGTCTGTCTGTCTGTCTGTCCATGTAAACGGTGTAAGCACGATACAGGTCGCAATTTTTAATCAATTGACTTGAAATTTGAAACTTAAGCCTCTCCCAAGGATGAAGCCTATTGAAATTGGAAAATCGGTCCATATTTAGACCTAGCCCCCATACAAAGGTACTCTTTAGTTTTGGCTCAAATGACTCTAATAACCGCATTTTAATAGGTATATTTTCGAAATTAGGCAGGTAATCATGTTTCATCCACACAAATCACCATTCCGAATTTTAAAGAAATCGGACTAGTTCTTCTTGTAACCCCCATACAAACTACCTTCCCGATTTTCACAAAAATCTCTCAAATTTCATGAAAATAGAAAATATTTAATTAAAGTTCTGTTTGTGTATGTTAAACGCGTACTTTAATAACCTTATCAAATCTGATTATCATCGGACCATTTTAGGACTTAGGTCCCATGTGAAAATTTCGCCCGATATTCAGTTGAAGCTGTTTATTATCAACAAAAAGAAGCCTATTCCACTCAAATTTGATTAAAGATTTGACAAAATATATATCTAATCAGTCCATGTTTGAACTTGGGACCCATTTTCCGGGAAACTCTGGTGTAGGGTATTATATGGTCGGTCTTGACCGACTATAATTTTCTTACTTGTTTTGTTTTATAACTTAATTTTAATAAATTTATTTTTTTATTTTTTAGCATGATATAATTATTGATAATTTAATATTAGATGGCGAAATGTTTCAGATGGTACCATTTGCATCAGGCGAATATTTATTGAAATTTAAAATCGCCGCTTACAACCATTATAAAGCTGAAGTTCGTAGTTATTTTATCATATCAGAATAATAAAAGGAGCATTTAATGCATAAACAAGGAAATTTACAAGTTATTTCAATTTTTCAGATTCTGAAAATTGTTTTCTAAAGTACAAAAACATCACAGAATCTAAAATTTTAATTGAAAACATATCTTGAATCTAAGACTTTTTTATATACACAGAATAAAA
The DNA here is from genome assembly GCA_963921195.1 of Pegoplata infirma. Taxonomy (NCBI): domain Eukaryota; kingdom Metazoa; phylum Arthropoda; class Insecta; order Diptera; family Anthomyiidae; genus Pegoplata; species Pegoplata infirma. The sequence continues at coordinate 209,268,552 of OY992538.1, forward strand.
AATGGAGGAAACAAATTTGAGTAATCACTTGTTTAAATTTTAAAACAAAAGTTGAGTAATTTTTTAATTGACGCAATTAAAAATTTACTTAAAAATTTTAAAAACAATTTAAGTAAATAATTTAATAAAAATTTAATAGTTTTTTTTATTTTTTTTTTTTAACTCTGATAAATTTTTGAATTCTCGTTTAGTTTATAGTTTTTATACCCTACAGTATGGGGGTACCCCATAAAGTGTATATATTTATGATCAGTGATCGATTCTAAGTAGTGTTTATAAACCGGTTCACCGGTTAACCGAAAAACCGGGTTTTTCCCAAAATGTCGGTTTTTTTGCAAACCGGTTAACCGGAATTGAAAATTTCCGGTGCACCGAAAACCGGTTTTTTTTGTCGGTTAACCGGTTTTTTAAAACGGACTATTTTTGGAAATATTAAGGGTAAATACTTATTCTTTTATGATAATTTCAAAATTTCGGTGAAAACACCTTGAAAATTCGTGAGAAAGAAAGTCTTAAATATGATTTGTCTTCAAGAAACTATTTTTCAAATAGGAATTTTATTCTGAATCTGGTAGATATTTGAATTACTCACTGTTGTTAGGATTTTTTTTAAACACTTTCATTGAAAATTTTATAAGTTTTGTTAACCAGATACTAAAATTCCTTTTAATGGATCAAATGTCAATAAAAAAACATCACAATAAAATACGGTACTACAATTCACAACGAATTAATGATTTTTTTAATAAAGTCAATAAAAATTAAATTAAAGCTCCGGTGAGTATGGGAAAATAAAGCACCGTATTTAAATACCGATATCTTGTAAAGGTAACAGTTGCCAACTTTGCTGAAAGAAACAAATATGTTAACATAAGTTATATTCATTTTTTATTTGATAAAAATTAGACTATTTTAAAGTATTTTTTGGGTTTGTCAGTTAAAGAAAAAAAAACCGGTTAACCGGTTTTTTTATTCCGGTTTAACCGAGAAAACCGGTTAACCGAAAAAGCTGATTTTCGGTTAACCGAAAAACCGGTTTTCCAAAATGTCGGTTTTTTATAAACACTAATTCTAAGACATTCTGGCGATGTCCGTCCGTCTGTCCGTCTGTAGTTAACACGATGCAGTGCAAAATAAATGAGCTAGACTCCCAATATTTGGCACGAATATGTCTTATGTTCCTAGGCAGGTTAAGTTCGGAAATGGGCCAAATCGGACCAGGGGGAAAAAAGTTCCCCCTTTAAGAACTGAACCAACCTCTTAAAAATGCGTATTTTTGACGATTTTTGTAATTTTGTGAACTAAATGAAACATTTTTATGTTCGTAGAAGTTTATAGTCCTGCGCTTGGACCCAGGGGATTAAAAAATGTCGCTTTTTTGACCCGCTCTTTTTTAAGGGCGTGGATAAAAAAATAATTTAAATAATTATAAAACTATAATACTTTATTGCACAAAGCAGACAAAAAATTAACAAGCAGTCACCCCAGCTCACCGACCCATCACCCTTCCTTGCCCCCCCCCCCCCCTTAAAACAACGCCCCTGTCAACATTTTTTTTTTTAATCTTTTTACATGTTGGAGGGTATAATATATTTGGCACAGCCGAATTTAACACTCTCACTTGTTTGTATATGGGGCATTCCATATGAAATCGGACACTTTGAAAAATTTTTTTTTTTAGATTTTCCCAATTTGTTGACAATTTTTAGTACTCTTCGAAAACTCCTTCTTGGTAAGTTTTAAGATTTTTTTGATGACCCGTTCAAAAGATGTCGAATTTTTAAAAATTGGTAGTTTGTTCCTTTACTCAAAGTTCTTTTACTCATAACTTCTTCAATGATGGTCCAAATTGCAATTTTTTTTTTTTCAAAATTTTTGTTTTTTTGCGTACTTTAAAAAAAAAAATACCAAAAAATTCTTAAAAGCGCTCTAGTATGCGATTTTTAAGTTTTAAAATTTAAATCTTATTTCTGAAAACGTTTGTACTCTTCGATTTTTTTGAAATTTTTTTGTGTAAAACTTCTATCGATTCTACAAATTTTTTGCCCAGTAAATTCATGGGATAACGATTATTACTATTTTTTTAAATTTTTTGAAAAATTTGTTTTATTTAATCAGCATCTACCGGTCAAATGGTGCGTCCGATAGGGGTCATTAGTGAGACTGACCCCCATTTATTTTTACCCTACAACATTTTTTAAAACATACCTACGCCCTATCTCCACTCCCTAAGTAGGCTCCCATACAAATGACAGTTGGAGCAAATTTTATAACAATGTAATTTTGAATGGAAGCCTACTTAGGGAGTGTATATCGGACGTAGGTATTTTTTTAAAAAAATGTTTTAGGGTAAAAATAAATGGGGGTCAGTCTCACTAATGACCCCTCTCGGACGCACGATTGGACCGGTAGAAGCTGATTAAATAAAACAAATTTACAAAATATAAAAAAATTGTATGGGGACCGCCTTAACAGTTAAAAAAAGAGGGTAGGTGTGTCCAGAGAAAATTTTTGGACTAAAAAAATATTGTCGGTCATACATTTTGTTGCTCTAAGGGCACTATTAGGGCAGTTAGAGCGGTTGGAGCAAATTTTAAAAAAATGTAGTTTTGTGTGGGAGCCCCTTTGGAAATTGGAGATAGGGTATTAGTTTGTTTCAAAGAAATGCTAAGACGTAAAAATTAATGGGGGTCAGTCTTATAAATGACCCTTTTATGACGCACCATTGGAGCAGTAGAAATGATTTTAAGATTGGAAAGTTGCAATAAATTTTTTTCAAAAAATTTTAAAAAAATAGTAATAATCGTTATCCCACGATCCTCCTTATTTTTAGAATCGATAGAAGTTTTACACAAAAAAATTTCAAAAAAAATCGAAAAGTACAAACATTTTTAAAAACGAGATTAAACTTTTAAAACTTAAAAATCACATACTAGAGCGCTTTTAAGAATTTTTTGGGATTTTTTTTTAAAGTACGTAAAAAAACAACAATTTTGAAAGAAAAAATTTGAAATTTGGACAATTATTGAAGAAGTTATGAGTAAAAGAAGTTTGAGTAAAGAACAAACTACCAATTTTTAAAAATTCGATATCTTTTGAACGGGTCATCAAAAAAATTTTAAAATTTACCACGAAGGAGTTTTCGAAGGGTACTAAAAACTATAAGCAAACTGGAAAAATCTAAAAAAAAAAAAAGTTTCAAAGTGTCCGATTTGACATGGAATTCCCCATATGTTGCTGTTGGTGAATGTTTTTACGTTTAAAAAAGGTTAACAAAATTTTTTAAGACAATATAAAAAATATTCTCTTAAAAAATTTATTAACAACCCGGTGAAAAATGTTCGTATATGGAAACATATACGAGGATATATGGCTACATATATGAAGATATATGACCATTAGGGTGGCAGCTATTTTGCAAAACTTCGAATTTGAAGGAGTGCACCCCTAATTTTTACTACATTTGGTCTAAAAATGCTATGCTAAAAATTTCAGCCAAATCGGACAACGTTAACACGAGGCGCATCGGGGTCAAAGGTCAAAGGTCAAAAAATAGCCATATTTTGATGAAAAACATTAAATAAATGGTGTTGTTTTTTGAATATATTGTTAAAAAGTGGTACACGAGTTGTTTTTAGTATAAGAAGAAAAATTAAAAATTTTTGGGTTTTCAAAAATTAACCCTTGTAAGTCTTTCGGGGTCAAAACGACCCAATTTTCACAAAATGACCCCTAAAACACGAAAATCAGCCCCAATTTTCTAAATTTATTGAAATAAACCAGTGAAAACCCATATTTATATTCTATTCTATCATAAATACTCAGATTTGAAATACTGTCTTTCTAGGATGTCATTCACCCGTTTCACGGTAAGGCCAAAAATATGCATTTTATTTGGCGTGGTTCTCAAAACTGATATTTTGGTTTTTTCAAAATTTTCTTAAACAAAATTAGGAAAAATGCTGAAAAAACCACAGAATCTTATAAAATATATGTTAACATATAAAAAAAAATTTTTTTGCGGGATATCCCTCGGATAGTTTGGCGGGGGCATCGATTTAAACTCAGAGGATTTCGAGGAAAATGCCTTTTTTGCCCACAATTTATTCAATATGGAAAAAATTTGGTAAATATTTTAAAATTTGACAAAGTCAGGGTCATAATTTATTAAAAACTATGTTAGACATTAACCCTAGACATTTTAGGAAAATAGAATAATATTAACCCGGTTTTTATTCGGGTCAAAGGTCAAATTTAGGGATATTTGGATTTTTTTTTGGAAAAAGGCATCTAAATATGAAATGTTTATTGCGATTTTTTATAAACTTGGTATAATTATTGTACGAGCTCAGAAAAATAATTATTTAATTTTTTTAAAATTAACCCATAAATGAACATGGGTCAAAATGGCCCAGCACATTAAAATTTCTTTATATAGATTTTGATATTTTCTTTCGATTTTTATAAAACTTGTTATGATTATATGCGAAGTCAGAAAACTAATTATTTGATTTTTTTTAATTAACCCATAAATGAACATGGGGTCAAAATGGCCCAGCACGTTAAAAATTCTTAATATAGTTTTTTTATTTTTTTATCTATTTCTATAAAAATAATAACAAGTTTAATAGAAATAGAAAAAAAATAAAAAAAACTATATTAAGAATTTTTAACGTGCTGGGCCATTTTGACCCCATGTTCATTTATGGGTTAATTAAAAAAAAAACAAATAATTAGTTTTCTGACCTCGCACATAATCATAACAAGTTTTATAAAAATCGAAAGAAAATATAACAAGTAAAAAAGTTAAATTCGGCCTTGCCGAATGTAGTGATACCCTCCACAATTTCAAAAAGATTATTGCCAAAAACTTTATTTAAAAGGAAATTACTTTTGAAAAAAAAAAAATTTGAAAAAAAAAAAATTTATAAAAAAAAAAAATTTGAAAAAAAATTTCCGCGAAAAAAAAATTTTGGAAAAAAAAAATCCGCGATTTCTTTCTTTTTTTGTCAAAAAATATGTTCGTACTTGTTTAAATACCATTTGGTGTTCAATTATGTTAACATATGTCAACCAGAAGCCGAATTAAAACATTTTGTATTTTTAGGTTATGTTGAATGTACTGAAATTTTTGAGGTGTGCTTACATTTTCGTTCATAACTTTTGAACCGCTGAACCGATATCGCTCAAATGCAATACCAAACTTCTCGGGAAAACTTCCAATATATATGTTAAGTTTCAGTCATCTCTGTGCAATATTTTGTCCGCGAGAGCATTTTCCACAGACAGACGGACAGACGGACAGACGGACATCGCTAGAATGTCTTAAAATCGATCGGGCATCATGAATATATATACTTTATGGGGTCCCAGACCGATATTTCGATGAGTTACAAACGGAATGACAAACTTATATATACCCTCTATCACTAAGTGGAGGGTATAAAAATCTATATAAAGAAATTTTAATGTGCTGGGCCATTTTGACCCCATGTTCATTTATGGGTTAATTTTAAAAAAATTAAATAATTATTTTTCTGAGCTCGTACAATAATTATACCAAGTTTTATAAAAAATCGCAATAAACATTTCATATTTAGATGCCTTTTTCCAAAAAAAAATCCAAATATCCCTAAATTTGACCTTTGACCCGAATAAAAACCGGGTTAATATTATTCTATTTTCATAAAATGTTTAGGGTTAATGTCTAACATAGTTTTTAATAAATTATGACCCTGACTTTGTCAAATTTTAAAATATTTACCAAATTTTTTCCATATTGAATAAATTGTGGGCAAAAAAGGCATTTTCCTCGAAATACTCTGAGTTTAAATCGATGCCCCCGCCAAACTATCCGAGGGATATCCAGGAAAATTTTTTTTTTTTATATGTTAACATATATTTTATCAGATTCTGTGGTTTTTTCAGCATTTTTCCTAATTTTGTTTAAGAAAATTTTGAAAAAACCAAAATATCAGTTTTGAGAACCACGCCAAATAAAATGCATATTTTTGGCCTTACCGTGAAACGGGTGAATGACATCCTAGAAAGACAGTATTTCATATCTGAGTATTTATGATAGACTAGAATATAAATATGGGTTTACATTGGTTTATTTCAATAAATTTAGAAAATTGGGTCTGATTTTCGTTTTTTAGGGGTCATTTTGTGAAAATTGGGTCGTTTTGACCCCGAAAGACTTACAAGGGTTAATTTTTGAAAACCCAAAAATTTTTAATTTTTCTTCTTATACTAAAAACAACTCGTGTACCACTTTTTAACAATATATTCAAAAAACAACACCATTTATTTAATGTTTTTCTTCAAAATATGGCTATTTTTTTACCTTTGACCTTTGACCTCGATGCGCCTCGTGTTAACGTTGTCCGATTTGGCTGAAATTTTTAGCATATCATTTTTAGACCAAATGTAATAAAAATTAGAAGTGCACTCCTTCAAATTCGAAGTTTTGCAAAATAGCTGCCACCCTAATGACCATATATGAACCATATGTGAACACATATGTCCATATATGAACATATGTGTGGGCATACATAATTATGTATGAATCATATACGTTCATATACGTAAAGTGAATCCATATGTAAATATATGGCATACATGTACATTAGGGTGGCAGCTATTTCGAAAATTCGAAATTCAAGGAGTGCACCCCTATTTTTTTTTTAAATTTGGCCTAAAAATGCTATGCTAAAAATTTCAGCCAAATCGGACAACGTTAACACGAGGCGCATCGAGGTCAAAGGTCAAACACACGAAAATAGCCATATTTTGATGAAAAACGTTGAATAAATGGTGTTGTTTTTTGAATATATTGTTAAAAAGTGGTACACGAGTTGTTTTCAGTATAAGAAGATACACTCCGCATCATAACTATAGCCGCATTGCATTTTCGGTTTATTAATGTTCAAGAAGTATTTTTATGAAACCTATTATGGTATATTACAGTGTTATAACAGTTCTCTTGTTTTTGTAAATTTGAGCCATCAGCTGTTTGAATTGAGAAAACGGCGACCATAACTGTATTTCTCAGTGTTTCATAACTATAGCCGCATTTCAATAAAATCAGTTGAAATGGGTTGAAGTCAAAGTTTCGTGGCCAAATTAATTTTTTTTTTGGTAAAATTCGTTCCTCTATTAATTTTAAATAAAATGCCACATGGTAATTTTTAAATGAAGTCGAAAAAGGCAAAATTTTAGCCTTTTTAGAAAGTGGTTTAAATTATCGCGAAATTGGACGAAAAATTAAGCGATCTTACAAAGTTATCCGAAATTTTGTAAAAAATAAAAGTCTTCTTATCGTTCCAGACTCCTTTAAGACTCTACTTATAGTAGAATTGGACACATTCAACCCGCATTCATTACCAATCTGCGAAAGAGTTTTCATAGAATTGCTAGCAGCGTTAATAATATGGCGTTGATCTCTTTCAGATAGCTTTTTTTTTGGACCCCCTGTTTTGTTCATCCCGTATCCACTTTTATTTTTTACAAAATTTCGGATAACTTTGTCAGATCGCTTAATTTTTCGTCCAATTTCGCGATAACTTAAACCACATTCTAAAAAGGCTAAAAGTTTGACTTTTTATACCCTCCAACCACAGTATGGGGTATACTCACTTTGTCATTCCGTGTGTAACGCATCAAAATATCGGTCTAGGACCCCCATAAAGTTTATATTTTATTGATCAGTGATCGATTCTAAGACATTCTAGCGATGTCCGTCCGTCCGTCTGTCCGTCTTTCCGTCTGTCCGTCTGTAGAGGACACGATACAGTCCAAAATAAAAGAGCTAGACTTCCGAAGTTTGGCACGAATATGTCTTGTATCCTAGGCAGGTTAAGTTCGGAAATGGGCAAAATCGGACCAAGGGGAAAAAAGTTCCCCCTTGGAGAACTAAACAAACCCAAGAAAAAACGCATTTTTTGCAGAGTTTTTTGTACTTTTGGTAAGCAAATGCAACATTCTTATCTCAGAAGAAGTTCAAAATCGCAAGGGAAAGGTGGGGCAACCTTCCCCTTGCGTCTCCCACGAACCCCCCCCCCCCCAAAAAAAAACGCCTCTGGATTTTTTTTTACATTTCGGAGGGTATAAAAGATTCGGCACAGCCGAATGTAACACTCTCACTTGTTCGACTTCATGCAAAAATTTACCACGTGGCATTTTGTTTAAAAATTAATAGAGGAACTAATTTACCAAAAAAAAAATTAATTTGGCCACGAACTTTGACTTGAGCTCATTTCAACTGATTTTATTGAAATGCGGCTATAGTCATGCAACACTGACAAATACAGTTATAGGTCGCCGTTTTCTCAATTTAAACAGCTGATGGCTCAAATTTACAAAAACAAGAGAACTGTTATAACACTGTAATATACATAATAGGTTTCATAAAAATACTTCTTGAACATTAAATAAACCGAAAAATGCAATGCGGCTATAGTTATGATGCGGAGTGTATATTAAAAATTTTTTAATTTTCAAAAATTAACCCTTGTTAGCCTTTCGGGGTCAAAATCACCCAATTTTTACAAAATGACCCCCTAAAACACGAAAATCAGCACCAATTTTCTAATTTTATTGAAATAAACCAATGGAAAACGATATTTATATTCTATTCTATCATAAATACTCAGATATGAAGTACTGTCATTCTAGGATGTCATTAACCCGTTTCATGGTAAGGCCAAAAATATGCATTTTATTTGGCGTGGCTCTCAAAACTGATATTTTGATTTTTTAAAAATTTTCTTTAACAAAATTAAGAAAAATGCCGAAAAAAACCACAGAATCTTATAAAATATATGTTAGCATATAAAAAAATTTTTTTTGGGGGATATCCCTCGGATAGTTTGGCGGGGGCATCGATTTAAACTCAGCGGATTTCGAGGAAAATTACTTTTTTTGCCCACAATTTAATTAATATGGAAAAAATTTGGTAAATATTTTAAAATTAAGAGCCATAAATTATTAAAAACAATGTTAGACTTTAACCCTAAACGTTTTAGGAAAATGGAATAATATTAACCCGGTTTTTATTCGGTCAAAGGTCAAATTTTGGGATTTTTAGATTTTTTTTTATAAAAAGGCACCTAGATATAAAATGTTTATTGCGATTTTTTCATAAAACTTGGTATAATTATTGTACAAGTTCAGAAAAAAATTTATTTGATTTTTGTTAATTTAACCCACAAATGAACATGGGGTCAAAATGGCCCAGCACATTAAAATTTCACAAAATATTTTTTATTTTTTTTCGATTTCTAATAAACTTGCTATAATTAATGTGCGAGGTCAGAAAAATAATTATTTGATTTTTTTTATTAACCCATAAATGAAAAGTCGAAAAAAAATATTTTATGCAAAGATTTTTTTACATGCTGGGTCATTTTAACACGTTGTTCATTTATAGGTTAATTAAAAAAATTAACTGACCCAGCAAAATGGTTATACCAAGTTTTATAGAAATCAAAAAAAAATATATTAAGAATTTTTAATGTGCTGGGCCATTTTGACCCCATGTTCATTTATAGGTTAATTAAAAAAACTCAAAT